>CM059784.1:39701323-40071640 GCA_030435695.1 Brachymystax lenok tsinlingensis
GATACATGATTCAGGTTATTATTCAGTGGGCTAGATGGTGATACATGATTCAGGTTATTAATCAGTGGGCTAGATGGTGATTAATGATTCAGGTTATTAATCAGTGGGCTAGATGGTGATACATGATTCAGGTTATTAATCAGTGGGCTAGATGGTGATACATGATTCAGGTTATTATTCAGTGGGCTAGATGGTGATTAATGATTCAGGTTATTAATCAGTGGGCTAGATGGTGATTAATGATTCAGGTTATTAATCAGTGGGCTAGATGGTGATTAATGATTCAGGTTATTATTCAGTGGGCTAGATGGTGATTAATGATTCAGGTTATTATTCAGTGGGCTAGATGGTGATTAATGATTCAGGTTATTATTCAGTGGGCTAGATGGTGATTAATGATTCAGGTTATTAATCAGTGGGATAGATGGTAATTAATGATTCAGGTTATTATTCAGTGGACTAGATGGTGATTAATGATTCAGGTTATTATTCAGTGGGCTAGATGGTGATTAATGATTCAGGTTATTAATCAGTGGGCTAGATGGTGATAAATGATTCAGGTTATTAATCAGTGGGCTAGATGGTGATTAATGATTCAGGTTATTAATCAGTGGGCTAGATGGTGATACATGATTCAGGTTATTAATCAGTGGGCTAGATGGTGATTAATGATTCAGGTTATTAATCAGTGGGCTAGATGGTGATACATGATTCAGGTTATTAATCAGTGGGCTAGATGGTGATTAATGATTCAGGTTATTAATCAGTGGGCTAGATGGTGATACATGATTCAGGTTATTAATCAGTGGGCTAGATGGTGATTAATGATTCAGGTTATTAATCAGTGGGCTAGATGGTGATACATGATTCAGGTTATTAATCAGTGGGCTAGATGGTGATACATGATTCAGGTTATTAATCAGTGGGCTAGATGGTGATTAATGATTCAGGTTATTAATCAGTGGGCTAGATGGTGATTAATGATTCAGGTTATTAATCAGTGGGCTAGATGGTGATTCATGATTCAGGTTATTAATCAGTGGGCTAGATGGTGATTAATGATTCAGGTTATTAATCAGTGGGCTAGATGGTGATTAATGACTGAATGAACTAAATTTATATTTAACTGGTTATAGCAACCCCTCTGAGAACTTATCTTCCAGGTTCCAGTGACAGGGCTAATGTTGTTGTTGTTATTTATCCCTCCAGGTTCCAGTGACAGGGCTAATGTGGAGATCGTGATTCTGATCGGGACAGGTGTCTTCGCTGTGTTCTTCTGTGCTCTACTCATCCTCATCTTCTGCAACGTCAAACGGGTCAGAACACACACCCTGTGAACTCCCTATGCGTCTCTCTCTCGGTTCTAAGACATCATTGATCTCCTCCAATCAGAGTGACTGCGATCTCTGACCTCACCTCTGTAACATCTCCCTCAGCTCTTTAGACACATGGCGAACGGAGACAAGGTGCAAATACCCCAATCTAACATACGATCTAACAGAGATGTTTGGTTCAACACGTACGTCTAACAGAGATGTTTGGTTCAACACGTACGTCTAACAGAGATGTTTGGTTCAACACGTACATCTAACAGAGATGTTTGGTTCAACACGTACGTCTAACAGAGATGTTTGGTTCAACACGTACGTCTAACAGAGATGTTTGGTTCAACACGTACGTCTAACAGAGATGTTTGGTTCAACACGTACGTCTAACAGAGATGTTTGGTTCAACACGTACGTCTAACAGAGATGTTTGGTTCAACACGTACGTCTAACAGAGATGTTTGGTTCAACACGTACGTCTAACAGAGATGTTTGGTTCAACACGAACATCTAACAGAGATGTTTGGTTCAACACGTACGTCTAACAGAGATGTTTGGTTCAACACGTACGTCTAACAGAGATGTTTGGTTCAACACGTACGTCTAACAGAGATGTTTGGTTCAACACATACATCTAACAGAGATGTTCAACATCAATGTGGCCATGGTTCACTGTCCCTCCCTCCCTCTCTCCCTCTCTCTCTCTCCCTCTCTCCCTCCTTCTCTCTCCCTCTCTCCCTCCTTCTCTCTCCCTCCTTCTCTCTCCCTCTCTCCCTCCCTCTCTCCCTCTGTCTCCCTCTCTCTCTCTCCCTCTCTCCCTCCTTCTCTCTCCAGGTGAACCCAGCAGACATAAAGAGAGGCTATCTGTCCATCATAATGGACCCAGGGGAGGTTCCTCTGGATGAGCAGTTTGAATACCTCTCGTACGACTCCTCCCAGTGGGAGATATCTGTGGACAAACTACGACTAGGTAAGAAGAGGAGGGAAGGAGGGATAGATAAAGGGGGATACCTTGAACCCAACCCCCCTGAATCAGAGAGGTGCAGGGGGGCTGCCTTAATTGACATCCACGATCTGATGATGGTGGTCTGGGTAGCAGTCAGTGGTAATGATGATGGTGTTTGATGCTGGTTCACTCTCTGTTCAGTGCTCTGTAACACACACACACACACACAGTCCCAAGGGTTAGTGTCTGGTCCCCTCCAGAGTGATGGATGACAGCCCTGTTGTTTGTCCCTTTGGCCATTGGAATTAGAATCCTGTTACATTCTAACTTTTTTGATTTATACATTTACAATTTACATTTGACTCATTAAATCAAATCAAATTGTATTCGTCACATTGAGATTCTGAATACAACAGGTGTAGACCGTACAGTGAAATGCTGAATACAACAGGTGTAGACCTTACAGTGAAATGCTGAATACAACAGGTGTAGACCTTACAGTGAAATGCTGAATACAACAGGTGTAGACCTTACAGTGAAATGCTGAATACAACAGGTGTAGACCTTACAGTGAAATGCTGAATACAACAGGTGTAGACCTTACAGTGAAATGCTGAATACAACAGGTGTAGACCTTACAGTGAAATGCTGAATACAACAGGTGTAGACCTTACAGTGAAATGCTGAATACAACAGGTGTAGACCTCACAGTGAAATGCTGAATACAACAGATGTAGACCTTACAGTGAAATGCTGAATACAACAGGTGTAGCCCTTACAGTGAAATGCTGAATACAACAGGTGTAGACCTTACAGTGAAATGCTGAATACAACAGGTGTAGACCTTACAGGGAAATGCTGAATACAACAGGTGTAGACCTTACAGTGAAATGCTGAATACAACAGGTGTAGACCTTACAGTGAAATGCTGAATACAACAGGTGTAGCCCTTACAGTGAAATGCTGAATACAACAGGTGTAGACCTTACAGTGAAATGCTGAATACAACAGATGTAGACCTTACAGTGAAATGCTGAATACAACAGGTGTAGCCCTTACAGGGAAATGCTGAATACAACAGGTGTAGCCCTTACAGGGAAATGCTGAATACAACAGGTGTAGACCTTACAGTGAAATGCTGAATACAACAGATGTAGACCTTACAGGGAAATGCTTACTTACAAACCCTTAACCAACAATGCAGTTAAAGTCACGCCAATAACGAGGCTATATACAGGGGGTACAGGTTAGTCGAGGTAATTTGTAGATGTAGGTAGGGGTAAAGTTACTATGCATAGATAATAAACAGAATGAGCAGATGTTGCAGTCTGGAGGGACTTTAGGATCAGCGAACCAGACCAGCAGATAAATTAAAACATCTTTACTTTTAGAATTAAAAACAAATCTGGTTTCTCTAATTCTCCTCTCTCTCTCTCTCTCTCTCTCTCTCTCTCTCTCTCTCTCTCTCTCTCTCTCTCTCTCTCTCTCTCTCTCTCTCTCCCTCTCTCAGGGAAGGTGTTGGGTCATGGAGCGTTTGGGAAGGTCATCGAGGCCTCCATCTTTGGCATCAGCAAGATCAGCAGCCTGGACACTGTGGCTGTGAAGATGTTGAAAGGTGTGTGTGTGTGTGTGCCTGTCTGCCTGCTTGTTTGTGTGTCATGTTCCATGTTCACTGTTGACGACACACACACACACACACACACACACAGTTGTCTATCAAAACCAACCACTGTGTAAAGGTCCCCAAACAAAGCTAGATAACTAAATGTGTATGTCCTGACCTAGTCTCTCCCTGTCTCCTGTGTCCAGAGGGAGCGTGTGCCAGTGACCACAAGGCTCTGATGTCAGAGCTGAAGATCCTGATCCACATTGGGAACCATCTGAACGTGGTCAATCTGCTGGGGGCGTGCACCAAACCCAACGCCCCCCTCATGGTGGTGGTGGAATACTGCAAGTATGGGAACCTCTCCAACTACCTGAGAGCCAAGAGAGAGTTCTTCCTACCTTACAGGGTAAGACCTAATCCTAACCCCTAACCCCTAACCTCTAACCTCTTCAACTACCTGAAAGCCAAGAGAGAGTTCTTCCTACCTTACAGGGTAAGACCTAATCCTAACCCCTAACCCCTAACCTCTAATCTCTTCAACTACCTGAAAGCCAAGAGAGAGTTCTTCCTACCTTACAGGGTAAGACCTAACCTCTAACCCCTAACCTCTCCAACTACCTGAGAGCCAAGACGGAGGGTAAGCTTGGTGAAACGTTGGTTTCCGGACACAGATTAAGCCTAGTTCTGTAGTAAAAATCGTGCTCCAGTTGACAGTGATTCTTAGTCCAAGACTAGACTTCATCTGTGTCCAGGTTGGGGTTAGGTTGCTCCTAATCTCAGCTCGTTACCTGTATAAAAGACACCTGGGAGCCAGAAATCCTTCTGATTGAGAGGGGGTAAAATACTTATTTCCCTCATTAAAATGCAATTCCATTTATAAAAAATTTCACATGCGTTTTTCTGGATTTTTTTGTTGTTATTCTGTCTCTCACTGTTCAAATAAACCTACCATTAAAATTATAGACTGATCATTTCTTTGTCAGTGGGCAAACATACAAAATCAGCAGGGGATCAAATACTTTTTTCCCTCACTGTATGTACCTCCCTTTGGTTCCTTCCCCAGGCGTTATTGTTTCTGTTTCTGACTTTGTTTAATGTCGGTGTGCTGTTTGTGTTTCTTGTTCTGTTCATTTATTTATTAAATGGATTCACTCCCTGAACTTGCTTCCCGACTCTCAGCACATATCGTTACAATGTCCCGCGTTCACGTTCTACATATGTCGTAAATAACCTTTAAATGACACAAAGTTACTGATTAAATCCAGGCCAATGTGTAGATGGGTAACATACATGATGTACTTGTGTGTTCCTCAGGACCGCTCCCCTAAGACTCAGAGCCAGGTGAGACGCATGATAGAGGCGGGACAAGTGGAGCAGAGAGCCCGCCTCCCGCCTTCCACATCCTCCTCCTCTATTGGCAGCCCCCAGAGTCAGTCATCCAGCAAGTCCAATCAGAAGAGCCCCTCTCCTGCTGGGGAGAAGAGTAAGTATTGTGAATTACTGTATTGGCCAAATCCTAACTTCAGACTCACATAAATAATGCATTCATGTCAATGACATTTGGTGCTGAACGTTCAGTCTGGACCTTTTGACTGAAGAGCTCCATCTGAGCCTCAAGAATGTAGAATCAAAACAAGTTATACCGGAGTTAAATACCCTCCCTCCCACCCTCCCTCCCTCCCTCCAGTGGAAGACCTATGGAAGACTCCTCTCACTATTGAAGATCTGATCTGCTATAGTTTCCAGGTGGCCAGAGGAATGGAGTTCCTGGCCTCGCGAAAAGGTATCTCCCCAGCAACCACACATCCATCGTCCAAAAAAACAAAACAAAAAACATCGCCCCAGAAGATTTCGAGCTTTTTGTGCTTGTTTCCCAGACACTGATTAAGCCTAAAAACATGTTGCGCGGAGTGCGACTGAGACTTCTTTCTTTTTAACAAGGACTGTAGGTGCTGCCCAGGCTACTGGTTTCTCTCACTACCCTTTTTGCTAGCATACTCTGGACTACCAATCAATCAATCAAATTTATTTATGAAGCCCTTTTTATATCAGCCAATTCACAATGTGCTGCACAGAAACCCAGCCTAAAACCCCAAACAGCAAACAATGCAGATGTAGAATCAAGGTAACTAGGAAGAATTCCCTAGAAAGGCCAGAACCTAGGAAGAAACCTAGAGAGGAACCAGGCTCTGAGTGGTGGCCAGTCCTCTTCTGGCTGTGCCGGGTGGAGATTATAACAAAACATGGCCAAGATGTTCATAGATGACCAGCAGGTCAAATAATAATAATCACAGTGGTTGTAGAGGGTGCAACAGGTCAGCACCTCAGGAGTAAATGTCAGTTGGCTTTTCATAGCCAATCATTCAGAGTATCTCTACCGCTCCTGCTGTCTCTAGAGAGTTGAAAACAGCAGGTCTGGGACAAGGTAGCACGTCCAGTGAACAGGTCAGGGTTCCATAGCCGCAGGCAGAACAGTTGAAACTGGAGCAGCAGCACGGCCAGGTGGACTGGGGACAGCAAGGAGTCATCAGGCCAGGTAGTCCTGAGGCATGAACCTAGGAAGAAACCTAGAGAGGAACCAGGCTGTGAGGGGTGGTCTCAGTCACACTCCGCCACACTCTCCTATGCTTGATGGGAGGAGGAGTTACAGCCCTGTCTCAGGCAGTAAGGAGCTCAGTATGTTAGAGGAGTTACAGCCCTGTCTCAGGCAGTAAGGAGCTCAGTATGTTAGAGGAGTTACAGCCCTGTCTCAGGTAGTAAGGAGCTCAGTATGTTAGAGGAGTTATAGCCCTGTCTCAGGCAGTAAGGAGCTCAGTATGTTGGAGGAGTTACAGCCCTGTCTCAGGCAGTAAGGAGCTCAGTATGTTAGAGTAGTTACAGCCCTGTCTCAGGCAGTAAGGAGCTCAGTATGTTGGAGGAGTTACAGCCCTGTCTCAGGCAGTAAGGAGCTCAGTATGTTAGAGGAGTTACAGCCCTGTCTCAGGTAGTAAGGAGCTCAGTATGTTAGAGGAGTTACAGCCCTGTCTCAGGTAGTAAGGAGCTCAGTATGTTAGAGGAGTTACAGCCCTGTCTCAGGCAGTAAGGAGCTCAGTATGTTAGAGGAGTTACAGCCCTGTCTCAGGCAGTAAGGAGCTCAGTATGTTAGAGGAGTTACAGCCCTGTCTCAGGCAGTAAGGAGCTCAGTATGTTGGAGGAGTTACAGCCCTGTCTCAGGCAGTAAGGAGCTCAGTATGTTAGAGGAGTTACAGCCCTGTCTCAGGCAGTAAGGAGCTCAGTATGTTAGAGGAGTTACAGCCCTGTCTCAGGCAGTAAGGAGCTCAGTATGTTAGAGGAGTTACAGCCCTGTCTCAGGTAGTAAGGAGCTCAGTATGTTAGAGGAGTTACAGCCCAAAGTCCAGGCTCTGTCGCTCTGTCGCAGGGATATCCTTGTCTCATCGCGCGCTAGTGACTCCTGTGGCGGGTCGGGCGCAGTGCAAGCTGACACGGTCGCCAGGTTTACGGTGTTTCCTCCGACACATTGGTGCGGCTGGCTTCCGGGTTAAGTGGGCGTTGTGTCAAGAAGCAGTGCGGTTGGGTCGTGTTTCGGGGGACGCACGGCTCTCTGCCTTCGCCTCTCCCGAGTCCGTACGGGAGTTGCAGTGATGGAACAAGACTGTAACTACCAATTGGATACCACGAAATTGTGTGGAAAAGGGGTATTTTTGTTTTTATAAATTAACACACACGCAGAAACACACACACTACATTTGAAAGAGTGTGTGTGTTTGTCTGCAGTGTTGTTAAGGTTGTGTGTGTGTGTGTGTGTTTTGGCAGTGTATCCACAGGGACCTTGCAGCGAGGAACATTCTACTGTCAGAGAACAATGTGGTAAAGATCTGTGACTTCGGCCTGGCTAGAGACATCTACAAAGACCCTGACTACGTCAGGAAAGGCAACGTAAGACACACACACACACACACCTTGGGGTAGCTATATCAGGGCCAAATTCAATTCTCTGTCACCGGAGGAGCAGTATCTACATTTTCAGGACTTAATGATTGTCTAGGTTGTCATCCTCTACACTCGTAGGAAAAAAGGTACATGGATGTAGAACCGTCTATGGAAAGGGTTCTACATGGAACCCAAAAAGGATATTTCTACCTGGAACCAAACAGGTTCTACTTTGACTTTTTTTTTTTTTTTTCAAAGGGTTCCCCCCTACGGGGACAGCTGATGAGAACCGTCTACAGCCAAAGGATTCTTCTGGAACCCTTTATTCTAAGAGTGTATGGCTGATTACATTTTCTCTCTCTCTCTCTCTCTCTCTCTCTCTCTCTCTCTCTCTCTCTCTCTCTCTCTCGCTCTCTCTCTCTCTCTCTCTCTCTCTCTCTCTCTCTCTCTCTCTCTCTCTCTCTCTCTCTCTCTCTCTCTCTCTCTCTCTCTCTCTCTCTCTCTCTCTCTCTCTCTTCCTCCCCCTCTCTCTTTTCTCCACTCTCTTCTCTGTCTGCAGGCCCGTCTGCCACTGAAGTGGATGGCTCCAGAGAGTATCTTTGACAAGGTCTACACCAGCCAGTCTGACGTCTGGTCCTTTGGTGTTCTACTCTGGGAGATCTTCTCTCTGGGTGAGACATTTAGGTCTTTTAGCAGACGTACAGTCTCTCAGTGAGAGACACTGTTCTTCCCTAGGCGTGTGACAGTTAGCCATCCATCCTGACAGACAGACCTTATCTCTGATAACACCAGTGTTCCTCTCCTCAGGTGCATCGCCGTACCCAGGTGTCCAGATCGATGAGGACTTCTGTAAACGACTGAAAGATGGAACCAGAATGAGAGCTCCTGAAACAGCTTCTCCTGAGATGTGAGTCAACACAGATCCTAGAATAATTCACAAGATATATGTAGTTCTATGTGAGTCACTTACTCCTTAACCTACCTTGCATACATTTCATGCAAACCCAAGCACACAACATGCTTAGTGATGTAAGGTACAGTGTGCTCTGTGCGCTGTAGTGGCTAGAACTACTAGTGGCTGTGTGGAGAGCACTCTTTAGCCCTATTGTGTGTCTCTGTTGCCCTCTGCTGGTAGTTATGGGATCCTGCTGGCCTGCAGGATATCTCTGCTGGTAGTTATGGGATCCTGCTGGCCTGCAGGATATCTCTGCTGGTAGTTATGGGATCCTGCTGGCCTGCAGGATATCTCTGCTGGTAGTTGTGGGATCCTGCTGGCCTGCAGGATATCTCTGCTGGTAGTTATGGGATCCTGCTGGCCTGTAGGATATCTCTGCTGGTAGTTATGGGATCCTGCTGGCCTGTAGGATACCTCTGCTGGTAGTTATGGGATCCTGCTGGCCTGTAGGATACCTCTGCTGGTAGTTATGGGATCCTGCTGGCCTGTAGGATATCTCTGCTGGTAGTTATGGGATCCTGCTGGCCTGTAGGATATCTCTGCTAGTAGTTATGGGATCCTGCTGGCCTGCAGGATATCTCTGCTGGTAGTTATGGGATCCTGCTGGCCTGTAGGATATCTCTGCTGGTAGTTATGGGATCCTGCTGGCCTGTAGGATATCTCTTTGCTGTTTCATGTTGCTGTGTGTCTGTGTGTCTCTGTTAATAGCTATGGTATAATGCTGGCCTGCTGGCAGGGCGAGCCCCGAGAGAGACCTACCTTCCAAGCCCTGGTAGATATCCTGGGAGACCTACTACAAGACAACAGCCTACCAGTAAGACACTGAGAGGTTTTAACCTATCCAGTCATGTCTGATCTGTCAACACTGAAGTCATAGTGGCCATTTCTGGAAGAATGGGGGTCACATACAGAAATGGAACGAGGCCCATGTGTAGCTCTGTGTTTTAAATGGATTATAAACTCGGGAGTTTGAGTTCTGGATGCTGATTGGCTGACAGCCGTGGTATATCAGACATTATAAACTGGGTGGTTCGAGTCCTGGATGCTGATTGGTAAGGACTGACTGATATTATATTCAGTAGGATGGTAAGGACTAACTGATATTATATTCTGTAGGATGGTAAGGACTAACTGATATTATATTCTGTAGGATGGTAAGGACTGACTGATATTATATTCTGTAGGATGGTAAGGACTAACTGATATTATATTCTGTAGGATGGTAAGGACTAACTGATATTATATTCTGTAGGATGGTAAGGACTGACTGATATTACATTCTGTAGGATGGTAAGGACTAACTGATATTATATTCTGTAGGATGGTAAGGACTGACTGATATTACATTCTGTAGGATGGTAAGGACTGACTGATATTATATTCTGTAGGATGGTAAGGACTAACTGATATTATATTCTGTAGGATGGTAAGGACAAACTGATATTATATTCTGTAGGATGGTAAGGACTAACTGATATTATATTCTGTAGGATGGTAAGGACTGACTGATATTATATTCTGTAGGATGGTAAGGACGGACTGATATTATATTCTGTAGGATGGTAAGGACTGACTGATATTATATTCTGTAGGATGGTAAGGACTGACTGATATTATATTCTGTAGGATGGTAAGGACTACATCCCTCTGAATCCGTCTCAGAGCTCTGAGGAAGACAGCTTCTCTCAGGCCTCATCTCGACCCGCTTCACAGGAAGAGCTGAGACTGGCTTGTCACAGCCTACCCATCAGGTACAATCCTATTACACTACGACCACAACGGTGACCACTACTACTACCACCAATACCCCACTACCACTACCACTACCACTACCACTACCACTACTACTACTACTACTACTACTATTACTACTACTACCATTACTACCACTAACAAATACCACTACTACTAACAACTGCTTAGCTAGCTGCTGCTACCACTACCATACTACTACTACTACTACTTAACTATTACTTATATCTTATAACATATATATATATAGCTAGTTAATAACAAATATATATAGCAACACTAAACAATAACAAATAACTAACAACATAGTAACAACAACAACCAGCAACTAGACATATAACACTGGATGTAACATATAAATAACATAACATATAGTATATAACAACAACACCTGATATAGCTAATAACAACAAACAACAGTAACAATAACAGCATAACTATACAACTAACTAACAGCAACAGCAAACAGTTGTAGCAACATACTAACTATAACGATTTGTAGCAACTAATGCGGCAACCAGCTGGCAGCAGCAGCAACAGTTCAGCAACAAGCTAATGATTTAGCAGCAAGCATGGCAGGCAACAATAACTAACAAGTAACAGTTTGTGCTGGCAGATAACAAGCAAACTAACGAAATAACAGTAACCTTATGGCAATAACTAATAGTTGTATAAATAACCAATAACCAACATGCAACCTTTAGCAACAACAGCAACATGTAACCTTTCGATTGCTTAACAACCCAGCATTAACTAATGGCAGCCTAATAACTAACAGTAAAGCAACCAACAGCAACGAAGCTTAAGTAACAACTAACCAGCCAATGATTTGGCAGCAGCAGCATGTTGTAACGCAGCGAAGCAACGCAGCAGCAACTAACTAACAGCGCGGATTAAACAGCAGCAGCAGCAGCAATGATTTGGCAACTGGCAACTGGCAAGCAACTAACAACAACAACCTTGTAGTAACTGTAAACTAACCTTGGCAGCAATAACAGCAACTAACAACAGCAGCAGCGGCGGATCAACAACCAACAACTGGCCATGGCGCTGCTCTTATAACAGCCGCTTAATAGTAATAGCTGTTACTCTGCCATACTCGGCCAACTCTTTCTGCCATAACAAGCTGGCTGAATACAAACAGCAACAACAGCGCGGATGTAAATATAGCAAGCATTTGCTGCGCAACTCAGCTGTTGCTGCTGCCATATAACTATATAACGCAACTGTTTAGCTTAAGCATGCTGGCAAGCAGCATGCTCAGGCAGCACTGGATTAACAACAGCAGCTTAAACATGGATAACATGTAAAGCAACAAACAACAATAACAACTTTAGCATGGTCAAGCTATATAGCTTATATGCTGTTTGAAACGCTTGTAGCTGACAGCAACAATCTGCGTAACAGCAACAACAGCAACCATTTACGCAACTAACTGCTGCTGTTGCTCATAACTAACAATAACGCGCGGGTTAACAGCAAGCAACAGCAGCAGCCATGCTCCAGCGCGGATCTTAACGAAATAACAGCAACAACAGCAACGCATTATGTTGTTGTAAATAACAATTTAGCAACAGCAGCAATAAACAACCAACTAATATGGATCTTACAACAACAAGTTAAACGCTGGCAAATAGCAGCAGCAGCAACGATTTGGCTAGCGCGGATCAAGCAACGCAACAACCTTGGCAGCAACTAGTATAGATCTGTTGTAGTAACGCGCGGATTAACGCAACATAGTAACAACAACTATGGATCTTAACCATAGCTGTAAACGCGCGGTTTAACCAACCAACTAACAATTTGATTGCGCGCGTATATGAGTTAGCAACTAACAACGCGCTAAACAACTTGCGGGCGGAACAACCAACAACAACCTGGTGCTGATTAACTAACCAACGCAAGTAACTGTTCAGCATGTTATTACAGCAGCATGCCCTGCCACTCTAACTGCTGGTAAGCAACTGGGTCTCTGCAACAACATATATATAATTACTGTTACTCTGCTACTAGTTAACAATTGCAATAACTCATTTTCTGCAACATACTCTTTGTAACTCCTGTTAGTTTACTATATATATAACATATACTAACAATTTGCTGGTATGATTCTTTTCTTAAGCAACAGCTGTAACAGTTCATGCTGCTGTAACAACTCAGCAACGCTATGAGTCTAATAACAACTGCAACGCGCTGGTGCTCAATTCCAGCAGCTGCCAGTGGAGCTCTTAACAACTCAACTCACTCTGTTTGAACGAAACTAACCAACTTAACTGATGCTGCTGCCAGATTGCGCAACAACTATAGTATGGTGCTGCCTGGATCTTTCTTATAGCAACAGCAACTAACCTTCTTAGCTGTTTAACAACTAGCTCAACAGCACGCTCATTTCTTTGCCCAGTTAGCTTACTTTTTGTTAAACGCGCAGATAACAACGGTGATTTGCAACGCCTTAACTTGGTGCTCAACTAACAACAACAGCTTAACCTTGCGGTGACGAACAACTAGCAGCTGGTGCTGCCTGGGTTAACGCAACGAGAGTGCTTCAACTAACAACAGCAACCAGCAATAACTTAACAACGCGCTCAACAACACTTTGGTTGCCCTGTAACGCCGCAGGGTCTTGTAACAACCCAACTAGCCTTGTTTAACTATGGATGGCTAACTAACAACAGCAACTAACTAACTGATTTAGTACAGCAACTCAACTAGCTAATTCAGCAATTTCTGTTAGCTGATTTGCTGTATATAACAACATACCTTAGCGGTGCTATTGCTGCTGCTGCAACGAGCTGCCATTATTTGCTAGCAGCTGGAACAACAATAACAGCTCTTGTTGCTGTTGGCTGTGCTGCTGCTACGTTGCTGATTGGTTAACCTGCTCAGGCATATAAAGCAGCAACCTTAAGCAAGCAGCTGCGCGGTGTTTATAGCAACAGCAGTATCAGCCGATTAGCATCAAAACAAGCAGCTGGTGGTGCATAACCAACAGCCTTAATGTTCGGCAGCGCAGCAACGCGGTCCGGTGAACTGTAAACAACATTTGCCGCTAACTGATTTAGCTAACAGTTAAACAGCAAGCAACAACTAACCTTGCTTGCATGTAACAGTTGGTCTGCTCAGCATTAACAACAGCAGCAAACTAACAGCAATAGCAGCATTTAGCCCAACGCGTTGATTGGAACATGGCTAACAGCAACGCCCAGCAGCAACAAGCGGCAGTTAAACAGCTAACAAGCAGCAACATACCGGTTGGCGCAGCAGCAACAACAATTTGGCTAACAACTAACGCTGCTTGATTGTACAACCAACCTTAACTTGGATTAGGTGCAACAATAGCTGCAACAGCCCAACCTTAGCTTGCGGTGGCCTGCTTAAGCCATGCTACCAGACAGCAATTATAACTGCTGCTTGCCTTAGTTAACAGCTATAGATCTTAGCTGTTTAACAACAACAACTTGGATTAACAACCTTAACTGTAACATGGATTAATAGCATAATAGCAACATAACTCAACATACAGCACTTGGATGCTTTTCAAAAACAGCGCATGTGCAGCAACCTGTTATGCTTCATGCAACAGCTTAGCACTTAGTCTTGCTAGCAACGAGCAAGCAACAACTAACAGCGCTGGATCTTTCTTATTTAACTAATAACTAGCAGCAACAGCTAGCTCTTACGCGTTTGTAGCATATGGATCATCAGTAAACAACAACTGTTTACCTGGTAGCGCGGATTATGCGGTTAGCACCACTAACTGCTGCTATGCTGAACTGTTTAACAACAACTAGCGCGGTTGGCATAACAAGCAAGCAACTTAACCTGTGTTTAACTGCTAGCAACGCTGCGTGTTGTAGCAACAGCAATAGTTTAGCCCAGTGGTGTCAGCAACGGCAGCATAACAAAGCTCAGCAGCAGCAGCGTAGCGGTGACAGCAGCAACGCGCGGATCTTAGCGTTGGCAACCAGCAACAACGCTGGCAGCAACGCCGCGCGACGAAGCAACCAGTATGCTGTTGCTGTTGGCGCGCAGGACAGCAGCGGCAGCAATATGGCTCTGCCAAACAGCAACAACCAGCAACCAGCGCGGTGATTTGCTGTTAGCGCCAACAGCCAGCGCTTGGGGATTTCAGCAGCGTAACCCAGCAGCGTAACGCTGGCTGATTAACGCGCAGTAACGCATGGCAGCAACTAGCGCAGCTGGCTGGTGTTAAGCAGCCAACGGCGTAACGCTGTTTGGCAACAACGCCAACAGCAACTAACTAGCAGCAGCTGCTGCTGACCCGATTTAGGCAACAGCCTTAACGCTGGTGCTGCCATAATCACTGCTGACCTCTCTCTCTAGCTCTCACTGGTGATGCTGTACTCTACTGCAGTGCCCCTGACCTGCTGGTGCTGCTACTCAACACTGTTGCTGCCATAGCACTCCCTCTCTATGTGATCTGTTAACTCTCTAACAACTAACTGCCTAGTCTGCCCTCTCTGTAACCTCTAATATATATACTTATGGTGCTTTGCTATACCAACAGTACCCTATACTGTTAACTGTTATACCTGAGTCATACTGCTGATATAACTAACTGCTGCTTATACTGTACTGTTAACTACTATACCATATACTCTTACCCAGTACTATAACAACTAACTATATTGTGATTAACTACTGCACCACAGATACTACTATAGCCTATACTATTTACCAACTGATAGCAACACTGGACTAATAACTAGCTGTAAACAACTATAGCTAGCAACTATATACTACTGTACTAACTACCACCCTACTGCTACCATGGATTCTTACCACTACTACTACTACTAATAACTATTACAACAACAACTAGCTAACATACTCTAACTACTATTAGGATTATACTACTACTACTACCACAGCAAGCAACATAACTAACATAACTGTACTATTGCAACTACCAGTTGCTAACTATACATATTGCTATTGCTAAACAATGCCATGAGCTACTACTATAACTACTCTGCTAACAACTCTACTCAACAGCTAATTTAGCTGTACTGCCCTGCTATACAACAACAACCATGATGGCTACTGTTGATTACTGCCTCTCTTGCCCTGCAGCAAAGCAACTGAAGTGGTCTGCAATTTAACTGTTGACAACAACATGCTCCGGTCTGCAGTAGTGGCTATACAATTGCAGCTGCTCTGCCGCACAATGCTGGACAGTGGATTAACTAGCAGCAACAGCAACAGGCTCAACTCTTGCATATAACATATAGCAGCATAACTAACAGCAGCAACAGGTGATAACATACGCTTGCTGCTGCTGGATTAACAACGCTATAGCAGCTATAGCTGCTGCTAACAACAGCTGTTGCTGCCACTAGGATTGTTGCTGCTAACATACGCAGCAGTTGCTGCTCTGCTCATGTTAACGCTTGCGGATTAACTGCCATAGTAGCAACAGCGCTTAACATAACGCTAACTAGCACCAGCAGCAGCTGCCAAGCAACAACTAGCATTGCAGTGGGTACGATGCTTAGCAAATTTGCTTATACAGCTGAGTCTTTAGCAACAGTTGTAGCAACAGCAGCAACAACCAGCAACGATTAACCTTAGCAGCAGCAGCAACCTTAACAGCATACAAGCAGCAACTAGCAACAGCAGCTGTTTGAACGCTGGTTGGCAGACGCGCGGTGCTCAACTAGCCTTATGCGCCATGTAGCTCAGTTTAACTGATTGGCAACTACAGCAGCGCACTTGGATTAACTAAACGCTGCGCAAGCAAGCAACCTTATGTTCATAACAGCAGTCATAACAACAATAACTAACAACAATAACGCTAGCGCGATTGAGCAAGCAACAACGGTGTGCGCGCAACAGTTTAGCAACAGCAACAGCTGCTGGATAAACAGCAACAATAACGGTGACAGCAGCAGCAGCAGTGTTGCAACGATATATCATATATAACCAACCTTAGCATACTTGGTGCATATGGCAACAGCAGCAATATGACGGTTGTGTTGGCTGCTGGTTGTATGCTCGGTAATAACCAACAGCAACAACTAACCCAGCGCAGCATGCCTTATAGTAATAGCAAGCAGCCAGCCTTGATTGTAGCGGTTGGCATAACGCTTAACTAGCCAACCATTGCTGGGGAACAGCGGCAATAACCAACCCAAGCAACAACAACGATTTGAGCAACAACGCGCGGGATTAACGCATAGCGCAATAACTAACTGCTGATTTAACAGCCAGTTAGCAACCCAGCCAGTAACAGCAGCAACCTTATGTGGTCTGGCAAACAACGCTAGCAACAACTAACAGCAACTGTTGCTTACTTGGCTGTTTAACAGCAATAACTTCGTAGCAGCAGCTGGCTGTTGGCCCTGCTGGATTCAGCAATAGCTAACAACTAGCATTTAACAGCAACGATTTGGCAGCAACCAACAACCGGTTGTCAGCGGTGCGCGGATTAACGCTGTTGCTACTGCTTGGCAGCGGCTGCTAACCGATTTGTAGCGGATTGGCTGCCAGCAGCTGATTTATATAGCAGCTTATGATTGGCCTCAGTTATGGCAGCTGCTGCTGATTGCGCAACGCCAGCAGCAACTAACCGATTGCCAGGTTGTAGCTGCAACGCGGATTAACGGCAAGCAACTGTAACGCTGTTAGCAACAACCTTAACTAACAGCAGCAACGCGCGCATGGCAGCGCTGTACTGCTGTTGCTGGTACATAAGCAACAGAGTCATCTCTCTCTGCTCTGCGCATGGATCTTAATAACTACCAGCATTTCTACTCTCTGTATAATACTGCCAGCAAAGTCTGCCTTTAACTCATATGCTGCTCTCTGCTGCTTACAGTGCTCTCTGCCTGGGGCTACTCTCTATAGCAACAGCAACTGCTGCTGCAAGTGCCTGCCATATGTATACTAACTGTTTATACAGATCTCTAACAGCTCAGCAAGCTATGTATATATATATATACTGCTGTACTGTTGGCATAAGTGCAACAACAGCAGCATGATATACTGTTGCTAAGGATTATACAACATGCTATATTTGCAGCTATACAACTAACCTTCATATTTCTGCTAACGTTGCTGTTGCTGCCAACACTTAGTGCCAGCGCCTGCTGCTGCTGTTGCTGTTGCTGCTGCATAAGCATGAGTGCCACTGCAACTGCTGCTGATTGTAATGCTGCTAGCAGCAACAACGCCGCTGCTGTATATGCTCACTTGGTGCCTGCATAACAGCTTAACTGCAGTAACTGCCGCAGATTGCTGCTTAACTAACAACTAACACTTAACCAGCATGCAACAACGCTGATGCTTGCCACTTATCTGCTGCCACTTGTGCCCTGGTTAACAACCGCTGCTATTGTTGGTGCTGCTCTGCCACTAGGTGCTATACGATATATGGCTGCGGTTACCTTAACTAACTGCTCTGGTACTGCCTGCTTAACACCAGCAGCAACAGTTGTTGCTGCATACAATTTATGCGTTCAGGTGGTCGATTAGATTCTTTCTTAAATATATACTGCTGCTACTTAGCACTAACTAACTTGCAGGTCACTGCCGCTGCTCAGCATATATTTACTATAACAACTGTTGCTGCAGACTGCCCATATATATGCTGCCACTGTTTAACTATAACCTTAGGATTATTTATATACAACTGCTGTTACTTAACAACACTTGCGAACAACATAACAACTGCCGTGGTTGATTGCTTCAGGAACAGCAGCTAACATTTGTTTATATATAACAGCAAGCAGCAACAGTTAAGCAAGCAGCAAACAACAATATAGCAACATGTTTAGCAATTTATAAATACTGCTGCCACAACAGCAGCAGCAACGCTGGTGGTCAGCAACTAACTGATTTGCCGCCAACAACCAGCAGAACTAACCTAGCGCATTGAATTTTATATATGTTGTATGCTGCTCAAAACCAGCTAACAGTTAACGTGGTAACGGTAACAGCTGCTGCTGCTGCTTAGCTCATGCGTAACAACTTTAGCAGCAACATATAACAGCAGCTGGTGTTAGCAGCAGCAGCAGGTTCAGTTGGTTGAAAGCCTTGCAACGACAGCTGTATAGCAGTAAAGCGTAACTAGCTGGTGCTTAGCAGCAGCATGCCAATACTTCAGCAAACTAACATGCTAGCAGCAGCTTAGCAGCGTAACCATAACGTGGTGGTTGATTGCTGCGAACAGCGCGATTTGGCTGCAGCCTTAGCCGTTTGCTTGAGGCTGGTGCTGATTAGCTGCAACTAACTGCTGCCGCAGTAGCAGCAACGCTATGCAGCGCTCTGCTCAAGCCAGCGATTGCAGCGCTATATAGCTGTTGCAAACATACAACCAGCGCGGTGGTGGGCAGCAGCATATAGCAGCTCATACTCATAAGCAAGCTTAACAGCATAACAACTTGCGCTCGCTCATATATGATCGGTGGCTGCCAACCATGATTTGCCTTGCGCGACGAACGCGCTGCTGCCGCCTTAGCTGCTGCTGCTGCTTAGCGAACAACGTGGTTGATTCACTTATGCAACTAATCTCTTTCCAACAACCTTATCATATCAGCTAGCTCAAACAACAACAACAACATGGTGGGTACAACAGCAGCTGTTGCTGATTGAACATGCTATAGCATGCCAAATAACAACAAGCTAACGACGAAACAACCTTTGTAGCTGCAGCGGCATCGCGGATACAAGCTAGCGCAGGGTTGGCTAAGCTCAACTGATTTGGCAGCAAGCCAGCAACCCAGCCCAGCAGCCAGCCAGCAGCCAGCTGCTGCTCAAGCAACCTTATGCTTGTTTAGCAGCGCGCTGCAGCTGACAGCAGCAGCAATCGCACGGCCGAATAGCTGAAACGCAACGGTTGCTGCTGGCTGATTATAACTGCTAGCAACAACAGCTGTAGCGCGCCAGCAGCTAACAGCTTAGCTTAAGCATGCTTGCGCAACAATGGCAATACGCGCCCGGCTTAAACCAACGCTTAGCGTGATTGAACATGCTAACGGTTATGGCGTATAGCTTAACTATGCGTAGCAGCAGCAGCAAGCGAGCAACATAACTGTCATGATGACAACTAACGAGTTGGCAACAGCTGTTAGCAAGCAGCAACATACCAGCAAAGCAAGCATATAATAAGCCCAACAACCAACTAATAACTAACGCTTAACTGATTTGCTGCTTCCGCCTTAGCATCAGGTGTCAAGTCAGTAAGCAGAAACAACCTTATGGCCCAACATAACAGCTGCGCTTATATGCTGCCGCAACGCGAACATATAGCAACAGCAACAGCAATAGCGTAATATGTTAACTCAACAGCAACAGCGATTGGTTCTTAAACACGACGCTAACAGCACTTCAACCCAAGCAGCAGCTAAACAGCAAGCAGCTTCTTAAACACCAGCATCAGCCGCTCTGCTGTACTTTCGCCAGCAACTAATAGACAACAACTCAGTAACTTTGGCTTACGGCTGCCAACTAATAATAACTGGCAACAATAGCTGGCTGTCTGCGGTAATTTCGAAGCAACGCTGGTTAACAATAGCTGTTGCAACTATAGCAGCCAGCGTGCTCAAGCAAGCAACGCTATGCCATAGCAACCAACAACTGACAGCATATGTTCAGTAAACAACAACTAACTAACTAGCTGCCAACAGCTGCTGCTCAAAGCAGCGCGGTAAAACGCGCGGATAACCTTCAGCAGCAGCTAGGCAACAATTGTAGTATGGTTAGCAACTAACCTTTGCTCAGTTGGTTCTTCAGCGCAGCAACCAGCGTTGGCAGCCAACTGGCAAGCAACCAGCAACTGACGTGTTGTGCAACGCAGCGCCTGCGAGCCAGCTTATATAACGCCAAAGCCATGGCAGCAAAGCCAACGTCGCGTCATGAAATAATGCGCAAACAAGCAGCTGGCCAAGCAACCTATGCTTGGACAACAGCAGCAACTGGCAAACAACAATTTAACTAACCAAACGCCAACTGATTGGTTCATAACCAGCAATAACTGATTTGTCAGCAACGAATAACCAATAACGCATGTTGTGCAACCAACCCAAACAACGCCGCAGCTAGCAGCGAAAGCATAACTGAGCAGCAGCAGCAACAGCAACAGCAACAATGACCAGCAACCAGAGCTAGAACCAAGCAACCAGCGAGCAGCGAAGCAAGACTAACAACGAAACCAGCAAACTGGCAGCTTGAAGCAACTATGGCGACAACTGGCAGCTGACAGCGAGCTGGCAGCGACAGCAGCAACTTGGCAGGCAACCAGCATGGCGAAACCCAGCGGCAAATAAATGTAGTAAACAACAGCCAACTGCGTGTGGCGTCGCTAAGCAACAGCAACAGCTGACAACAACAACGGCAGCTGGCCTTGTTTGCAACGGCAACCAGCAACCAGCAGCGTAACCAGCGGGTTAAAAATAACTAGCCCAACAGCAGCAACAACAACCCTGCTGCTGGTGGTTCATAGCAACAGCTAACTTCAACTGCTGCTGCATGCCAACCAGCTGCTGTATAACAGCAGCTCTTAAGCTGCAACGCGTCATGCAACAACCAGCTTAGCTGGCGGCATCACCAGCAACATGCTGCAACCTTATGATATGCTGCTGCTGCTGCTGTTAACGCATATTGCTGCTGTGGTTCTTAGCAGCAACTTAACGCTGTTAACGCTGTAACCATGTGCTGTTTGTTGGCGGCAACAGCTTGTTGGCGACAACAACGCGTATGCGCGAAAGCAACAACGCGCGCCAACAGCAATAACTGCGCGAAAAGCAACAGCAGTAACGCTTAGCGCAACAACATGAAGCAACGAGCAGCATAGCAACATGCAAATGAGCAACCAAGCAACGAGGACAACAAACAATAACAGCAGCAACAGCTAGTACAACAACGTAACAGGCAAACAATAATGACAACAACAGCAGCCAATAACAACGGATCATGCAGCAATAATAGCAACAACGCCCAACTGGCGAAACAACTGCTGCGCTGCCCAGGGATGCAGCAACAGCACCAAGTAACGTAGCAACAGCAACAACAGTAACGTCAGCGAAATATGGGTTCAACAGCGCAAACCAGCAGCAACTGTAACATAGCAGGTTCAAAGCCAAACGCTTGTAACAGCGTAACGAGCAAACTAGCAACCTATTGCGTGGCAGTAACGCTGCGCAGCAGCGGTTAAGCAAGCAGCAACATAAGCAACTAACCTAATAACAACCCAGCAACGGCAACGCTTAACCAGCATGCGCTGGCATGTAACATAACAGCAACGTAGCAACAGCAGCGCAGCACGGTTGTTTCAATAATGGCAACAACCTTACCAGCAGCAATTTAGTAGTAATATAACGCAGCCTTGATTGGTTCAACAACAACCAACGTAAACCATAACTTGGTTGATGCTCAGCAGTATGGGCGACGTAACGCAACCTGTTGGTTGGCATACCAGCAACAACAGCAACTAAGCAACAAACAACGATTGGTTGCGCAACAGCGAACAGCCAATAATGCTGGCAACGATTGGTTCATAGCAACGCAGCTTAGCGAACAGCTTGTGTTGGTTGCTGAGCGTGTTGCTGTAGCGACAGCAACATGGCTATGGTTGGTTTGGCTGTAATTTATGAGCTGCAACAGCTAACGATTGGTTAGCTGTAGCATACAGGCACATACTGCTCTACAGCCCAACTGCTGTTGGGTGCTGCTGCTGGGTACTATGCTACTAGCTATACTGGTGGTTATAGCATATATTCTACTAGGCTGCTATAAACGCTGTTGGTTATACCTATATACGGAGCACAGTGCCCAACTATACCCAACGTATGGTTGGCTATATACTACTATATACCTAGCTATATACAGCATATATATATATATACATGATTGGTTACTACTATACTACTATTACGGTATGTTGCGAACTAGCTAGCTAGCTGGCTGTTGGTTGAACTATATATTAGTGCTATATATATATAAGCTATATTTATATATACTATGCAAGTGCTATACCCTTTACTACTACTAGACAGCAACTATATAGCTATACAGTACTACTACTATTAAGTTGCTAGCTAGCAACAATAGCTATACTACTAGCAACTTGTATATAAGCCTAGCTAAGCTATACGAACTACCCAGCAAGCAGCAGCAGCAGCGAAGACGGCAGCACTACTATGCCTTGAAACTGCGGGTTCAGAAAGGGGTCCTCAGCTTAACCGGCAGCAATGACAACAGCCAGCAACCAGCAACAGCTGGGGTCCTCTTGTAAGTTCAACTGCGCTCAGCAACCCAATAACCAACTTGGGTCCAGCCAGTGTTCTTAACAACAGTCAAGCGTCTGCTGTTGCATCTGGTGTGTCTCTAGGGTCCTCTAGGGTCAACAAGCAACAGGTAGTACCTTGAACAGGTGTAACGCTGTGTGTGTGTGTTTGCTAACAGGTATTAAACTAGCTACTACTTGCTTGCTACTTCTACTACTATTCAGTACTACTACTACTACTACTACTACTATTTGAGTAGCTACTACTGCTACTACTTCTACCCTACAACTATTAGTACTACTACTACTTCTACTTCTACTACACTCGTTAGTACTACTTAATCTACTTCTTCTGCCGTTTGTATCTACTACCTCTCCAGTACTACTACTACGTTGTCTACTCTACCATCCCAGTAATACGTTTGTCTCCCCATCTACTACATCCTCTATGGGTTGTATCTCTCTATACAGGGGGTCTCTACTGGGGTCCTCTACTCCTTGGTATCTCTTCCATGTCCATCCCTCTATAGGGTATCTCTGGGGTCTCTATGGGTTCTCTGGGGTCTCTCCATGGGTTCTCTATAAGTTTGTATCTCTTGGGTCCTCTGGGGTCCTCTGTGGGCGTCTGGGTCTCTGTGTGAGTCATCTGAGGGTCTCTCCATGGGGGTCTCCGTTGGGAGTCCTCTTAATCTCAGCAGGTATACATAACATAGGTGTAAATAGCTCCATCCCTGTGTGTGTTTGTCAGGTATCCTATAACTGTGCCTCTATCGTGGGCTGTATATTCAAGTAGGGCGTCCAAGCTGTCGTCATGCAGGCCAGAGTCAAGACATCCCTCTATGAGTTGTAGCTCTCCAATGGAAAGCGATTGTCTCTGGCATAAAACCCACAACAGGTAAAGATCTGTATCTCTCCATCTCTCTGCATCGTTGTCTCTTAATCATCTCCTCTCCATCCTCTATCGTTTGTATCTCTCCATCTCTCCCATCCCTCTACTAGATTTGTCTCTCTCCATCCACCTACTATAGTTGTATCTCTCCACATCTCTCCATCCCTCTATACGTTTGTGTATCTCCATCATATGATATTTGTATCTCTCCATCCCTCTATCGTTGTATCTCTCCATCTCTCCATCCCTCCCTATCGCTGTATCTCTCCATCCCTCTATCGTTGTATCTCTTCATCTCTCCATCCCTCTATCGTTGTATCTCTCCGTCCCTCTATCGTTGTATCTCTCCATCTCTCCATCTCTCTATTGTTGTATCTCTCCATCTCTCCATCCCTCTATCGTTGTATCTCTCCATCCCTCTATCGTTGTATCTCTCCATCTCTCCATCCCTCTATCATTGTATCTCTCCATCCCTCTATCGTTGTATCTCTCCATCTCTCCATCCCTCTATCGTTGTATCTCTCCATCCCTCTATCGTTGTATCTCTTCATCTCTCCATCCCTCTATCGTTGTATCTCTCCGTCCCTCTATCGCTGTATCTCTCCATCTCTCCATCTCCTCTATTTGTTGTATCTCTCCATCTCTCCATCCCTCTATCGTTGTATCTCTCCATCCCTCTATCGTTGTATCTCTCCATCTCTCCATCCCTCTATCATTGTATCTCTCCATCCCTCTATCGTTGCATCTCTCCATCCCTCTATCGTTGTATCTCTCCATCTCTCTATCGTTGTCTCTCCATCTCTCCATCCCTCTATCGTTGTATCTCTCCATCCCTCTATCGTTGTATCTCTCCATCCCTCTATCGTTGTATCTCTCCATCTCTCCATCCCTCTATCGTTGTATCTCTCCATCTCTCCATCCCTCTATCGTTGTATCTCTCCATCCCTCTATCGTTGTATCTCTCCATCTCTCTATCGTTGTCTCTCCATCTCTCCATCCCTCTATCGTTGTATCTCTCCATCTCTCCATCCCTCTATCGTTGTATCTCTCCATCCCTCTATCGCTGTATCTCTCCATCTCTCCATCCCTCTATCATTGTATCTCTCCATCCCTCTATCGTTGTATCTCTCCATCTCTCCATCCCTCTATCGTTTGTATCTCTCCATCCCTCTATCGCTGTATCTCTTCATCTCTCCATCCCTCTATCGCTGTATCTCTCCGTCCCTCTATCGCTGTATCTCTCCATCTCTCCATCTCTCTATTGTTGTATCTCTCCATCTCTCCATCCCTCTATCGCTGTATCTCTCCATCCCTCTATCGCTGTATCTCTCCATCTCTCCATCCCTCTATCATTGTATCTCTCCATCCCTCTATCGCTGCATCTCTCCATCCCTCTATCGTTTGTATCTCTCCATCTCTCTATCGTTGTCTCTCCATCTCTCCATCCCTCTATCGTTGTATCTCTCCATCCCTCTATCGTTGTATCTCTCCATCCCTCTATCGTTGTATCTCTCCATCTCTCCATCCCTCTATCGTTGTATCTCTCCATCTCTCCATCCCTCTATCGTTGTATCTCTCCATCCCTCTATCGTTGTATCTCTCCATCTCTCTATCGTTGTCTCTCCATCTCTCCATCCCTCTATCGTTGTATCTCTCCATCTCTCCATCCCTCTATCGTTGTATCTCTCCATCCCTCTATCGTTGTATCTCTCCATCTCTCCATCCCTCTATCGTTGTATCTCTCCATCCCTCTATCGTTGTGTCTCTCCATCTCTCCATCCCTCTATCGTTGTATCTCTCCATCTCTCCATCCCTCTATCGTTGTATCTCTCCATCTCTCCATCCCTCTATCGTTGTATCTCTCCATCCCTCTATCGTTGTATCTCTTCATCTCTCCATCCCTCTATCGTTGTATCTCTCCGTCCCTCTATCGTTGTATCTCTCCATCTCTCCATCTCTCTATTGGTGTATCTCTCCATCTCTCCATCCCTCTATCGTTGTATCTCTCCATCCCTCTATCGTTGTATCTCTCCATCTCTCCATCCCTCTATCATTGTATCTCTCCATCCTTCTATCGTTGTATCTCTCCATCTCTCCATCCCTCTATCGTTGTATCTCTCCATCCCTCTATCGTTGTATCTCTTCATCTCTCCATCCCTCTATCGTTGTATCTCTCCGTCCCTCTATCGTTGTATCTCTCCATCTCTCCATCTCTCTATTGTTGTATCTCTCCATCTCTCCATCCCTCTATCGTTGTATCTCTCCATCCCTCTATCATTGTATCTCTCCATCCCTCTATCGTTGCATCTCTCCATCCCTCTATCGTTGTATCTCTCCATCTCTCTATCGTTGTCTCTCCCTCTCTCCATCCCTCTATCGTTGTATCTCTCCATCCCTCTATCGTTGTATCTCTCCATCCCTCTATCGTTGTATCTCTCCATCTCTCCATCCCTCTATCGTTGTATCTCTCCATCCCTCTATCGTTGTATCTCTCCATCTCTCTAACGTTGTATCGTTGTATCTCTCCATCCCTCTATCGTTGTCTCTTAATCTCTCCATCCCTCTATCGTTGTATCTCTCCATCCCTCTATCGTTGTATCTCTCTATCGTTGTATCTCTCCATCCCTCTATCGTTGTCTCTTAATCTCTCCATCCCTCTATCGTTGTATCTCTCCATCTCTCCATCCCTCTATCGTTGTATCTCTCCATCCCTCTATCGTTGTATCTCTCCATCTCTCCATCCCTCTATCGTTTTATCTCTCCATCCCTCTATCGTTGTATCTCTCCATCTCTCCATCCCTCTATCATTGTATCTCTCCATCCCTCTATCGTTGTATCTCTCCGTCCCTCTATCGTTGTATCTCTCCATCTCTCCATCTCTCTATTGTTGTATCTCTCCATCTCTCCATCCCTCTATCGTTGTATCTCTCCATCCCTCTATCGTTGTATCTCTCCATCTCTCCATCCCTCTATCATTGTATCTCTCCATCCCTCTATCGTTGTATCTCTCCATCTCTCCATCCCTCTATCGTTGTATCTCTCCATCCCTCTATCGTTGTATCTCTTCATCTCTCCATCCCTCTATCGTTGTATCTCTCCGTCCCTCTATCGTTGTATCTCTCCATCTCTCCATCTCTCTATTGTTGTATCTCTCCATCTCTCCATCCCTCTATCGTTGTATCTCTCCATCCCTCTATCGTTGTATCTCTCCATCTCTCCATCCCTCTATCATTGTATCTCTCCATCCCTCTATCGTTGCATCTCTCCATCCCTCTATCGTTGTATCTCTCCATCTCTCTATCGTTGTCTCTCCCTCTCTCCATCCCTCTATCGTTGTATCTCTCCATCCCTCTATCGTTGTATCTCTCCATCCCTCTATCGTTGTATCTCTCCATCTCTCCATCCCTCTATTGTTGTATCTCTCCATCCCTCTATCGTTGTATCTCTCCATCCCTCTATCGTTGTATCTCTCCATCCCTCTATCGTTGTATCTCTCCATCTCTCCATCCCTCTATCGTTGTATCTCTCCATCCCTCTATCGTTGTATCTCTCCATCTCTCTATCGTTGTCTCTCCATCTCTCCATCCCTCTATCGTTGTATCTCTCCATCTCTCCATCCCTCTATCGTTGTATCTCTCCATCCCTCTATCGTTGTATCTCTCCATCTCTCCATCCCTCTATCGTTGTATCTCTCCATCCCTCTATCGTTGTGTCTCTCCATCTCTCCATCCCTCTATCGTTGTATCTCTCCATCTCTCCATCCCTCTATCGTTGTATCTCTCCATCTCTCCATCCCTCTATCGTTGTATCTCTCCATCCCTCTATCGTTGTATCTCTTCATCTCTCCATCCCTCTATCGTTGTATCTCTCCGTCCCTCTATCGTTGTATCTCTCCATCTCTCCATCTCTCTATTGTTGTATCTCTCCATCTCTCCATCCTCTATCGCTGTATCTCTCCATCCCTCTATCGTTGTATCTCTCCATCTCTCCATCCCTCTATCATTGTATCTCTCCATCCCTCTATCGTTGTATCTCTCCATCTCTCCATCCCTCTATCGTTGTATCTCTCCATCCCTCTATCATTGTATCTCTTCATCTCTCCATCCCTCTATCGTTGTATCTCTCCGTCCCTCTATCGTTGTATCTCTCCATCTCTCCATCTCTCTATTGTTGTATCTCTCCATCTCTCCATCCCTCTATCGTTGTATCTCTCCATCCCTCTATCGTTGTATCTCTCCATCTCTCCATCCCTCTATCATTGTATCTCTCCATCCCTCTATCGTTGCATCTCTCCATCCCTCTATCGTTGTATCTCTCCATCTCTCTATCGTTGTCTCTCCTCTCTCCATCCCTCTATCGTTGTATCTCTCCATCCCTCTATCGTTGTATCTCTCCATCCCTCTATCGTTGTATCTCTCCATCCCTCTATCGTTGTATCTCTCCATCTCTCTAACGTTGTATCGTTGTATCTCTCCATCTCTCCATCCCTCTATCGTTGTCTCTTAATCTCTCCATCCCTCTATCGTTGTATCTCTCCATCCCTCTATCGTTGTATCTCTCTATCGTTGTATCTCTCCATCCCTCTATCGCTGTCTCTAATCTCTCCATCCCTCTATCGCTGTATCTCTCCATCTCTCCATCCCTCTATCGTTGTATCTCTCCATCCCTCTATCGCTGTATCTCTCCATCTCTCCATCCCTCTATCGTTTTATCTCTCCATCCCTCTATCGTTGTATCTCCATCTCTCCATCCCTCTATCATTGTATCTCTCCATCCCTCTATCGTTGTATCTCTTCATCTCTCCATCCCTCTATCGCTGTATCTCTCCATCCCTCTATCGCTGTATCTCTCCATCTCTCCATCCCTCTATCGCTGTATCTCTCCATCCCTCTATCGCTGTATCTCTCCATCCCTCTATCGCTGTATCTCTCCATCCCTCTATCGTTGTATCTCTCCATCTCTCCATCCCTCTATCGTTGTATCTCTCCATCCCTCTATCGTTGTATCTCTCCATCTCTCTATCGTTGTCTCTCCATCTCTCCATCCCTCTATCGTTGTATCTCTCCATCTCTCCATCCCTCTATCGTTGTATCTCTCCATCCCTCTATCGTTGTATCTCTCCATCTCTCCATCCCTCTATCGTTGTATCTCTCCATCCCTCTATCGTTGTGTCTCTCTCCATCTCTCCATCCCTCTATCGTTGTATCTCTCCATCTCTCCATCCCTCTATCGCTGTATCTCTCCATCTCTCCATCCCTCTATCGTTGTATCTCTCCATCCCTCTATCGTTGTATCTCTTCATCTCTCCATCCCTCTATCGATTTGTATCTCTCTCCGCCCTCTATCGTTGTATCTCTCCATCTCTCCATCTCTCTATTGTTGTATCTCTCCATCTCTCCATCCCTCTATCGTTGTATCTCTCCATCTCTCCATCCCTCTATCATTGTATCTCTCCATCCCTCTATCGTTGTATCTCTCCATCTCTCCATCCCTCTATCGTTGTATCTCTCCATCCCTCTATCGTTGTATCTCTTCATCTCTCCATCCCTCTATCGTTGTATCTCTCCGTCCCTCTATCGTTGTATCTCTCCATCTCTCCATCTCTCTATTGTTGTATCTCTCCATCTCTCCATCCCTCTATCGTTGTATCTCTCCATCCCTCTATCGTTGTATCTCTCCATCTCTCCATCCCTCTATCATTGTATCTCTCCATCCTCTATCGCATCTCTCCATTGTATCTCTCCATCTCTCTATCGTTGTATCTCTCCATCCCTCTATCGCTGTATCTCCATCTCTCCATCCCCTCTATCGCTGTATCTCTCCATCTCTCTATCGCTGTATCTCTCCATCTCTCTATCGCTGTATCTCCTCTCTCCATCCCTCTATCGTTGTATCTCTCCATCCCTCTATCGCTTGTATCTCTCCATCTCTCCATCCCTCTATCATTGTATCTCTCCATCCCTCTATCGCTGTATCTCTCCATCCTCTATCGCTGTATCTCCATCTCTATCTTGTCTCCATCTCTCCATCCTCTATCGCTGTCTCTCTATCGCTGTATCTCTCCATCCCTCTATCGCTGTATCTCTCCATCCCTCTATCGCTGTATCTCTCCATCTCTCTAACGCTGTATCGTTGTATCTCTCCATCTCTCCATCCCTCTATCGTTGTCTCTTAATCTCTCCATCCCTCTATCGTTGTATCTCTCCATCCCTCTATCGTTGTATCTCTCTATCGTTGTATCTCTCCATCCCTCTATCGTTGTCTCTTAATCTCTCCATCCCTCTATCGTTGTATCTCTCCATCTCTCCATCCCTCTATCGCTGTATCTCTCCATCCCTCTATCGCTGTATCTCCATCTCTCCATCCCTCTATCGCTTTATCTCTCCATCCCTCTATCGTTGTATCTCTCCATCTCTCCATCCCTCTATCATTGTATCTCTCCATCCCTCTATCGCTGTATCTCTCCATCTCTCTATCGTTGTATCTCTCCATCCCTCTATCATTGTATCTCTCCATCCCTCTATCGCTGTATCTCTCCATCTCTCCATCCCTCTATCGCTGTATCTTCCATCTCTCCATCCCTCTATCGTTGTATCTCTCCATCCCTCTATCGTTGTATCTCTCCATCCCTCTATCGCTGTATCTCTCCATCCCTCTATCGCTGTATCTCTCCATCCCTCTATCGTTGTATCTCTCCATCTCTCCATCCCTCTATCGTTGTATCTCTCCATCTCTCCATCCCTCTATCGTTGTATCTCTCCATCCCTCTATCGTTGTATCTCTCCATCTCTCCATCCCTCTATCATTGTATCTCTCCATCCCTCTATCGTTGCATCTCTCCATCCCTCTATCGTTGTATCTCTCCATCTCTCTATCGTTGTCTCTCCCTCTCTCCATCCCTCTATCGTTGTATCTCTCCATCCCTCTATCGTTGTATCTCTCCATCCCTCTATCGTTGTATCTCTCCATCCCTCTATCGTTGTATCTCTCCATCTCTCTAACGTTGTATCGTTGTATCTCTCCATCTCTCCATCCCTCTATCGTTGTCTCTTAATCTCTCCATCCCTCTATCGTTGTATCTCTCCATCCCTCTATCGTTGTATCTCTCTATCTCTCTCCATCCCTCTATCGTTGTATCTCTCCATCCTCTATCGCTGTATCTCTCCATCTCTCCATCCCTCTATCGCTGTATCTCTCCATCCCTCTATCGCTGTATCTCTCCATCCTCCATCCCTCTATCTGTATCTCTCCATCCCTCTATCGCTGTATCTCTCCATCTCTCCATCCCTCTATCGTTGTATTTCTCCATCCCTCTATCGTTGTATCTCTCCATCTCTCCATCCCTCTATCGTTTTATCTCTCCATCCCTCTATCGTTGTATCTCTCCATCTCTCCATCCCTCTATCATTGTATCTCTCCATCCCTCTATCGTTGTATCTCTCCATCTCTCTATCGTTGTATCTCTCCATCCCTCTATCATTGTATCTCTCCATCCCTCTATCGTTGTATCTCTCCATCTCTCCATCCCTCTATCGTTGTATCTCTCCATCTCTCCATCCCTCTATCGTTGTATCTCTCCATCTCTCCATCCTCTATCCATCTCTCCATCTCTCCATCCCTCTATCGCTTTGCATCTCTCCATCCCTCTATCGCTGTATCTCTCCATCCCTCTATCGTTGTATCTCTCCCATCCCTCTATCGTTGTATCTCTCCATCCCTCTATCGCTGTATCTCTCCATCCCTCTATCGTTGTATCTCTCCATCTCTCCATCCCTCTATCGTTGTATCTCTCCATCTCTCCATCCCTCTATCATTGTATCTCTCCATCCCTCTATCGTTGTATCTCTCCATCTCTCCATCCCTCTATCGTTGTATCTCTCCATCTCTCCATCCCTCTATCGTTGTATCTCTCCATCCCTCTATCGTTGTATCTCTCCATCTCTCCATCCCTCTATCGTTGTATCTCTCCATCTCTCTATCGTTGTATCTCTCCATCTCTCCATCCCTCTATCGTTGTATCTCTCCATCCCTCTATCATTGTATCTCTCCATCCCTCTATCGTTGCATCTCTCCATCCCTCTATCGTTGTATCTCTCCATCTCTCCATCCCTCTATCATTGTATCTCTCCATCTCTCCATCCCTCTCCATCCCTATCGTTTGTATCTCTCCATCTCTCCATCCCTCTATCGTTGCATCTCTCCATCCCTCTATCGTTGTATCTCTCCATCTCTCTATCGTTGTCTCTCCATCTCTCCATCCCTCTATTGTTGTATCTCTCCATCTCTCCATCCCTCTATCGTTGTATCTCTCCATCTCTCCATCCCTCTATCGTTGTATCTCTCCATCCCTCTATCGTTGTGTCTCTCCATCTCTCCATCCCTCTATCGTTGTATCTCTCCATCTCTCCATCCCTCTATCGTTGTATCTCTCCATCCCTCTATCGTTGTATCTCTCCATCTCTCCATCCCTCTATCGTTGTATCTCTCCATCTCTCCATCCCTCTATCGTTGTATCTCTCCATCCCTCTATCGTTGTATCTCTCCATCCCTCTATCGTTGTATCTCTCCATCTCTCTATTGTTGTATCTCTCCATCTCTCCATCCCTCTATCGTTGTATCTCTCCATCTCTCTATCGTTGTATCTCTCCATCTCTCCATCCCTCTATCGTTGTATCTCTCCATCTCTCCATCCCTCTATCATTGTATCTCTCCATCCCTCTATCGTTGCATCTCTCCATCCCTCTATCGTTGTATCTCTCCATCTCTCTATCGTTGTCTCTCCATCTCTCCATCCCTCTATCGTTGTATCTCTCCATCCCTCTATCGTTGTATCTCTCCATCCCTCTATCGTTGTATCTCTCCATCTCTCCATCCCTCTATCGTTGTATCTCTCCATCCCTCTATCTCTCCATCTCTCCATCCCTATATCGTTGTATCTCTCCATCCCTCTATCGTTGTATCTCTCCATCTCTCCATCCCTCTACCGTTGTATCTCTCCATCCCTCTATCGTTGTATCTCTCCATCCCTCTATCATTGTATCTCTCCATCCCTCTATCGTTGTATCTCTCCATCTCTCTATCGTTGTATCTCTCCATCACTCTATCGTTGTATCTCTCCATCTCTCCATCCCTCTATCGTTGTATCTCTCCATCTCTCCATCCCTCTATCATTGTATCTCTCCATCCCTCTATCGTTGTATCTCTCCATCCCTCTATCGTTGTATCTCTCCATCTCTCCATCCCTCTATCGTTGTATCTCTCCATCTCTCCATCCCTCTATCGTTGTATCTCTCCATCCCTCTATCGTTGTATCTCTCCATCCCTCTATCGTTGTATCTCTCCATCCCTCTATCGTTGTATCTCTCCATCTCTCCATCCCTCTATCGTTGTATCTCTCCATCTCTCCATCCCTCTATCATTGTATCTCTCCATCCCTCTATCGTTGTATCTCTCCATCCCTCTATCGTTGTATCTCTCCATCCCTCTATCGTTGTATCTCTCCATCTCTCCATCCCTCTATCGTTGTATCTCTCCATCCCTCTATCGTTGTATCTCTCCATCTCTCCATCCCTCTATCGTTGTATCTCTCCATCCCTCTATCGTTGTATCTCTCCATCTCTCCATCCCTCTATCGTTAGATCTCTCCATCCCTCTATCGTTGTATATCTCCATCTCTCCATCCCTCTATCGTATCTCTCCATCCCTCTATCGTTGTCTCTTAATCTCTCCATCCCTCTATCGTTGTATCTCTCCATCTCTCCATCCCTCTATCGTTGTATCCCTCCATCTCTCCATCCCTCTATCGTTGTATCTCTCCATCCCTCTATCGTTGTATCTCTCCATCTCTCCATCCCTCTATCGTTGTATCTCTCCATCCCTCTATCGTTGTATCTCTCCATCCCTCTATCGTTGTATCTCTCCATCCCTCTATCATTGTATCTCTCCATCCCTCTATCGTTGTATCTCTCCATCCTTCTATCGTTGTATCTCTCTATCGTTGTATCTCTCCATCTCTCCATCCCTCTATCGTTGTATCTCTCCATCTCTCCATCCCTCTATCGTTGTATCTCTCCATCCCTCTATCGTTGTATCTCTCCATCCCTCTATCGTTGTATCTCTCCATCTCTCTATCGTTGTATCTCTCCATCTCTCCATCCCTCTATCGTTGTATCTCTCCATCTCTCTATCGCTGTATCTCTCCATCTCTCCATCCCTCTATCATTGTATCTCTCCATCCCTCTATCGTTGTATCTCTCCATCCTTCTATCGTTGTATCTCTCCATCTCTCTATCGTTGTGTCTCTCCATCTCTCCATCCCTCTATCGTTGTATCTCTCCATCCCTCTATCGTTGTATCTCTCCATCCCTCTATCGTTGTATCTCTCCATCTCTCTATCGTTGTATCTCTCCATCTCTCCATCCCTCTATCGTTGTATCTCTCCATCTCTCTATCGCTGTATCTCTCCATCTCTCCATTCCTCTATCATTGTATCTCTCCATCTCTCTATCGTTGTATCTCTCCATCCTTCTATCGTTGTATCTCTCCATCTCTCTATCGTTGTGTCTCTCCATCTCTCCATCCCTCTATCGTTGTATCTCTCCATCCCTCTATCGTTTTATCTCTCCATCCCTCTATCATTGTATCTCTCCATCCCTCTATCGCTGTCTCTCTCCATCCCTCTATCGCTGTATCTCTCCATCTCTCTATCGTTGTATCTCTCCATCTCTCTATCGTTGTATCTCTCCATCCCTCTATCGTTGTATCTCTCCATCCCTCTATCGTTGTATCTCTCCATCTCTCCATCCCTCTATCGTTGTATCTCTCCATCCCTCTATCGTTGTATCTCTCCATCCCTCTATCGTTGTATCTCTCCATCCCTCTATCATTGTATCTCTCCATCCTTCTATCGTTGTATCTCTCCATCTCTCCATCCCTCTATCGTTGTATCCCTCTATCGTTGTAACTCTCCATCTCTCCATCTCTCTATCGTTGTATCTCTCCATCCCTCTATCGTTGTATCTCTCTATCGTTGTATCTCTCCATCCCTCTATCGTTGTATCTCTCCATCTCTCTATCGTTGTATCTCTCCATCCCTCTATCGTTGTATCTCTCCATCCCTCTATCGTTGTATCTCTCCATCTCTCCATCCCTCTATCGTTGTATCTCTCCGTCTCTCCATCCCTCTATCGTTGTATCTCTCCATCCCTCTATCGTTGTATCTCTCCATCCCTCTATCGTTGTGTCTCTCCATCCCTCTATCCTTGTCTCTCCATCCCTCTATCGTTGTATCTCTCCATCCCTCTATCGTTGTATCTCTCCATCCCTCTATCGGTGTATCTCTCCATCTCTCCATCTCTCTATTGTTGTATCTCTCCGTCTCTCCATCCCTCTATCATTGTATCTCTCCATCCCTCTATCGTTGTATCTCTCCATCCCTCTATCGTTGTCTCTCCATCCCTCTATCGTTGTATCTCTCCATCTCTCCATCCCTCTATCGTTGTATCTCTCCATCCCTCTATCATTGTATCTCTCCATCCCTCTATCGTTGTATCTCTCCATCCCTCTATCGTTGTCTCTCCATCCCTCTATCGTTGTATCTCTCCATCTCTCCATCTCTCTATCGTTGTATCTCTCCATCTCTCCATCCCTCTATCGTTGTATCTCTCCATCCCTCTATCGTTGTATCTCTCCATCTCCTGATCCCTCTATCGTTGTATCTCTCCATCCCTCTATCGTTGTATCTCTTCATCTCTCCATCCCTCTATCGTTGTATCTCTCCATCTCTCCATCCCTCTATCATTGTATCTCTCCATCCCTCTATCGTTGTATCTCTCCATCCCTCTATCGTTGTATCTCTCCATCTCTCCATCCCTCTATCGTTGTATCTCTCCATCCCTCTATCGTTGTATCTCTCCGTCTCTCCATCCCTCTATCATTGTATCTCTCCATCCCTCTATCGTTGTATCTCTCCATCCCTCTATCGGTGTCTCTCCATCCCTCTATCGTTGTATCTCTCCATCCCTCTATCGTTGTATCTCTCCATCCCTCTATCGTTGTATCTCTCCATCCCTCTTTCGTTGTATCTCTCCATCTCTCCATCTCTCTATCGTTGTATCTCTCCATCTCTCCATCCCTCTATCGTTGTATCTCTCCATCCCTCTATCGTTGTATCTCTCCATCTCCTCATCCCTCTATCGTTGTATCTCTCCATCCCTCTATCGTTGTATCTCTCCATCTCTCCATCCCTCTATCGTTGTATCTCTCCATCCCTCTATCGTTGTATCTCTCCATCTCTCCATCCCTCTATTGTTGTATATCTCCATCTCTCCATCCCTCTATTGTTGTATATCTCCATCTCTCCATCCCTCTATCGTTGTATCTCTCCATCTCTCCATCCCTCTATCGTTGTATCTCTCCATCTCTCCATCCCTCTATCGTTGTGTCTCTCCATCTCTCCATCCCTCTATCGTTGTATCTCTCTATCGCTCTATTCAAACGCCAAATGTCAAACGGTTGGTGACATTTAGTCAAATCTCTCCTGAGAGGCTGTCCTGTCTAATAACTGTTGCTTAGCGATCCAAGCTGGTCTTCAGTTGCCTAAATAGGTCAACATGTTAAGCTAGTCTGTTTAGGCAACTGGAGACCAGCTTAACATGTTGACCTGTTTAGGCAACTGGAGACCAGCTTAACATGTTGACCTGTTTAGGCAACTGGAGACCAGCTTAACATGTTGACCTGTTTAGGCAACTGAAGACCAGCTTAACATGTTGACCTGTTTAGGCAACTGAAGACCAGCTTAACATGTTGACCTGTTTAGGCTTTTAACTGGAGACCAGCTTAACATGTTGACCTGTTTAGGCTTTTAACTGGAGACCAGCTTAACGTGTTGACCTAGGGAAGAGGTCAGAGACCTGGCCGTGTGGTGCCAGGACAACGATCTCTCCCTCAACGTAATCAAGACAAAGGAGATGATTGTGGACTACAGGAAAAAGAGCAAGCCCCCATTCTCATCGACGGGGCTGTAGTGGAGCAGGTTGAGAGCTTCAAGTTCCTTGGTGTCCACATCACCAACAAACTATTATGGTCCAAGCACACCAAGACAGTCGTGAAGAGGGCACGGCAAAACCTTTTGAAAAAATGTGATTTGATGTTTAGCTGGTCTTCAGTTACCTAAACAGGTCAACACGCTAAGCCCTTGACTTGTCGTTAATGAAGGTGATGCTGATGGACTGCTGTGTTCTCTCGCCAGGACAACCAGACAGACAGTGGGATGGTTCTGGCGTCAGAGGAATTTGACATGATCCAACACAAACACAGAGGAGCCAAGTATGTTTAACACACCAATAACACCATGCCCTTAATGACAAGGCGCCTGTCTGTCTGTGTGGGTCCTGTCTGTGTGTGTGGGTCCTGTGTGTCTGTGTGGGCCCTGTCTGTCTGTGTGGGCCCTGTCTGTCTGTGTGGGCCCTGTCTGTCTGTGTGGGTCCTGTCTGTCTGTGTGGGTCCTGTCTGTCTGTGTGGGCCCTGTCTGTCTGTGTGGGCCCTGTCTGTCTGTGTGGGTCCTGTCTGTCTGTGTGGGTCCTGTCTGTCTGTGTGGGCCCTGTCTGTCTGTGTGGGCCCTGTCTGTCTGTGTGGGCCCTGTCTGTGTGGGCCCTGTCTGTCTGTGTGGGCCCTGTCTGTCTGTGTGGGTCCTGTCTGTCTGTGTGGGTATTGTCTGTCTGTGTGGGCCCTGTCTGTCTGTGTGGGCCCTGTCTGTCTGTGTGGAGTCCTGTCTGTCTGTGTGGGTATTGTCTGTCTGTGTGGGTATTGTCTGTCTGTGTGGGTCCTGTGTGTCTGTGTGGGTCCTGACTGTCTGTGTGGGTCCTGTCTGTCTGTGTGGGTCCTGTCTGTCTGTGTGGGCCCTGTCTGTCTGTGTGGGTCCTGTCTGTCTGTGTGGGTCCTGTGTGTCTGTGTGGGTATTGTCTGTCTGTGTGGGCCCTGTCTGTCTGTGTGGGCCCTGTCTGTCTGTGTGGGTCCTGTCTGTCTGTGTGGGTCCTGTCTGTCTGTGTGGGTATTGTCTGTCTGTGTGGGTCCTGACTGTCTGTGTGGGTATTGTCTGTCTGTGTGGGTCCTGTCTGTCTTTGTGGGCCCTGTCTGTCTGTGTGGGTCCTGTCTGTCTGTGTGGGTATTGTCTGTCTGTGTGGGTATTGTCTGTCTGTGTGGGTCCTGACTGTCTGTGTGGGTCCTGTCTGTCTGTGTGGGTCCTGTCTGTCTGTGTGGGCCCTGTCTGTCTGTGTGGTAGTCCTGTCTGTCTGTGTGGGTCCTGTCTGTCTGTGTGGGTCCTGTGTGTCTGTGTGGGTATTGTCTGTCTGTGTGGGCCCTGTCTGTCTGTGTGGGCCCTGTCTGTCTGTGTGGGTCCTGTCTGTCTGTGTGGGTATTGTCTGTCTGTGTGGGCCCTGTCTGTCTGTGTGGGCCCTGTCTGTCTGTGTGGGTCCTGTCTGTCTGTGTGGGTATTGTCTGTCTGTGTGGGTATTGTCTGTCTGTGTGGGTCCTGTGTGTCTGTGTGGGTCCTGACTGTCTGTGTGGGTCCTGTCTGTCTGTGTGGGTCCTGTCTGTCTGTGTGGGCCCTGTCTGTCTGTGTGGGTCCTGTCTGTCTGTGTGGGTCCTGTGTGTCTGTGTGGGTATTGTCTGTCTGTGTGGGCCCTGTCTGTCTGTGTGGGCCCTGTCTGTCTGTGTGGGTCCTGTCTGTCTGTGTGGGTCCTGTCTGTCTGTGTGGGTATTGTCTGTCTGTGTGGGTCCTGACTGTCTGTGTGGGTATTGTCTGTCTGTGTGGGTCCTGTCTGTCTTTGTGGGCCCTGTCTGTCTGTGTGGGTCCTGTCTGTCTGTGTGGGTATTGTCTGTCTGTGTGGGTATTGTCTGTCTGTGTGGGTCCTGACTGTCTGTGTGGGTCCTGTCTGTCTGTGTGGGTCCTGTCTGTCTGTGTGGGCCCTGTCTGTCTGTGTGGGTCCTGTCTGTCTGTGTGGGTCCTGTCTGTCTGTGTGGGTCCTGTCTGTCTGTGTGGGTATTGTCTGTCTGTGTGGGCCCTGTCTGTCTGTGTGGGTCTTGTCTGTCTGTGTGGGTCCTGTCTGTCTGTGTGGGTATTGTCTGTCTGTGTGGGTCCTGACTGTCTGTGTGGGTATTGTCTGTCTGTGTGGGTCCTGTGTGTCTGTGTGGGTATTGTCTGTTTTTTTAAAAATGTTTTTTAAAAAATGATCAGAAAATAGCACGATATGCTGTTGTTAACAGCTGTCTCCCTCCCCTCTTCTCTTCTCCTCTCCCCCTCTTCTCCTCTCCCACCTCCTCCCCTTCACTCCCTGCCCACCCCCTCCTCTCCTCTCCTCTCCTCTCCCACCTCCTCTCCTCTCCCTCCTCCTCCCCTCCTCCCCCAGTAGTACAGAGCGCCTGGTGGTGGTAGAGTCCAGCGGTAGCTCCGTTAGTTCCAGACACCGACCAGCCTTCCTCTCCCAGCTCTCTGGCCAGACCTTTTACAACAACGAGTATGGTCAGCTGTCAGAGGAGGGCAGGGTCCTGGACTTCTTCTCCTCCCCTGATGATACACGCTGCCTCGCATCCTCCAGCCTGTGATGTCATCATTATCATCTTCACAGTAGGCTAGCCCCTCCCCCTCCAACCTGTGATGTTATCATTATCATCTTCACAGTGGGCTAGCCCCACCTCCTCCAACCTGTGATGTCATCATTATCATTTTCACAGTAGGCTAGCCCCTCCCCCTCCAACCTGTGATGTCATCATTATCATCTTCACAGTGGGCTAGCCCCACCCCCTCCAACCTGTGATGTCATCATTATCATCTTCACAGTGGGCTAGCCCCTCCCCCTCCAACCTGTCAGGTCATCATTATCATCTTCACAGTGGGATAGCCCCTCCCCCTCTAACCTGTGATGTCATCATTATCATCTTCACAGTGGGCTAGCCCCTCCAACCTGTGATGTCATCATTATCATCTTCACAGTGGGCTAGCCCCTCCAACCTGTGATGTCATCATTATCATCTTCACAGTGGGCTAGCCCCTTCCCCTCTAACCTGTGATGTCATCATTATCATCTTCACAGTGGGCTAGCCCCTCCAACCTGTGATGTCATCATTATCATCTTCACAGTGGGCTAGCCCCTCCCCCTCCAACCTGTGATGTCATCATTATAATCTTCACAGTAGGCTAGCCCCTCCCCCTCCAACATGTGATGTCATCATTATCATCTTCACAGTAGGCTAGCCCCTCCCCTTCCAACCTGTGATGTCATCATTATCATCTTCACAGTGGGCCAGCCCCTCCCCCTTTTAACCTGTGATGTCATCATTATCATCTTCACAGTAGGCTAGCCCCTTCCCCTACAACCTGTGATGTCATCATTATCATCTTCACAGTGGGCTAGCCCCACCCCCTCCAACCTGTGATGTCATCATTATCATCTTCACAGTGGGCTAGCCCCTCCCCCTCCAACCTGTGATGTCATCATTATCATCTTCACAGTGGGATAGCCCCTTCCCCTCCAACCTGTGATGTCATCATTATCATCTTCACGGTGGGCTAGCCCCTCCCCCTCCAACCTGTGATTGACTACAGTGGGTTCTAACAGTCTGGAATCTTAACTGAATATTGCTGCTTCACTATTTTTCAAGAAATTAGCAATATTAATTTTGGATTCCAGTCTTGCTAGCCACAAGGGTTGGGAGTATTGTAGTATAATCAATTCCATCTCAATCCCTCTCTGTCACTCCTTCCCCTCTCCATGGCCTACCGGCCCATACTGGACTGTACCTGCAGTTCTCTAACCAACCACTGGGTGGTAGTAGTATGTCAAAACCAAACCCACAGTATTTTATATCAACCACAGTTCACATTTCTATCTTATACAGAGTAAGCTTCTTTTGTTTATTTGTACAAAAATATGAAAATAAAAAAGCAATATATCTTCTTTAGTCATGTCTCACGTCTGTTATTTTGCTAATGATAATGATATGGGGAAGTGTTCAAACGTCATATTACAGTATGTGAGTCTGATCTGTATGTACAACATCTCATGATGAGGTCACTGTAGAGGAGGGGTGTTCAGAGAATGGACTGGATGTAATGTATGAAGACCAAATCAAATCAAATTTTATTTGTCACATACACATGGTTAGCAGATGTTAATGCGAGTGTAGCGAAATGCTTGTGCTTCTAGTTCCGACCATTGCAGTAGTATCTAACAAGTAATCTAACAAATTCACAACAACTACCTTATACACACACAAGTGTAAAGGAATGAATACGAGTATGTACATATAAATATATGGATGAGCGATGGCCAAACGGAGATGTAATGTATGAAGACCAGAGACGACCAGAGATGTACTGTGTGCTGGTGACTTAATGTCTCTACTCCAGATGCCTTAACTGGTTCAGACAGGTCTAGAACTTTCTAGAACTTTCTGTACTGGTATCACTCTACTGGCTTCTCTCAAGTGTGCATCCCAAATGGCACCCTATTCCCCCATTGAGTGCACTACTTCTGACCAGGACTCTGGGCAAAAGTAGTGCACTTTATTGGGAATAGAGTGCCGAGTGGGACAGACCAAAGGTAGGGGGGGAGCATCCATCCGCCTGACTGAAGGAGAGAGTCATCTGACCAAACGCTCTCATCAACGATGGCGTTTTGACAAAGATGACAGCGTAAAAAAAGCCTCTTTGACATAAAACGTACTTGTGGTCTCAGCTGAGGATAGGATAGAGCAACGGAGATCAACGACATGTGGTCTCAGATATCTGCAGTCAGCTAAACTATTACGCCCTCATCAGTGATGGGCTGGTGACAGCGTAGAAAGGGAGCTGAAGTCCACAGTTTAACACACGTCGGCAGAGTGGAACTACAGAATCACAACGAGTTCCTGTTCTACGGGTGGAATGTTCCCACTAATGTATCAATCCAACAAAATACGTCTGTTTAAGGAAAAGAAGAATTGTGTCAGTTTTATGCAACACATTTTTCGTTGGCTTGGAATATTTCAGGCCGATTGAGTACAGGACAGCGAGTAACTAGATCGTCACAAAAAAAATACATTGTCTCTGAAAGAAGGAGATTGAATAGTCTGCGGTCAGTGGTTGTCTGTTGTCATGAGGAAGTGGGAACACTGGAACAGGTAACTTTACTGGTAGTGCAACGGGTTGTTGCAGCGATGACGTGTCATCGGACTCTTTCACTGCAGGGAAAATGTCTGACCTTTGAGTCCAGAAATGCCAGTTTTAACAAAGACTTCAATGGCCTTCATCTTAGTTGGCATGGTAGCGAGGAGACCATTGACAAAGAACATCTTGACGGAATCCCAAATGGCACCCTATTCCCTGTGTAGTGCACTACTTTGATGATAGCCCTACGGGCCCTGGTCTAAAAGTCATGCACTATGGCAATAGGGTGCCATTTGGGGTATAGGGTGCCATTTGGGGTATAGGGTGCCATGTGGGGTATAGGGTGCCATGTGGGTATAGGGTGCCATTTGGAGTATAGGGTGCCATTTGGGGTATAGGGTGCCATGTGGGTATAGGGTGCCATTTGGGGTATAGGGTGCCATGTGGGGTATAGGGTGCCATGTGGGTATAGGGTGCCATTTGAGGTATAGGGGGCCATTTGGGGTATAGGGTGCCATGTGGGTATAGGGTGCCATTTGGGGTATAGGGTGCCATTTGGGGTATAGGGTGCCATGTGGGTATAGGGTGCCATGTGGGTATAGGGTGCCATTTGGGGTATAGGGTGCCATTTGGGGTATAGGGTGCCATGTGGGTATAGGGTGCCATGTGGGTATAGGGTGCCATGTGGGGTATAGGGTGCCATTTGGGGTATAGGGTGCCATTTGGGGTATAGGGTGCCATGTGGGTATAGGGTGCCATGTGGGTATAGGGTGCCATGTGGGTATAGGGTGCCATTTGGGGTATAGGGTGCCATTTGGGGTATAGGGTGCCATGTGGGTATAGGGTGCCATGTGGGGTATAGGGTGCCATTTGGGGTATAGGGTGCCATGTGGGTATAGGGTGCCATTTGGGGTATAGGGTGCCATGTGGGTATAGGGTGCCATGTGGGGTATAGGGTGCCATTTGGGGTATAGGGTGCCATTTGGGGTATAGGGTGCCATGTGGGTATAGGGTGCCATGTGGGTATAGGGTGCCATTTGGGGTATAGGGTGCCATTTGGGGTATAGGGTGCCATTTGGGGTATAGGGTGCCATGTGGGTATAGGGTGCCATGTGGGTATAGGGTGCCATGTGGGGTATAGGGTGCCATTTGGGGTATAGGGTGCCATTTGGGGTATAGGGTGCCATGTGGGTATAGGGTGCCATGTGGGGTATAGGGTGCCATGTGGGTATAGGGTGCCATGTGGGGTATAGGGTGCCATTTGGGGTATAGGGTGCCATGTGGGTATAGGGTGCCATGTGGGTATAGGGTGCCATGTGGGGTATAGGGTGCCATTTGGGGTATAGGGTGCCATGTGGGTATAGGGTGCCATGTGGGTATAGGGTGCCATGTGGGGTATAGGGTGCCATGTGGGGTATAGGGTGCCATGTGGGTATAGGGTGCCATGTGGGGTATAGGGTGCCATGTGGGGTATAGGGTGCCATGTGGGGTATAGGGTGCCATGTGGGTATAGGGTGCCATGTGGGGTATAGGGTGCCATGTGGGGTATAGGGTGCCATGTGGGGTATAGGGTGCCATGTGGGGTATAGGGTGCCATGTGGGGTATAGGGTGCCATGTGGGTATAGGGTGCCATGTGGGGTATAGGGTGCCATGTGGGGTATAGGGTGCCATGTGGGTATAGGGTGCCATGTGGGGTATAGGGTGCCATGTGGGTATAGGGTGCCATGTGGGGTATAGGGTGCCATGTGGGTATAGGGTGCCATGTGGGGTATAGGGTGCCATGTGGGTATAGGGTGCCATGTGGGTATAGGGTGCCATGTGGGGTATAGGGTGCCATGTGGGGTATAGGGTGCCATGTGGGGTATAGGGTGCCATGTGGGGTATAGGGTGCCATGTGGGTATAGGGTGCCATGTGGGTATAGGGTGCCATGTGGGGTATAGGGTGCCATGTGGGGTAAAGCCCTTATGAACTAACAGTACCCTCCCTTCCCACAGAAACCCTGTAACAACATCAAACAGATAGTACCGATTGTTATCCATTTCAAATCAAAAGAACACAGCACATTGACGTAAGGACATTGAACAGACAGTATGGTCAGTCACAGTGGATTTGACACAAGGACATTGAACAGGCAGGGTAGCCTAGTGGTTAGAGCGTTGGACATGTAACCGGAGGGTTGCAAGTTCGAATCCCCGAGCTGACAAGGTAAAAATCTGTCGTTCTGCTCCTGAACAAGGCAGTTAACCCACTGTTCCCCGGGCGCCGAAGACGTGGATGTCGATTAAGGCAGCCCCCCCCGCAACTCTCTGATTCAGGGGGGTTGGGTTAAATGCGGAAGGCACATTTCAGTTGAAGGCATTCGGTTGTACAACTGACTAATAATGGGGACTTTGGTCAGTCACAATGGATTTGACACAAGGGCATTGATTTTGGAACCATTCTATAAAAAGGAGCAGAGGGCGGGGCAGAAAACATTGACCACCGATTGACAACGTTGTTGCTGGTCTATAATTCAGTCAATACCGTCACAGATTCAGCATTATGAAATGAGAATAATAGAAAAAAAAACTTGTTCAGTCAACATTGAAATGAAAAACCAACATTTACAGAATGCTGAAAAGACTTGATTTGCATTTGTGAGACATACGACAATGGGGCTTCACAAAAGCGTAAGGCACAACTTATGAATTATGATTTTCCTCCAGGTGACCATCCATCCCGTTGAAATGCTTGTGCTTCTAGTTCCGACCATGCAGTAGTATCTAACAAGTAATCTAACAATTTCACAACAACTACCTTATACACACAAGTGTAAAGGAAAGAATACGAATATGTACATATAAATATCTGGATGAGCGATGGCCGAACGGCATAGGCAAGATGCAGTAGATGGTATGGAGTACAGTATATACATATGAGATGAGTAATGTAGGGTTTGTAAACATTATATAAAGTGGCGTTATTTAAAGTGACTAGTGATACCTTTATTAAGTGGCCTGAGACTTTAGTCTGTATGTTGGCCTCTCTATGTAGTGCCACGCTTCGGGAAAGTCGTATTCCTGGTCTTAATGTTGGTAAGTTGACATCGCTCTTATATCCAATAGTTCTTCCCGGCTGTATGTAATAAGACTTGAGATTTTCTGGCCTTTAACAATGTAAGAAATGATACATAAAAAAATAACAATAATAGTTTTCTAAGAACCTGGAGTGAGGTGACCATCTCTGTCGGCGCCATCTCGCTCAGAGGTCTGTGTAGTGGGGGGGGTCAGGTTACTTTGTTAATAGTGAACTCTCCCTCGAAGCGACAGCCATATCCGTTGGTTGAGAGGAACCTTCATGGAGTTGTCTATGTGCCCCACCTCATGACAACCCATCTCATCCTGGATATCAAGACCCACCACTGGAGAGAGAGAGAGAGAGAGAGAGAGAGAGAGAGAGAGAGAGAGAGAGAGACAACGGTGGTCAGATCATTTCTGTTGGGTACCTGCCTGGTCACAGTACATAGTAACACTCTCTCGCTTTCTCTCAGTCCTGATCTCTCCTGGCACGTAGGCAGACAAGACCCTATTTAAGGACCCCCTCTGTGGGGTGATGGATATGGAGAGAGCGAGAAGAGAGAGGGGGGGTCTGGTGTTTATCCACATGCAGAGCGACCTTCGACTTTTGGTATTTCAGACGACAAGTTTAAAACCATCTGCTGCAACGCCAGCTCCTAAAATACAGCCCGGGTCAAAATGCAGTATGGATATAGATATAGCTGCATGTTTGTAAGCCAGAAGCCTGGAGAAAAAGTCAACTCTCTCCATTTCAGATTTCTAAATAGATATTTAAAATAGGGTCGAGAGAATGAGGTCATTCAGATTTATCTTCATATGTGGATGCTGGTATAAAGGACAAAAGTCAGCCCTTTCAACACACATTTGAGTAGAGAATTATGTAATTTATTGAGAGACGTAGAAAGGCTGGATGGGAACAGTCATGTACTTTCTACTTTCTACATCAGTCCTGATGTTTCACAAAGTCCGAAAATATTGGATGAATGCTGAATATTATATTTCTAAAAGTAGAGTGTGATGTCATGGCCTGATTCTCTTTTTGAACTCTTTCCTTCTCTTCTATGTAAGGCCAGGAAAGGCCCCTCAGGGGAAAACGAGGAGGAGGATCCTGTTCATCGTGTCTTATTCCATGAAGTCAAAGAGCTCAGCTCGTTTTAGAGTCTGTAAAAGGTCATTCCAGGGAGGGAGGAGGGGCTATCTCTGGAAGAGCTATATAACTGAAGAAGAGATACGCAAAACTGAGTGATTACACTCTTATCGTTACTCATTGACTCAGTACTGGTACCCTGTGTATATAGTCAGGTTACTCATTGACTCAGTATTTGGTACCCTGTGTATATACCCAGGTTACTCATTGACTCAGTACTGGTACCCTGTGTATATAGTCAGGTTACTCATTGACTCAGTACTGGTACCCTGTGTATATAGCCAGGTTACTCATTGACTCAGTACTGGTACCCTGTGTGTATATAGCCAGGTTACTCATTGACTCAGTACTGGTACCCTGTGTATATAGTCAGGTTACTCATTGACTCAGTACTGGTACTCTGTGTATATAGTCAGGTTACTCATTGACTCAGTACTGGTACCCTGTGTATATAGCCAGGTTACTCATTGACTCAGTACTGGTACTCTGTGTATATAGTCAGGTTACTCATTGACTCAGTACTGGTACCCTGTGTATATAGTCAGGTTACTCATTGACTCAGTACTGGTACTCTGTGTATATAGCCAGGTTACTCATTGACTCAGTACTGGTACCCTGTGTATATAGCCAGGTTACTCATTGACTCAGTACTGGTACCCTGTGTATATAGTCAGGTTACTCATTGACTCAGTACTGGTACCCTGTGTATATAGCCAGGTTACTCATTGACTCAGTACTGGTACCCTGTGTATATAGCCAGGTTACTCATTGACTCAGTACTGGTACCCTGTGTATATAGTCAGGTTACTCATTGACTCAGTACTGGTACCCTGTGTATATAGCCAGGTTACTCATTGACTCAGTACTGGTACCCTGTGTATATAGCCAGGTTACTCATTGACTCAGTACTGGTACCCTGTGTATATAGCCAGGATATTCATTGACTCAGTACTGGTATTCTGTGTATATAGTCAAGTTACTCATTGGCTCAGTACTGGTACCCTGTGTATATAGCCAGGTTACTCATTGACTCAGTACTGGTACCCTGTGTATATAGCCAGGTTACTCATTGACTTAGTACTGGTACCCTGTGTATATAGCCAGGTTATTCATTGACTATGTACTGGTATTCTGTGTATATAGTCAGGTTACTCATTGACTCAGTACTGGTACCCTGTGTATATAGTCAGGTTACTCATTGACTCAGTACTGGTACCCTGTGTATATAGTCAGGTTACTCATTGACTCAGTACTGGTACTCTGTGTATATAGTCAGGTTACTCATTGACTCAGTACTGGTACTCTGTGTATATAGCCAGGTTACTCATTGACTCAGTACTGGTACCCTGTGTGTATATAGCCAGGTTACTCATTGACTCAGTACTGGTACCCTGTGTATATAGTCAGGTTACTCATTGACTCAGTACTGGTACTCTGTGTATATAGTCAGGTTACTCATTGACTCAGTACTGGTACCCTGTGTATATAGCCAGGTTACTCATTAACTCAGTACTGGTACCCTGTGTATATAGCCAGGTTACTCATTGACTCAGTACTGGTACCCTGTGTATATAGCCAGGTTATTCATTGACTCAGTACTGGTATTCTGTGTATATAGTCAGGTTACTCATTGACTCAGTACTGGTACCGTGTGTATATAGTCAGGTTACTCATTGACTCAGTACTGGTACCCTGTGTATATAGTCAGGTTACTCATTGACTCAGTACTGGTACTCTGTGTATATAGTCAGGTTACTCATTGACTCAGTACTGGTACTCTGTGTATATAGCCAGGTTACTCATTGACTCAGTACTGGTACCCTGTGTGTATATAGCCAGGTTACTCATTGACTCAGTACTGGTACCTGTGTATATAGTCAGGTTACTCATTGACTCAGTACTGATACTCTGTGTATATAGTCAGGTTACTCATTGACTCAGTACTGGTACTCTGTGTATATAGCCAGGTTACTCATTGACTCAGTACTGGTACCCTGTGTATATAGTCAGGTTACTCATTGACTCAGTACTGGTACCCTGTGTATATAGCCAGGTTACTCATTGACTCAGTACTGGTACCCTGTGTAAATAGCCAGGTTACTCATTGACTCAGTACTGGTACCCTGTTTATATAGTCAGGTTACTCATTGACTCAGTACTGGTACCCCATGTATATAGTCAGGTTACTCATTGACTCAGTACTGGTACCCTGTGTGTATAGTCAGGTTACTCATTGACTCAGTACTGGTACTCTGTGTATATAGTCAGGTTACTCATTGACTCAGTACTGGTACCCTGTGTATATAGCCAGGTTACTCATTGACTCAGTACTGGTACCCTGTGTATATAGTCAGGTTACTCATTGACTCAGTACTGGTACCCTGTGTATATAGCCAGGTTACTCATTGACTCAGTACTGGTACCCTGTGTATATAGCCAGGTTACTCATTGACTCAGTACTGGTACCCTGTGTATATAGCCAGGATATTCATTGACTCAGTACTGGTATTCTGTGTATGTAGTCAAGTTACTCATTGGCTCAGTACTGGTACCCTGTGTATATAGCCAGGTTACTCATTGACTCAGTACTGGTACCCTGTGTATATAGCCAGGTTACTCATTGACTTAGTACTGGTACCCTGTGTATATAGCCAGGTTATTCATTGACTATGTACTGGTACCCTGTGTATATAGCCAGGTTACTCATTGACTCAGTACTGGTACCCTGTGTGTATATAGCCAGGTTACTCATTGACTCAGTACTGGTACCCTGTGTATATAGTCAGATTACTCATTGACTCAGTACTGGTACTCTGTGTATATAGTCAGGTTACTCATTGACTCAGTACTGGTACCCTGTGTATATAGTCAGGTTACTCATTGACTCAGTACTGGTACCCTGTGTGTATAGTCAGGTTACTCATTGACTCAGTACTGGTACTCTGTGTATATAGTCAGGTTACTCATTGACTCAGTACTGGTACCCTGTGTATATAGCCAGGTTACTCATTGACTCAGTACTGGTACCCTGTGTATATAGTCAGGTTACTCATTGACTCAGTACTGGTACCCTGTGTATATAGCCAGGTTACTCATTGACTCAGTACTGGTACCCTGTGTATATAGCCAGGTTACTCATTGACTCAGTACTGGTACCCTGTGTATATAGCCAGGATATTCATTGACTCAGTACTGGTATTCTGTGTATGTAGTCAAGTTACTCATTGGCTCAGTACTGGTACCCTGTGTATATAGCCAGGTTACTCATTGACTCAGTACTGGTACCCTGTGTATATAGCCAGGTTACTCATTGACTTAGTACTGGTACCCTGTGTATATAGCCAGGTTATTCATTGACTATGTACTGGTACCCTGTGTATATAGCCAGGTTACTCATTGACTCAGTACTGGTACCCTGTGTGTATATAGCCAGGTTACTCATTGACTCAGTACTGGTACCCTGTGTATATAGTCAGGTTACTCATTGACTCAGTACTGGTACTCTGTGTATATAGTCAGGTTACTCATTGACTCAGTACTGGTACCCTGTGTATATAGTCAGGTTACTCATTGACTCAGTACTGGTACTCTGTGTATATAGTCAGGTTACTCATTGACTCAGTACTGGTACCCTGTGTGTATATAGCCAGGTTACTCATTGACTCAGTACTGGTACCCTGTGTATATAGCCAGGTTATTCATTGACTCAGTACTGGTATTCTGTGTAAATAGTCAGGTTACTCATTGACTCAGTACTGGTACCCTGTGTATATAGCCAGGTTATTCATTGACTCAGTACTGGTATTCTGTGTATATAGTCAGGTTACTCATTGACTCAGTACTGGTACCCTGTGTATATAGTCAGGTTACTCATTGACTCAGTACTGGTACCCTGTGTATATAGTCAGGTTACTCATTGACTCAGTACTGGTACCCTGTGTATATAGTCAGGTTACTCATTGACTCAGTACTGGTACTCTGTGTATATAGTCAGGTTACTAATTGACTCAGTACTGGTACCCTGTGTATATAGTCAGGTTACTCATTGACTCAGTACTGGTACCCTGTGTATATAGTCAGGTTACTCATTGACTCAGTACTGGTACCCTGTGTATATAGTCAGGTTACTCATTGACTCAGTACTGGTACTCTGTGTATATAGTCAGGTTACTCATTGACTCAGTACTGGTACTCTGTGTATATAGTCAGGTTACTCATTGACTCAGTACTGGTACCCTGTGTATATAGCCAGGTTACTCATTGACTCAGTACTGGTACCCTGTGTATATAGCCAGGTTACTCATTGACTTAGTACTGGTACCCTGTGTATATAGCCAGGTTACTCATTGACTCAGTACTGGTACCCTGTGTATATAGCCAGGTTACTCATTGACTCAGTACTGGTACCCTGTGTATATAGCCAGGTTACTCATTGACTCAGTACTGGTACCCCATGTATATAGTCAGGTTACTCATTGACTCAGTACTGGTACCCTGTGTATATAGCCAGGTTACTCATTGACTCAGTACTGGTACCCTGTGTATATAGCCAGGTTACTCATTGACTCAGTACTGGTACCCTGTGTATATAGTCAGGTTACTCATTGACTCAGTACTGGTACTCTGTGTATATAGTCAGGTTACTCATTGACTCAGTACTGGTACTCTGTGTATATAGCCAGGTTACTCATTGACTCAGTACTGGTACCCTGTGTATATAGTCAGGTTACTCATTGACTCAGTACTGGTACCCTGTGTATATAGCCAGGTTACTCATTGACTCAGTACTGGTACCCTGTGTATATAGCCAGGTTACTCATTGACTCAGTACTGGTACCCTTTGTATATAGCCAGGTTACTCATTGACTCAGTACTGGTACCCCATGTATATAGTCAGGTTACTCATTGACTCAGTACTGGTACCCTGTGTATATAGCCAGGTTACTCATTGACTCAGTACTGGTACCCTGTGTATATAGTCAGGTTACTCATTGACTCAGTACTAGTACCCTGTGTATATAGCCAGGTTACTCATTGACTCAGTACTTGTACCCTGTGTATATAGCCAGGTTACTCATTGACTCAGTACTGGTACCCTGTGTATATAGCCAGGTTACTCATTGACTCAGTACTGGTACCCTGTGTATATAGTCAGGTTACTCATTGACTCAGTACTGGTACCCTGTGTATATAGTCAGGTTACTCATTGACTCAGTACTGGTACCCTGTGTATATAGTCAGGTTACTCATTGACTCAGTACTGGTACCCTGTGTATATAGTCAGGTTACTCATTGACTCAGTACTGGTACCCTGTGTATATAGCCAGGTTACTCATTGACTCAGTACTGGTACCCTGTGTATATAGCCAGGTTACTCATTGACTCAGTACTGGTACCCTGTGTATATAGCCAGGTTACTCATTGACTCAGTACTGGTACCCCATGTATATAGTCAGGTTACTCATTGACTCAGTACTGGTACCCTGTGTATATAGCCAGGTTACTCATTAACTCAGTACTGGTACCCTGTGTATATAGCCAGGTTACTCATTGACTCAGTACTGGTACTCTGTGTATATAGCCAGGTTACTCATTGACTCAGTACTGGTACCCTGTGTATATAGTCAGGTTACTCATTGACTCAGTACTGGTACTCTGTGTATATAGTCAGGTTACTCATTGACTCAGTACTGGTACTCTGTGTATATAGCCAGGTTACTCATTGACTCAGTACTGGTACCCTGTGTATATAGTCAGGTTACTCATTGACTCAGTACTGGTACCCTGTGTATATAGCCAGGTTACTCATTGACTCAGTACTGGTACCCTGTGTATATAGCCAGGTTACTCATTGACTCAGTACTGGTACCCTTTGTATATAGCCAGGTTACTCATTGACTCAGTACTGGTACCCCATGTATATAGTCAGGTTACTCATTGACTCAGTACTGGTACCCTGTGTATATAGCCAGGTTACTCATTGACTCAGTACTGGTACCCTGTGTATATAGTCAGGTTACTCATTGACTCAGTACTAGTACCCTGTGTATATAGCCAGGTTACTCATTGACTCAGTACTTGTACCCTGTGTATATAGCCAGGTTACTCATTGACTCAGTACTGGTACCCTGTGTATATAGCCAGGTTACTCATTGACTCAGTACTGGTACCCTGTGTATATAGTCAGGTTACTCATTGACTCAGTACTGGTACCCTGTGTATATAGTCAGGTTACTCATTGACTCAGTACTGGTACCCTGTGTATATAGTCAGGTTACTCATTGACTCAGTACTGGTACCCTGTGTATATAGTCAGGTTACTCATTGACTCAGTACTGGTACCCTGTGTATATAGCCAGGTTACTCATTGACTCAGTACTGGTACCCTGTGTATATAGCCAGGTTACTCATTGACTCAGTACTGGTACCCTGTGTATATAGCCAGGTTACACATTGACTCAGTACTGGTACCCCATGTATATAGTCAGGTTACTCATTGACTCAGTACTGGTACCCTGTGTATATAGCCAGGTTACTCATTAACTCAGTACTGGTACCCTGTGTATATAGCCAGGTTACTCATTGACTCAGTACTGGTACTCTGTGTATATAGCCAGGTTACTCATTGACTCAGTACTGGTATTCTGTGTATATAGTCAGGTTACTCATTGACTCAGTACTGGTACCCTGTGTATATAGTCAGGTTACTCATTGACTCAGTACTGGTACCCTGTGTATATAGTCAGGTTACTCATTGACTCAGTACTGGTACTCTGTGTATATAGTCAGGTTACTCATTGACTCAGTACTGGTACTCTGTGTATATAGCCAGGTTACTCATTGACTCAGTACTGGTACCCTGTGTATATAGTCAGGTTACTCATTGACTCAGTACTGGTACCCTGTGTATATAGCCAGGTTACTCATTGACTCAGTACTGGTACCCTGTGTATATAGCCAGGTTACTCATTGTGTATTTATTATTACTTTTATTACAATGTTCTTTCTCTCTGCATTGTTGGGAAGTCAGCATTTCAAATGTAGTCTACACCTGTTGTTTACGAAACGTGTAACAAATCTAATTTTGCCATTTGGGACAGTGTATATGGTTTTCACAGCATGAGGCCTACAGCTAGACTTCACAGCCGTTTCTGTCACCAATTTACTATGATGATTTACATGGTTGTTTCCCAGCACTCAGACAGTAGTCATTACCAGGGAATAATAGGCTGCATCCCAAATGGCATCCTATTCTCTACATAGTGCACTACCTTAGACCAGGGCCCTATGGGTCCTGATGGAGACATTACCAGAGCAGTCTACTCCCCACAGAGCAGGACTGACTCATGACCAGAGCAGTCTACTCTCCACAGAGCAGGACTGACTCATTACCAGAGCAGTCTACTCTCCACAGAGCAGGACTGACTCATTACCAGAGCAGTCTACTCTCCACAGAGCAGGACTGACTCATTACCAGAGCAGTCTACTATCCACAGAGCAGGACTGACTCATTACCAGAGCAGTCTACTCTCCACAGAGCAGGACTGACTCATTACCAGAGCAGTCTACTCTCCACAGAGCAGGACTGACTCATTACCAGAGCAGTCTACTCTCCACAGAGCAGGACTGACTCATTACCAGAGCAGTCTACTCCCCACAGAGCAGGACTGACTCATTACCAGAGCAGTCTACTCTCCACAGAGCAGGACTGACTCATTACCAGAGCAGTCTACTCCCCACAGAGCAGGACTGACTCATTACCAGAGCAGTCTACTCCCCACAGAGCAGGACTGACTCATTACCAGAGCAGTCTACTCTCCACAGAGCAGGACTGACTCATTACCAGAGCAGTCTACTCCCCACAGAGCAGGACTGACTCATTACCAGAGCAGTCTACTCCCCACAGAGCAGGACTGACTCATTACCAGAGCAGTCTACTCTCCACAGAGCAGGACTGACTCATTACCAGAGCAGTCTACTCTCCACAGAGCAGGACTGACTCATTACCAGAGCAGTCTACTCCCCACAGAGCAGGACTGACTCATTACCAGAGCAGTCTACTCTCCATAGAGCAGGACTGACTCATTACCAGAGCAGTCTACTCTCCACAGAGCAGGACTGACTCATTACCAGAGCAGTCTACTCCCACAGAGCAGGACTGACTCATTACCAGAGCAGTCTACTCTCCACAGAGCAGGACTGACTCAATACCAGAGCAGTCTACTCTCCACAGAGCAGGACTGACTCATTACCAGAGCAGTCTACTCTCCACAGAGCAGGACTGACTCATTACCAGAGCAGTCTACTCCCACAGAGCAGGACTGACTCATTACCAGAGCAGTCTACTCTCCACAGAGCAGGACTGACTCATTACCAGAGCAGTCTACTCCCCACAGAGCAGGACTGACTCATTACCAGAGCAGTCTACTCTCCACAGAGCAGGACTGACTCATTACCAGAGCAGTCTACTCCCCACAGAGCAGGACTGACTCATTACCAGAGCAGTCTACTCTCCATAGAGCAGGACTGACTCATTACCAGAGCAGTCTACTCCCCACAGAACAGGACTGACTCATTACCAGAGCAGTCTACTCTCCACAGAGCAGGACTGACTCATTACCAGAGCAGTCTACTCCCCACAGAGCAGGACTGACTCATTACCAGAGCAGTCTACTCTCCATAGAGCAGGACTGACTCATTACCAGAGCAGTCTACTCTCCACAGAGCAGGACTGACTCATTACCAGAGCAGTCTACTCCCCACAGAGCAGGACTGACTCATTACCAGAGCAGTCTACTCTCCATAGAGCAGGACTGACTCATTACCAGAGCAGTCTACTCTCCACAGAGCAGGACTGACTCATTACCAGAGCAGTCTACTCTCCACAGAACAGGACATTTTATTGTTTATTTCCCCTTTATTTAACCAGGTAGGTCATTTACAACTGCGACCTGGCCAAGATAAAGCAGAGCAGTGCGACACAAACAACAACACAGAGGGTTACACATGGAATAAACAAACGCATGCACAATAACACAATAGGAAAGTCTATAGACCGTGTGTGCAAATTAAGTAAGATTAGGGAGGTAAGGCAATAAATAGGCCGTGAGCGGCGGAATAATAACAATTTAGCAAATAAACACTGGAGTGATAGATGTGCAGAAGACGAATGTGCAAGTAGAGATACTGCGTGGAAGAGGAGAAAAAAATTATAACAATATGGGGATGAGGTAGTTAGGTGGGCTATTTACAGATGGGCTGTGTACAGGTACAGTGATCGGTAAGCTGCTCTGATAGCTGATGCTTAAAGTTAGAGAGGGAGATATGAGTCTCCACCTTTAGTGATTTTTGCAATTCTATCCAGTCATTGGCAGCAGAGAACTGGAAAGAAAGGCGGCCAAAGGAGGAATTGGCTTTGGGGGTGACCAGTGAAATATACCTGCTGGAGCACGTGCTACGGGTGGGTGTTGCTATGGTGACCAGTGAGCTGAGATAAGGCGGGGCTTTACCTAGCAAAGACTTATAGATGACCTGGAGCCAGTGGGTTTGGTGACAAATATGAAGCGAGGGCCAGCCAACAAGAGCATAAAGGTCGCAGTGGTGGATGGTATATGGGGCTTTGGTGACGAAATGGATGGCACTGTGATAGACTGCATCCAGTTTGCTGAGTAGAGTGTTGGAGGCTATTTTGTAAATGACATCGCCGAAGTCGAGGATCGGTAGGATAGTCAGTTTTACGAGGGAATGTTTGGCAGCGTGAGTGAAGGATGCTTTGTTGCAAAATAGGAATCCGATTCTAGATTTAATTTTGGATTGGAGATGCTTAATATGAGTCTGGAAGGAGGGTTTACAGTCTAGCCAGACACCTAGGTATTTGTAGTTGTCCACCTATTCTAAGTCAGAACCGTCCAGAGTAGTGATGCTAGGCGGGCGGGCAGGTGCGGGCAGCGATCGGTTGAAGAGCATGCATTTGGTTTTACTTGCATTTAAGAGCAGTTGGAGGCCACGGAAGGAGAGTTGTATGGCATTGAAGCTCGTCTGGAGGTTAGTTAACAGAGTGTCCAAAGAAGGGCCAGAGGTATACAGAATGGTGTCGTCATGAGAGGGGCATCAGAGAATAACCAGCAGCAAGAGCGACATCATTGATGTATACAGGGAAAAGAGTCGGCCTGGAGAATTGAACCCTGTGGCACCCCCATAGAGACTGCCAGAGGTCCGAACAACAGGCCCTCCGATTTGACACACTGAACTCTGTCTGAGAAGTAGTTGGTGAACCCGGCGAGGCAGTCATTTGAAAACCAAGGCTGTTGAGTCTGCCGATAAGAATGCGGTGATTGACAGAGTCGAAAGCCTTGGCCAGGTCGATGAAGACGGCTGCACAGTATTGTCTTTTGTCAATGGCGGTTAGGATATCGTTAAGGACCTTGAGCGTGGCTGAGGTGCACCCATGACCAGCTCGGAAACCAGATTGCGGAGAAGGTACGATGGGATTCAAAATGGTTGGTGATCTGTTTGTTAACTTGGCTTTCAAGATCTTAGAAAAGCAGGGTAGGATAGATATAGGTCTGTAACAGTTTGGGTCTAGAGTCTCCCCCTTTGAAGAGGGGGATGACCGCGGCAGCTTTCCAATCTTAAGGGATCTCGGACGATACAAAAGAGAGGTTGAACAGGCTAGTAATAGGGGTTGCAACAATTTTGGCAGATCATTTTAGAAAGAAAGGGTCCAGATTGTCTAGCCCGGCTGATTTGTAGGGGTCCAGATTTTGCAGCTCTTTCAGAACATCAGCTATCTGGATTTGGGTGACGGAGAAATGGGGGAGGCTTGGGCAAGTTGCTGTGGGGGGTACAGGGCTGTTGACCGGGTAGGGGTAGCCAGGTGGAAAGCATGGCCAGCCGTGAGAAAAATCCTTATTGAAATTCTCGATTATCGTCGATTTATCGGTGGTGACAGTGTTTCCTAGCCTGCAGTGGGCAGCTGGGAGGAGGTGCTCTTATTCTCCATGGACTTCACATTGTCTTTTTTGAGTTTGTGCTACAGGATGCAAATTTCTGTTTTGAAAAAGCTAACTGCCTGTGTAAATTGGCTCCTAACTTCCCTGAAAAGTTGCATATCGCGGGGGCTATTCAATGCTAATGCAGTACGCCACAGGATGTTTTTGTGCTGGTCGAGGGCAGTCAGGTCTGGAGTGAACCAAGGGCTGTATCTGTTCCTGGTTCTACATTTTGTTGACTGACTATTATATAACTCTATATAACTAACTAACAACAGCTATCTAACTCTATATAACTAACTATTATAATATCTACCAGGGTTGTTCTGACTCTGACAATAGATAGCTGTTGTCACCACACACACACACACACACACACACACACACACACACACACACACACACACACACACACACACACACACACACACACACACACACACACACACACACACACACACACACACACACACTGTATGTTATCTGGCTATGCTCCATGCTATAGGCTGTAGAATATGAGTTGTCCTACTGTATGTTATCTGGCTATGCTCCATGCTGTAGAATATGAGTTGTCCTACTGTATGTTATCTGGCTATGCTCCATGCTATAGGCTGTAGAATATGAGTTGTCCTACTGTATGTTATCTGGCTATGCTCCATGCTATAGGCTGTAGGCTTGTTCATTTAGCAGACAAGATAATCCCCATTGACTCAGTACTGGTACTCTGTGTATATAGCCAGGTTACTCATTGACTCAGTACTGGTACCCTGTGTATATAGTCAGGTTACTCATTGACTCAGTACTGGTACCCTGTGTATATAGCCAGGTTACTCATTGACTCAGTACTGGTACCCTGTGTATATAGCCAGGTTACTCATTGACTCAGTACTGGTACCCTGTGTATATAGCCAGGTTACTCATTGACTCAGTACTGGTACCCCATGTATATAGTCAGGTTACTCATTGACTCAGTACTGGTACCCTGTGTATATAGCCAGGTTACTCATTGACTCAGTACTGGTACCCTGTGTATATAGTCAGGTTACTCATTGACTCAGTACTAGTACCCTGTGTATATAGCCAGGTTACTCATTGACTCAGTACTAGTACCCTGTGTATATAGCCAGGTTACTCATTGACTCAGTACTGGTACCCTGTGTATATAGCCAGGTTACTCATTGACTCAGTACTGGTACCCTGTGTATATAGTCAGGTTACTCATTGACTCAGTACTGGTACCCTGTGTATATAGTCAGGTTACTCATTGACTCAGTACTGGTACCCTGTGTATATAGTCAGGTTACTCATTGACTCAGTACTGGTACCCTGTGTATATAGACAGGTTACTCATTGACTCAGTACTGGTACCCTGTGTATATAGCCAGGTTACTCATTGACTCAGTACTGGTACCCTGTGTATATAGCCAGGTTACTCATTGTGTATTTATTATTACTTTTATTACAATGTTCTTTCTCTCTGCATTGTTGGGAAGTCAGCATTTCAAATGTAGTCTACACCTGTTGTTTACGAAACGTGTAACAAATCTAATTTTGCCATTTGGGACAGTGTATATGGTTTTCACAGCATGAGGCCTACAGCTAGACTTCACAGCCGTTTCTGTCACCAATTTACTATGATGATTTACATGGTTGTTTCCCAGCACTCAGACAGTAGTCATTACCAGGGAATAATAGGCTGCATCCCAAATGGCATCCTATTCTCTACATAGTGCACTACCTTAGACCAGGGCCCTATGGGTCCTGATGGAGACATTACCAGAGCAGTCTACTCCCCACAGAGCAGGACTAGCAGACTACAGTCTACTCCCCACAGAGCAGGACTGACTCATGACCAGAGCAGTCTACTCTCCACAGAGCAGGACTGACTCATTACCAGAGCAGTCTACTCCCCACAGAGCAGGACTGACTCATGACCAGAGCAGTCTACTCTCCACAGAGCAGGACTGACTCATTACCAGAGCAGTCTACTCTCCACAGAGCAGGACTGACTCATTACCAGAGCAGTCTACTCTCCACAGAGCAGGACTGACTCATTACCAGAGCAGTCTACTCTCCACAGAGCAGGACTGACTCATTACCAGAGCAGTCTACTCTCCACAGAGCAGGACTGACTCATTACCAGAGCAGTCTACTCTCCACAGAGCAGGACTGACTCATTACCAGAGCAGTCTACTCTCCACAGAGCAGGACTGACTCATTACCAGAGCAGTCTACTCCCCACAGAGCAGGACTGACTCATTACCAGAGCAGTCTACTCTCCACAGAGCAGGACTGACTCATTACCAGAGCAGTCTACTCCCCACAGAGCAGGACTGACTCATTACCAGAGCAGTCTACTCTCCACAGAGCAGGACTGACTCATTACCAGAGCAGTCTACTCTCCACAGAGCAGGACTGACTCATTACCAGAGCAGTCTACTCCCCACAGAGCAGGACTGACTCATTACCAGAGCAGTCTACTCTCCATAGAGCAGGACTGACTCATTACCAGAGCAGTCTACTCTCCACAGAGCAGGACTGACTCATTACCAGAGCAGTCTACTCTCCACAGAACAGGACATTTTATTGTTTATTTCCCCTTTATTTAACCAGGTAGGTCATTTACAACTGCGACCTGGCCAAGATAAAGCAGAGCAGTGCGACACAAACAACAACACAGAGGGTTACACATGGAATAAACAAACGTACCGTCAATAACACAATAGGAAAGTCTATAGACCGTGTGTGCAAATTAAGTAAGATTAGGGAGGTAAGGCAATAAATAGGCCGTAGCGGCGGAATAATAACAATTTAGCAAATAAACACTGGAGTGATAGATGTGCAGAAGACGAATGTGCAAGTAGAGATACTGCGTGGAAGAGGAGAAAAAAATTATAACAATATGGGGATGAGGTAGTTAGGTGGGCTATTTACAGATGGGCTGTGTACAGGTACAGTGATCGGTAAGCTGCTCTGATAGCTGATGCTTAAAGTTAGAGAGGGAGATATGAGTCTCCACCTTTAGTGATTTTTGCAATTCTATCCAGTCATTGGCAGCAGAGAACTGGAAAGAAAGGCGGCCAAAGGAGGAATTGGCTTTGGGGGTGACCAGTGAAATATACCTGCTGGAGCACGTGCTACGGGTGGGTGTTGCTATGGTGACCAGTGAGCTGAGATAAGGCGGGGCTTTACCTAGCAAAGACTTATAGATGACCTGGAGCCAGTGGGTTTGGTGACAAATATGAAGCGAGGGCCAGCCAACAAGAGCATAAAGGTCGCAGTGGTGGATGGTATATGGGGCTTTGGTGACGAAATGGATGGCACTGTGATAGACTGCATCCAGTTTGCTGAGTAGAGTGTTGGAGGCTATTTTGTAAATGACATCGCCGAAGTCGAGGATCGGTAGGATAGTCAGTTTTACGAGGAATGTTTGGCAGCGTGAGTGAAGGATGCTTTGTTGCAAAATAGGAATCCGATTCTAGATTTAATTTTGGATTGGAGATGCTTAATATGAGTCTGGAAGGAGGGTTTACAGTCTAGCCAGACACCTAGGTATTTGTAGTTGTCCACCTATTCTAAGTCAGAACCGTCCAGAGTAGTGATGCTAGGCGGGCGGGCAGGTGCGGGCAGCGATCGGTTGAAGAGCATGCATTTGGTTTTACTTGCATTTAAGAGCAGTTGGAGGCCACGGAAGGAGAGTTGTATGGCATTGAAGCTCGTCTGGAGGTTAGTTAACAGAGTGTCCAAAGAAGGGCCAGAGGTATACAGAATGGTGTCGTCTGCGTAGAGGGGCATCAGAGAATAACCAGCAGCAAGAGCGACATCATTGATGTATACAGGGAAAAGAGTCGGCCTGAGAATTGAACCCTGTGGCACCCCCATAGAGACTGCCAGAGGTCCGAACAACAGGCCCTCCGATTTGACACACTGAACTCTGTCTGAGAAGTAGTTGGTGAACCCGGCGAGGCAGTCATTTGAAAAACCAAGGCTGTTGAGTCTGCCGATAAGAATGCGGTGATTGACAGAGTCGAAAGCCTTGGCCAGGTCGATGAAGACGGCTGCACAGTATTGTCTTTTGTCAATGGCGGTTAGGATATCGTTAAGGACCTTGAGCGTGGCTGAGGTGCACCCATGACCAGCTCGGAAACCAGATTGCGGAGAAGGTACGATGGGATTCAAAATGGTTGGTGATCTGTTTGTTAACTTGGCTTTCGAAGATCTTAGAAAAGCAGGGTAGGATAGATATAGGTCTGTAACAGTTTGGGTCTAGAGTCTCCCCCTTTGAAGAGGGGGATGACCGCGGCAGCTTTCCAATCTTAAGGGATCTCGGACGATACAAAAGAGAGGTTGAACAGGCTAGTAATAGGGGTTGCAACAATTTTGGCAGATCATTTTAGAAAGAAAGGGTCCAGATTGTCTAGCCCGGCTGATTTGTAGGGGTCCAGATTTTGCAGCTCTTTCAGAACATCAGCTATCTGGATTTGGGTGACAGAGAAATGGGGGAGGCTTGGGCAAGTTGCTGTGGGGGGTACAGGGCTGTTGACCGGGGTAGGGGTAGCCAGGTGGAAAGCATGGCCAGCCGTAGAAAAATCCTTATTGAAATTCTCGATTATCGTCGATTTATCGGTGGTGACAGTGTTTCCTAGCCTGCAGTGGGCAGCTGGGAGGAGGTGCTCTTATTCTCCATGGACTTCACATTGTCTTTTTTGAGTTTGTGCTACAGGATGCAAATTTCTGTTTTGAAAAAGCTAACTGCCTGTGTAAATTGGCTCCTAACTTCCCTGAAAAGTTGCATATCGCGGGGGCTATTCAATGCTAATGCAGTACGCCACAGGATGTTTTTGTGCTGGTCGAGGGCAGTCAGGTCTGGAGTGAACCAAGGGCTGTATCTGTTCCTGGTTCTACATTTTGTTGACTGACTATTATATAACTCTATATAACTAACTAACAACAGCTATCTAACTCTATATAACTAACTATTATAATATCTACCAGGGTTGTTCTGACTCTGACAATAGATAGCTGTTGTCACCACACACACACACACACACACACACACACACACACACACACACACACACACACACACACACACACACACACACACACACACACACACACACACACACACACACACACACACACACACACACACACACACACACACACACACACACACACACTGTATGTTATCTGGCTATGCTCCATGCTATAGGCTGTAGAATATGAGTTGTCCTACTGTATGTTATCTGGCTATGCTCCATGCTGTAGAATATGAGTTGTCCTACTGTATGTTATCTGGCTATGCTCCATGCTATAGGCTGTAGAATATGAGTTGTCCTACTGTATGTTATCTGGCTATGCTCCATGCTATAGGCTGTAGAATATGAGTTGTCCTACTGTATGTTATCTGGCTATGCTCCATGCTATAGGCTGTAGGCTTGTTCATTTAGCAGACAAGATAATCCCCTGTCATTATTTGATCTGATTTTATTGTAGGAAGAATATAATTGAACTCAGCTGTAGAAAATAGAAAGGATATTTTTCCCCTTTTCCGGAGTATTTGAATTAGCATTTGAAGTGGCCATGTTGAGGGTTGAAGTATATAATTTGAAACAGGTCCTATACATTAGGATTTAGAGTTATTGTGCAACTTTAGTTTTGAATGATACAAACCTTAGAATGTGTTAGAAATCAAAACAAATATACATTTGGGCTGCATGAAGAGACTATAGGCTATTGATGACTTGAGAAAGTAAAAAAATAAAATAAGATTGTACTCGGTTCCTCGCCTCCGGCTGCACAGCTGGCGGGCGGGCGGTCGGGCAGGCGGCAGGGGGCGGCAGGTAGCCTAGTGGTTAGAGCGTTGGACTTGTAACCGGAGGGTCGCAAGTTCGAATCCCCGAGCTGACAAGGTAAAAATCTGTTGTTCTGCCCCTGAACATGGCAGTTAACCCACTGTTCCCTGGGCGTCGAAGACGTGGATGTTGATTAAGGCAGCCCCCCCCGCACCTCTCTGATTCAGTTAAATGCGGAAGACACATTTCGGTTGTACAACTGACTAATAATGGTGACTTTGACTTTGACTTTGTTCTCTCATCAAGTGATCATTTTTTCACCCATCAGACTATTCTCAATTTAATCTGGTCTTTACTAATAAATAATAATAAATAAATAATATGTACAATTAGTTTCGATTTAGAATGTTCCGTTATCAAATGTGCAGGAACAGGGGCGACAATTCTCCTCTGTATACACTCAAATAGCGAACGGAGGCCGCACGCTTTCCTGCCGGTCCGTTTTGAAGGCTACTTCGGTTTTTATAGCCGAACATTTACTATGAGCAGCTGCGAAATAAATATAGTAACACTTATTTCACTCGACGCATCAACCCCTGTTTGAGGAGCAGCCAACCTCTCTGGATGCCGTGGGCTCTCGCTGCGCTACAGCTGATATCCCTCCTAAACTCTGTGTGCAAATGGACTCTCCAACCCTGTTCCTCCGACTAACCAGTGCTTCATTTGGGAAACCAAGTGAAATCTGTTCGGCAACATCGATAGCAACATGTTTTCGCAAAACAAACAAAAAACAAACATATTCACTAAACTGTTGGCAGAGATGTTCTGTAGCTAAAGCAAATGTATCACCCAATTAATTATGAAAATATAAATCCCTATCACCAGGCTATTCAAAATCATATACAAATTCACTATAATTGTATGCTAACTGTAAGTCGCCATGCACAATCAATGAACCAACAGAATGGCCTAGGGCTATACGTTCTCTCCCAGACTCATGGATAGAACGTTTGTAGTGTAGCACAAGGTAACCAGGACATCCAGTAGGCATGATAACACAGACCACACTCAAAGGCCATTACTAGAATTTGTTTAATTTTGGAATGTAGGGTAGACCAATTACTCTATGTGGACACCTGCTCGTCGAACATATCTCATTCCAAAATCACGGGCATTAATATGGAGTTGGTCCCCCTCTTCGCTGCTATAAACAGCCTCCATCCACTCCTCTGGGAAGGCTTTCCACTAGATGTTGGAACATTGCTGCAGGGGACTTGCTTCCATTCAGCCACAAGAGCATTAGTGAGGTCGGGCTCTGATGTTGGGCGATTAAGGCCTGGCTTGCAGTCGGCGTTCCAATTCATCCCAAAGGTGTTCGATGGGGTTGAGGTCAGGGCTCTGTGCAGGCCAGTCAAGTCATTCCACACCGATCTCAACAAATCATTTCTGTACGGACCTCGCTTTGTGCAAAGGGGCATTGTCATGCTGAAACAGGAAACTTCCCCAAACTGTTGCCACAAAGTTGGAACACAGAATCGTCTAGAATTTAATTGTATGCTGTAGCGTTAAGATTTCCCTTCACTGGAACTAAAGGGCCTGAACCATGAAAAACAGCCTCATACGGCTGTATATATAGTGTATGTTGAAGGGGTGTCCTCATACTGCTGTATATATAGTGTATGTTGAAGGGGTATCCTCATACTGCTGTATATATAGTGTATGTTGAAGGGGTGTCCTCATACTGCTGTATATATAGTGTATGTTGAAGGGGTGTCCTCATACTGCTGTATATATAGTGTATGTTGAAGGGGTGTCCTCATACTGCTGTATATATAGTGTATGAAGGGGTGTCCCCATACTGCTGTATATATAGTGTATGTAGATGAGTAAAGCAGTATGTAAACATTGTTAAAGTGACTAGTGTTCCATTATTAAAGTGACCAGTGATTCCATGTCTATGTACATAGGGCAGCAGCCTCTAAGGTGCAGAGTTGAGTAACAGGGTGGTCGCCGACTAGTGATGGCTATGTAACAGTCTGATGGCCTTGAGATAGAAGCTGTTTTTCAGTCTCTCGGTTCCAGCTTTGATGCAGCTGTACTGACCTCGCTTTCTGGATGGTAGCGGGGTGTACAGGCCGTGGCTCGAGTGGTTGATGTACTTGATTATCTTTTTGGCCTTTCTGTGACATCGGGTGGTGTAGGTGTCCTGAAGGGCAGGTAGTTTGCCCCCAGTGATGCGTCGTGCAGTCCTCACTACCCTCTGGAGAGCCTTGCGGTTGCGGGCAGTGCAGTTGCCGTACCAGGCGGTGATACAGCCCGACAGGATGCTCTCGATGGTGCATCTGTAAAAGTTTGTGAGGGTTTTAGGTGACAAGCCAAATTTCTTCAGCCTCCTGAGGTTGAAGAGGCGCTGTTCCGCCTTCTTCACTACACTGTCTGTGTGGGTGGATCCTTCAGATCGTCTGTGATGTGTACGCCGAGGAACTTGAAGCTTTTCACCTTCTCCACTGTGGCCCCGCCGATGTGGATGGGGGCGTAATCTCTCTGCTGTTTCCGAAAGTCCACGATCAGCTCCTTCGTTTTGTTGACGTTGAGGGAGAGGTTATTTTCCTGGCCCCACTTCGCCAGGGCCCTCATCTCCTTCCTGTAGGCCGTCTCGTCGTTGTTGGTAATCAAGCCTACCACGGTTGTGACGTCAGCAAGCTTGATGATTGAGTTGGAGGCGTGTGTGGCCATGCAGCCATGGGTGAACAGGGAGTACAGGAGAGGGCTGAAAACGCACGCTGTGTTGAGGATCATTGAAGTGGAGATGTTGGTTCCTACCTTCCTAATTGTTCATGGACAAATAAATTAGCTTTTCTTCCAAAAACAAGGACATTTCGAAGTGACCCCAAACTTTTGAACTGTAGTGTGTGTATATATCTATCACGTTGGATAATCATCTGTTTATTACCATCCTTCTAATCAGTTTTTGACTATCATTCAATTTGCATACCGCACCAACAGACAATGCAATCGCCATCACACTGCACACTGCCCTATCACTTCCATGGGCCCTGGAGCTGTACCCCGCCCTGTGCAACTGGGTCTTGGACTTCCTATGGGCAGCTTCATTAAATAGTACCCACAAAACACCAGTCTCAACGTCAACAGTGAAGAGGCGACTCCGGGATGCTGGCCTTCTAGGCAGAGTTCCTCTGTCCAGTGTCTGTGTTCTTTTGCCCATCTTAATCTTTTCTTTTTATTGGCCAGTCTGAGATATGGCTTTTTCTTTGCAACTCTGCCTCCCATAAAGCAAATGTAGAACTTGAATACTGTCAAATACAGTCAAAAAGGTGAAAAATATTGTGAGAGAAGCAGAGAGAGAAAGGCAGAGAGAGAGGCAGAGAGAGAGAGGCAGAGAGAGAGGCAGAGAGAGAAAGGCAGAGAGAGATAGGCAGCGAGAGAGAGAGGCAGAGAGAGAGAGAGGCAGAGAGGGAGAGGCAGAGAGAGAGAGAGAGAGAGAGGCAGAGAGAGAGGCAGAGAGAGAAAGAGAGAGAGAGAGAGAGAGAGAGAGAGCGAGAGAGAGAGAGGCAGAGAGAGAGAGGCAGAGAGAGAGGGGCAGAGAGAGAGGCAGAGAGAGAGAGAATACTTTTGATTATTAATTATGTTCATATTATAAATATCAAATGTAAGCTTTGGCAATATGTACATTGTTACGTCATGCCAATAAAGCAAATTGAATTGAATTGAATTGAGAGGCAGAGAGAGAGATGCAGAGAGAGAGAGAGGCAAAGAGAGGCAGAGAGAGAGAGAGGCAGAGAGAGAGAGAGAGAGAGAGAGAGAGAGAGAGAGAGGCAGAGAGAGAAAGAGGCACAGAGAGAGAGAGAGAGAGAGAGAGAGAGAGAGAGAGGCAGAGAGAGAAAGAGGCAGAGAGAGAGAGAGAGAGAGAGAGAGAGAGAGAGAGAGAGAGGAGAGAGAGAGAGAGAGAGAGAGAGAGAGGCAGAGAGAGAGAGAGAGAGAGAGAGAGAGAGAGAGAGAGAGAGGCAGAGAGAGAGAGAGAGAGAGAGAGAGAGAGAGAGGCAGAGAGAGAGAGAGAGAGAGAGAGAGAGAGAGAGAGAGAGAGAGAGAGAGAGAGGCAGAGAGAGAGAGAGGCAGAGAGAGAGAGGCAGAGAGAGAGAGAGAGAGAGAGAGAGAGAGAGAGAGAGAGAGAGAGAGAGAGAGAGAGAGGCAGAGAGAGAGAGAGAGAGAGAGAGAGAGAGAGAGAGAGAGAGAGAGGCAGAGAGAGAGAGGCAGAGAGAGAGAGAGAGGCAGAGAGAGAGAAGGCAGAGAGAGATAGGCAGAGAGAGAGAGGCAGAGAGAGAGAGGCAGAGAGAGGGGCAGAGAGAGAGGCAGAGAGAGAGAGATAATTTTGATTATTAATTATGTTCATATTATAAATATCAAATGTAAGCTTTGGCAATATGTACATTATTACGTCATGCCAATAAAGCAAATTGAATTGAATTGAATTGAGAGGCAGAGAGAGAGAAGAGAGAGAGAGAGGCAAAGAGAGGCAGAGAGAGAGAGGCAGAGAGAGAGAGAGAGAGAGAGGCAGAGAGAGAAAGAGGCAGAGAGAGAGAGAGAGAGAGAGAGAGAGAGAGAGAGAGAGAGAGAGAGAGAGAGAGAGAGAGAGAGAAAGAGGCAGAGAGAGAGAGAGAGGCAGAGAGAGAGAAAGAGAGGCAGAGAGAGAGGCAGAGAGAGAGAGAGAGAGAGAGAGAGAGAGAGGCAGAGAGAGAGAGGCAGAGAGAGAGAGAGAGGCAGAGAGAGAGAGAGGCAGAGAGAGAGAGAGAGGCAGAGAGAGAGAGAGAGAGAGGCAGAGAGAGAGAGAGAGAGAGAGAGAGAGAGAGAGAGAGAGAGAGAGAGAGAGAGAGAGAGAGAGAGAGAGAGAGAGAGAGAGAGAGAGAGAGAGAGAGAGAGAGAGAGAGAGAGAGAGAGAGAGAGAGAGAGAGAGAGAGAGAGAGAGAGAGAGAGAGAGAGAGAGAGAGAGAGAGAGAGAGAGAGAGAGAGAGAGAGAGAGAGAGAGAGAGAGAGAGAGAGAGAGAGAGAGGCAGAGAGAGAGAGGCAGAGAGAGAGAGAGAGAGAGAGGCAGAGAGAGAGGCAGAGAGAGAGAGGCAGAGAGAGAGAGAGAGAGAGAGGCAGAGAGAGAGAGAAAGAGGCAGAGAGAGAGAGAGAGAGAGAGGCAGAGAGAGAGAGAGAGAGAGAGAGAGAGAGAGAGAGAGAGAGAGAGAGAGAGAGAGAGAGAGAGAGAGAGAGAGAGAGAGAGAGAGAGAGCGAGAGAGACAGAGAGCGAGAGAGGCAGAGAGAGAAAGAGGCAGAGAGAGAGAGAGAGAGAGAGGCAAAGAGAGGCAGAGAGAGGCAAAGAGAGGCAGAGAGAGAGAGAGAGGCAGAGAGAGAGAGGCAGAGAGAGAGAGAGGCAGAGAGAGAGGCAAAGAGAGGCAGAGAGAGAGAGGCAGAGAGAGAGAGAGGCAGAGAGAGAGAGAGGCAAAGAGTAGCAGAGAGAGAGAAGCAGAGAGAGAGAGAGAGAGAGAGAGAGAGGCAGAGAGAGAGAGAGAGGCAGAAAATGATTATAGACTTGTAGATCATTTACAGCGCATTCAGAAAGTGTTCAGACCCTTTGACCTTCTCCACATGTTGTTACGTTACAGCCTTATTCTAAAATGTATTAAATAAAAACAAATCCTCATCAATCTACACATAATACCCCATAATGACATCACAATACCCCATAATGACATCACAATACCCCATAATGACATCACAATACCCCATAATGGCAAAGTGAAAACAGGTTTAGTCATTTTTGGAAACTTATAAAAAATATTTAAAAAAAAAACTGAAATAGTTTAATTACATAAGTATTTAGAACCTTTACTATGAGACTCAACATTGAGCTCAGGTTCGTCCTGTTTCCATTGATCATCCTTGAGTCCACCTGTGGTAAATTCAATTGATTGGACATGATTTTGAAAGGCACACGCCTGTCTATATAAGGTCCCACAGTTGACAGTGCATGTCAGAGAAGAAAACAAGCCATGAGGTCAAAGGAATTGTCCGTAGAGCTCCGAGACAGGATTGTGTCGAGGCACAGATCTGGGGAAGGGTAACAAACATTTCTGCAGCATTGAAGGTCCCCAAGAACACAGTGGCCTCCATCATTCTTAAATGGAAGAAGTTTGGAACCACCAAGACTCTTCCTAGAGCTGGCCGCCTGGCCAAACTGAGCGATCAGGGGAGAAGGGCCTTGGTCAGGGAGGTGACCAAGAAACTCATGGTCACTCTGACAGAGCTCCAGAGTTCATCTGTGGAGATGGGAGAACCTTCCAGAATGACAACCATCTCTGCAGCACTCCACCAATCAGGCTTTTATGGTAGAGTGGCCAGACGGAAGCCACTCCTCAGTAAAAGGCACATGACAGCCCGCTTGGAGTTTGCCAAAAGGCAGCTAAAGGACTCTCAGACCATGAGAAACAAGATTCTCTGGTCTGATGAAACCAAGATTGAACTCTTTGGCCTGAATGCCAAGAGTCACGTCTGGAGGAAACCTGGCACCATCCCTACTGTGAAGCATGGTGGTGGCAGCATCATGTTGTGGGGATGTTTTTCAGTGGCAGGGACTGGGAGACTAGTCAGGATCGAGGGAAAGATGAACGGGTCAGAGTACAGAGAGATCCTTGATAAAAACCTGCACCAGAGCGCTCAGGACCTCAGACTGGGGCGAAGGTCAACCTTCCAACAGGACAATGACCCTGAGCACACAGCCAAGACAACACAGGAGTAGCTTTGGGACAAGTCTCTGAATGTCCTTGAGTGGCCCAGCCAGAGCCTGGACTTGAACCCGATCGAACATCTCTGGAGAGACCTGAAAATAGCTGTGCAGCGACACTCCCCATCCAACCTGAAAGATCTTGAGAGGATCTGCAGAGAAGAAGAATGGGAGAAACTCACCAAATACAGGTGTGCCAAGCTTGTAGCGTCATTACCCAAGAAGACTCGAGGCTGTAATCACTACCAAAGGTGCTTCAACAAAGTACTGAGTCTGAATACTTATGTAAATGTGATCGTTTTTCTTGTTGTTTTGTTTTTTTGTTGCAAAACTGTCTACAAACCTGTTTTTGCTTTGTAATTTTGGGGCATTGTGATGTCATTACGGGGTATTGTGATGTCATTACGGGGTATTGTGATGTCATTACAGGGTATTATGTGTAGATTGAAAGATCATTTATTTTTTTAAATCCGTTTTAGAATAAGGCTGTAACGTAACAAAATGTGGAAAAAAGTGAAAGGGTAAACTTTCTGAATGCTGTGTATATAAGCATACAAGTTATAGAACATGGAGCATCTTTCAAGTTACTTTCAAGTTTCAAGTTATAGAACATGGAGCATCTTTCAAGTTACTTTCAAGTTTCAAGTTATAGAACATGGAGCATCTTTCAAGTTACTTTCAAGTTTCAAGTTATAGAACATGGAGCATCTTTCAAGTTACTTTCAAGTTTCAAGTTATAGAACATGGAGCATCTTTCAAGTTACTTTCAAGTTTCAAGTTATAGAACATGGAGCATCTTTCAAGTTACTTTCAAGTTTCAAGTTATAGAACATGGAGCATCTTTCAAGTTACTTTCAAGTTTCAAGTTTCAAGTTAGATTCAAGTTTCAAGTTATAGAACATGGAGCATCTTTGAAGGAACGTGGGAGAGGTAAAGCATAAGAGTCTGAGATCCTGTTCAGGTGTTCTGATTCACCCCCAGCTGTCACAATGGGCCCACAATGTTCCTCTTCCTGCTAATTGTGAGAAAAGTACATTGGCGCATCTTTGTCATGTAATTTCCGTTCTCTCCTCCTCCGCCGGCCCTCGACCTCTCTCACAGCCCAGCGTAAAGACGCCGTTCTCCCTTCTTCACCCGATCTCAAGCTGACTCATACACACAGCTTAATATCCTGTCAGAAAGATGTCTCTGTGTTGGTTACTGCACCAGCCGCGTCACAAAGCATCGCAATGAAAACAGGACATCCTCATTTGTGACCAACACTCTTTTGTTACGATTCTTCAACAGAAGAGGAAATAGGTTTTGGGCACTTTGAACATTTCATGTGTGGAGCCCAGAGGGAGTGGATCGATGTCCCTCTAACACTGATCTGTCTAGATGGTGTCCCTAACTAACACTGATCTGTCTAGATGGTGTCCGTAACTAACACTGATCTGTCTAGATGGTGTCCCTAACTAACACTGATCTGTCTAGATGGTGTCCCTAACTAACACTGATCTGTCTAGATGGTGTCCCTAACTAACACTGATCTGTCTAGATGGTGTCCCTAACCAACACTGATCTGTCTAGATGGTGTCCCTAACTAACACTGATCTGTCTAGATGGTGTCCCTAACTAACACTGATCTGTCTAGATGGTGTCCCTAACTAACACTGATCTGTCTAGATGGTGTCCCTAACCAACACTGATCTGTCTAGATGGTGTCCCTAACTAACACTGATCTGTCTAGATGGTGTCCCTAACCAACACTGATCTGTCTAGATGGTGTCCCTAACTAACACTGATCTGTCTAGATGGTGTCCCTAACTAACACTGATCTGTCTAGATGGTGTCCCTAACTAACACTGATCTGTCTAGATGGTGTCCCTAACCAACACTGATCTGTCTAGATGGTGTCCCTAACTAACACTGATCTGTCTAGATGGTGTCCCTAACCAACACTGATCTGTCTAGATGGTGTCCCTAACTAACACTGATCTGTCTAGATGGTGTCCCTAACCAACACTGATCTGTCTAGATGGTGTCCCTAACTAACACTGATCTGTCTAGATGGTGTCCCTAACTAACACTGATCTGTCTAGATGGTGTCCCTAACCAACACTGATCTGTCTAGATGGTGTCCCTAACTAACACTGATCTGTCTAGATGGTGTCCCTAACCAACACTGATCTGTCTAGATGGTGTCCCTAACTAACACTGATCTGTCTAGATGGTGTCCCTAACTAACACTGATCTGTCTAGATGGTGTCCCTAACTAACACTGATCTGTCTAGATGGTGTCCCTAACTAACACTGATCTGTCTAGATGGTGTCCCTAACTAACACTGATCTGTCTAGATGGTGTCCCTAACTAACACTGATCTGTCTAGATGGTGTCCCTAACTAACACTGATCTGTCTAGATGGTGTCCCTAACTAACACTGATCTGTCTAGATGGTGTCCCTAACTAACACTGATCTGTCTAGATGGTGTCCCTAACTAACACTGATCTGTCTAGATGGTGTCCGTAACTAACACTGATCTGTCTAGATGGTGTCCGTAACTAACACTGATCTGTCTAGATGGTGTCCCTAACCAACACTGATCTGTCTAGATGGTGTCCTAACTAACACTGATCTGTCTAGATGGTGTCCGTAACTAACACTGATCTGTCTAGATGGTGTCCCTAACTAACACTGATCTGTCTAGATGGTGTCCGTAACTAACACTGATCTGTCTAGATGGTGTCCCTAACTAACACTGATCTGTCTAGATGGTGTCCGTAACTAACACTGATCTGTCTAGATGGTGTCCCTAACTAACACTGATCTGTCTAGATGGTGTCCCTAACTAACACTGATCTGTCTAGATGGTGTCCCTAACTAACACTGATCTGTCTAGATGGTGTCCCTAACTAACACTGATCTGTCTAGATGGTGTCCCTAACCAACACTGATCTGTCTAGATGGTGTCCCTAACTAACACTGATCTGTCTAGATGGTGTCCCTAACCAACACTGATCTGTCTAGATGGTGTCCCTAACTAACACTGATCTGTCTAGATGGTGTCCCTAACTAACACTGATCTGTCTAGATGGTGTCCCTAACTAACACTGATCTGTCTAGATGGTGTCCCTAACTAACACTGATCTGTCTAGATGGTGTCCCTAACTAACACTGATCTGTCTAGATGGTGTCCCTAACTAACACTGATCTGTCTAGATGGTGTCCCTAACTAACACTGATCTGTCTAGATGGTGTCCCTAACTAACACTGATCTGTCTAGATGGTGTCCGTGAACTAACACTGATCTGTCTAGATGGTGTCCGTAACTAACACTGATCTGTCTAGATGGTGTCCCTAACCAACACTGATCTGTCTAGATGGTGTCCCTAACTAACACTGATCTGTCTAGATGGTGTCCGTAACTAACACTGATCTGTCTAGATGGTGTCCTAACTAACACTGATCTGTCTAGATGGTGTCCGTGACTAACACTGATCTGTCTAGATGGTGTCCCTAACTAACACTGATCTGTCTAGATGGTGTCCGTAACTAACACTGATCTGTCTAGATGGTGTCCCTAACTAACACTGATCTGTCTAGATGGTGTCCCTAACTAACACTGATCTGTCTAGATGGTGTCCGTAACTAACACTGATCTGTCTAGATGGTGTCCTAACTAACACTGATCTGTCTAGATGGTGTCCCTAACTAACACTGATCTGTCTAGATGGTGTCCCTAACTAACACTGATCTGTCTAGATGGTGTCCGTAACTAACACTGATCTGTCTAGATGGTGTCCGTAACTAACACTGATCTGTCTAGATGGTGTCCTAACTAACACTGATCTGTCTAGATGGTGTCCCTAACTAACACTGATCTGTCTAGATGGTGTCCGTAACTAACACTGATCTGTCTAGATGGTGTCCCTAACTAACACTGATCTGTCTAGATGGTGTCCCTAACTAACACTGATCTGTCTAGATGGTGTCCCTAACTAACACTGATCTGTCTAGATGGTGTCCGTAACTAACACTGATCTGTCTAGATGGTGTCCGTGAACTAACACTGATCTGTCTAGATGGTGTCCCTAACCAACACTGATCTGTCTAGATGGTGTCCCTAACTAACACTGATCTGTCTAGATGGTGTCCGTAACTAACACTGATCTGTCTAGATGGTGTCCCTAACTAACACTGATCTGTCTAGATGGTGTCCGTAACTAACACTGATCTGTCTAGATGGTGTCCGTAACTAACACTGATCTGTCTAGATGGTGTCCCTAACCAACACTGATCTGTCTAGATGGTGTCCCTAACTAACACTGATCTGTCTAGATGGTGTCCGTAACTAACACTGATCTGTCTAGATGGTGTCCCTAACCAACACTGATCTGTCTAGATGGTGTCCCTAACCAACACTGATCTGTCTAGATGGTGTCCCTAACCAACACTGATCTGTCTAGATGGTGTCCGTAACTAACACTGATCTGTCTAGATGGTGTCCCTAACCAACACTGATCTGTCTAGATGGTGTCCCTAACTAACACTGATCTGTCTAGATGGTGTCCCTAACTAACACTGATCTGTCTAGATGGTGTCCCTAACTAACACTGATCTGTCTAGATGGTGTCCCTAACCAACACTGATCTGTCTAGATGGTGTCCCTAACCAACACTGATCTGTCTAGATGGTGTCCCTAACTAACACTGATCTGTCTAGATGGTGTCCCTAACTAACACTGATCTGTCTAGATGGTGTCCCTAACCAACACTGATCTGTCTAGATGGTGTCCCTAACTAACACTGATCTGTCTAGATGGTGTCCCTAACCAACACTGATCTGTCTAGATGGTGTCCCTAACCAACACTGATCTGTCTAGATGGTGTCCCTAACTAACACAGATCTGTCTAGATGGTGTCCCTAACCAACACTGATCTGTCTAGATGGTGTCCCTAACCAACACTGATCTGTCTAGATGGTGTCCCTAACCAACACTGATCTGTCTAGATGGTGTCCCTAACTAACACTGATCTGTCTAGATGGTGTCCCTAACCAACACTGATCTGTCTAGATGGTGTCCCTAACTAACACTGATCTGTCTAGATGGTGTCCCTAACCAACACTGATCTGTCTAGATGGTGTCCCTAACCAACACTGATCTGTCTAGATGGTGTCCCTAACTAACACAGATCTGTCTAGATGGTGTCCCTAACCAACACTGATCTGTCTAGATGGTGTCCCTAACCAACACTGATCTGTCTAGATGGTGTCCCTAACCAACACTGATCTGTCTAGATGGTGTCCCTAACTAACACTGATCTGTCTAGATGGTGTCCCTAACCAACACTGATCTGTCTAGATGGTGTCCCTAACTAACACTGATCTGTCTAGATGGTGTCCCTAACCAACACTGATCTGTCTAGATGGTGTCCCTAACCAACACTGATCTGTCTAGATGGTGTCCCTAACTAACACTGATCTGTCTAGATGGTGTCCCTAACCAACACTGATCTGTCTAGATGGTGTCCCTAACCAACACTGATCTGTCTAGCATTGTAAGGATAGATGTCCCTAACCAACATTGTAAATGGTAAAAGTCTTATATCTGTAGTGTCTTTCTGTTGTGTGTATGGACCCCAGGAAGATTAGCTGTCAGATGTCGTCCTGGCATCAGCTATTGGGGATCCACATAAGGAGGGTAGATACTGTACGTGTCTCCAGGTCAGTAAGACATTATGTTGTCGTCACGGCGATAGTTAAGGGTTTCGGATAGCCAAGTACAACTCCACCATGTACTTCACATCAACAGAGTTGAGTGGAGACGAGTGTGTGGCCTGTATCTCAGACTACACGGAGTGAACGGTAAACCTTACCCCAAGATCTGTGGTTAAGACAGGAGATATGGTGATGCACTGTGCTTATAGTTCATTGGCTATGACTGATGTCTGTTCATACATCTGTATTTGGGGTTCTTTCTATGTCTGTGTGTTTTAGGGAAAACCCCAGACGAAGACCAAGAGCTACAACAATTAAAGAGACGGTTTCATTAACTTCCACTGAATGTCTCTGGGTTTTAAACCACAGGAAATCATGTGCTCGTCAGGTACTTTTAGCATTTCATGTGTCAGTGGAGGTAGAGGTGGTGTGTGTGTGTGTGTGTGTAATATATATTCCTCACATTTAATCCCAGTAAAAATTCCCTGTCTCAGGTCAGTTAGGATCACCACTTTATTTTAAGAATGTGAAATGTCAGAATAATAGTAGAGAGAATGATTTATTTCAGCTTCTATTTCTTTCATCACATTCCCAGTGGGTCAGAAGTTTACATACACTCAATTAGTATTTGGTAGCATTGCCTTTAAATTGTTTAACTTGGGTCAAACTTTTTGGGTAGCCTTCCAGAAGCTTCCCACAGTAAGTTGGGTGAATTTTGGCCCATTCCTCCTGACAGAGCTGGTGTAACTGAGTCAGGTTTGTAGGCCTCCTTGCTCGCAAACGCTTTTTCAGTTCTGCCCACACATTTTCTATAGGATTGAGGTCAGGGCTTTGTGATGGCCACTCCAATACCTTGACTTTGTTGTGCTTAAGCCATTTTGCACAACTTTGGCAGTATGCTTGGGGTCATTGTCCATTTGGAAGACCCATTTGCGACCAAGCTTTAACTTCCTGACTGATGTCTTGAGATGTTGCTTCAATATATCCACATAATTTCCAACTCCTCATGATGCCATCTGTTTTGTGAAGTGCCCCAGTCCCTCCTGCAGCAAAGCACCCCCACAACATGATGCTGCCACCCCCGTGCTTCACGATCGGGATGGTGTTCTTCGGCTTGCAAGCATCCCCCTTTTTCCTGCAAACATAACAATGGTCATTATGGCCAAACAGTTCTATTTTTGTTTCATCAGACCAGAGGACATTTCTCCAAAAAGTACGATCTTTGTCCCCATGTGCAGTTGCAAACTGCATGGCGGTTTTGGAGCAGAGGCTTCTTCCTTGCTGAGCGGACTTTCAGGTTATGTCAATATAGGACTCGTTTTCCTGTGGATATAGATACTTTTGTACCTGTTTCCTCCAGCATCTTCACAAGGTCCTTTGCTGTTTTTCTGGGACAACAGCCTATTGAAGAACCCTGGACTAGTCCTGATTCTGAGCTCCATATTTACATATAACAGCCTATTGAAGAACCCTGGACTAGTCCTGATACTGAGATCCATATTTACATGTAACAGCCTATTGAAGAACCCTGGACTAGTCCTGATAATGAGATCCATATTTACATGTAACAGCCTATTGAATAACCCTGGACTAGTCCTGATACTGAGCTCCATATTTACATGTAACAGCCTATTGAAGAACCCTGGACTAGTCCTGATACTGAGATCCATATTTACATGTAACAGCCTATTGAAGAACCCTGGACTAGTCCTGATACTGAGATCCATATTTACATGTAACAGCCTATTGAAGAACCCTGGACTAGTCCTGATACTGAGATCCATATTTACATGTAACAGCCTATTGAAGAACCCTGGACTAGTCCTGATACTGAGATCCATATTTACATGTAACAGCCTATTGAAGAACCCTGGACTAGTCCTGATACTGAGATCCATATTTACATGTAACAGCCTATTGAAGAACCCTGGACTAGTCCTGATACTGAGCTCCATATTTACATGTAACAGCCTATTGAAGAACCCTGGACTAGTCCTGATACTGAGATCCATATTTACATGTAACAGCCTATTGAAGAACCCTGGACTAGTCCTGATACTGAGATCCATATTTACATGTAACAGCCTATTGAAGAACCCTGGACTAGTCCTGATACTGAGATCCATATTTACATGTAACAGCCTATTGAAGAACCCTGGACTAGTACTGATACTGAGATCCATATTTACATGTAACAGCCTATTGAAGAACCCTGGACTAGTCCTGATACTGAGATCCATATTTACATGTAACAGCCTATTGAAGAACCCTGGACTAGTCCTGATACTGAGATCCATATTTACATGTAACAGCCTATTGAAGAACCCTGGACTAGTACTGATACTGAGATCCATATTTACATGTAACAGCCTATTGAAGAACCCTGGACTAGTCCTGATACTGAGATCCATATTTACATGTAACAGCCTATTGAAGAACCCTGGACTAGTCCTGATACTGAGATCCATATTTACATGTAACAGCCTATTGAAGAACCCTGGACTAGTCCTGATACTGAGATCCATATTTACATGTAACAGCCTATTGAAGAACCCTGGACTAGTCCTGATACTGAGATCCATATTTACATGTAACAGCCTATTGAAGAACCCTGGACTAGTCCTGATACTGAGATCCATATTTACATGTAACAGCCTATTGAAGAACCCTGGACTAGTACTGATACTGAGATCCATATTTACATGTAACAGCCTATTGAAGAACCCTGGACTAGTCCTGATACTGAGATCCATATTTACATGTAACAGCCTATTGAAGAACCCTGGACTAGTCCTGATACTGAGATCCATATTTACATGTAACAGCCTATTGAAGAACCCTGGACTAGTACTGATACTGAGATCCATATTTACATGTAACAGCCTATTGAAGAACCCTGGACTAGTCCTGATACTGAGATCCATATTTACATGTAACAGCCTATTGAAGAACCCTGGACTAGTCCTGATTCTGAGCTCCATATTTACATGTAACAGCCTGTGTTAAATACAGGAAGGATCTGATCTGCGCCACATCCCAAACGCACCATATCTCTATGCAAAGCACTACTTTTTTACCAGGGCCTATAAGGCTCTCTTCAGAAGTTAGCGCACTGTGTAGGGAATAGGGTTCCATTTGGGACTCAGCCCAGTTGCCTGTAACAGCCGTCTATCCGGTTTTTTCATGTTACCATGGAGACCACGTCAACGCCGTTGGACAGTGAGTCATGGGGAGCTCTTGCAGCAAGGTGAAGCTTGTTTACGCTGCCGACCGTCTCCTAGGTACTCAGCAGGTCATGTGACCTTGTGGTTGAGCAACGTCATTGGACGAGCTGTCCTGTGGTGTTTTAAAATGTGTGTGTGTGTGTGTGTGTGTGTGTGTGTGTGTGTGTGTGTGTGTGTGTGTGTGTGTGTGTGTGTGTGTGCGTGCGTGTGTGTATATATGTGTTGATTCTAAAGGTTTACAAGAGGTAATGTTTAACTCAGACAAACTATAGAATGGTGTCAGCCCCTCTAACACAGATCAGTCATTCAGGTTCATTATAGGACAGGACACGTAATCTTTCTCTACCTTCCAAGACGTATGCGTGCGTGCGTGCGTGCGTGCGTGTGTGTGTGTGTGTGTGTGTGCCCTTGCCTGTGCCTGTGTGTTTATTGGTCATTGGAAGGAGAAGAGTCATGTTATTGATGTCGGCTAGGGGAAGCTGATCCCAGTAGTGAAACATTGTCAGAGCTGTCAGCATGTTGACAAAACTAGGGGTAACTTCTACACTTCTGCTTCTAAAGTAAATGTCATGTCAACGTGTGTTGTGAAATACTAGGCCCAAGTTCATTTATCTACACAAATACCTTAGGTCTGATAGCCTGGAATATAGTGAGAAAACTAAAAGCTCTTTTTACACACAACAGAAGTTTTTTAATTCATTCAGCTTGGCTGCCCAAGGAATATCTATTGAGGCATCTTTTGGCTCATAAGTATTCATGTATCATGTATTTGTGTTGAAGTTGTTTATTGGCTAACTTTGGGACTGAGAAAACTAACCTAACGTGTAGTGTTTATTTACATCAGTAAAAAACCCTCAAGGGGACTGAACCCTAAAACACTTCAGCGAGCAGGCCTTTCTAATCGACCTGGCCCGGGTATCCTGGAAGGATATTGACCTCATCCCGTCAGTAGAGGATGCCTGGTTGTTCTTTAAAAGTGCTTTCCTCACCATCTTAGATAAGCATGCCCCACTCAAGAAATTTAGAACCAGGAATAGATATAGCCCTTGGTTCCCTTGGACCTGACTGCCCTTGACCAGCGCAAAAACATCCTGTGGCGTACTGCATTAGCATCGAATAGTCCCCCGCGATATGCAACTTTTCAGGGAAGTCAGGAAGCAATACACACAGGCAGTTAGGAAAGCAAAGGCTAGCTTTTTCAAACAGAAATGTGCATCCTGTAGCTCTAACTCCAAAAAGTTCTGGGACACTGTAAAGTCCATGGAGAATAAGAGCACCTCCTCCCAGCTGCCTACTGCACTGAGGCTAGGTAACACGGTCACCACCGATAAATCCACGATAATCGAGAATTTCAATAAGCATTTCTCTACGGCTGGCCATGCTTTCCTCCTGGCTACCCCTACCCCGGCAAACAGCTCCGCACCCCCCGCATCTACTTGCCCAAGCCTCCCCAGCTTCTCCTTCACCCAAATCTAGATAGCAGATGTTCTGAAAGAGCTGCAAAACCTGGACCCCTACAAATCAGCTGGGCTAGACAATCTGGACCCTCTCTTTCTAAAATTATCCGCCGCCATTGTTGTAACCCCTATACTAGCCTGTTCAACCTCTCTTTCGTATCGTCTGAGATCCCCAAAGATTGGAAAGCTGCGGCTGTCATCCCCCTTTTCAAAGGAGGTGACACTCTAGACCCAAACTGCTACAGATCTATATCCATCCTACCCTGCCTTTCTAAGGTCTTCGAAAGCCAAGTTAACAAACAGATCACAGACCATTTAGAATCCCACCGTATCTTCTCCGCCGTGCAATCTGGTTTCCGAGCTGATCATGGGTGCATCTCAGCCACGCTCAAGGTACTAAACGATATCATAACCGCCATCGATAAAAGACAGTACTGTGCAGCAGTCTTCATTGACCTGGCCAAGGCTTTCGACTCTGTCAATCACCGCATTCTTATCGGCAGACTCAACAGCCTTGGTTTCTCAAATGACTGCCTCGCCTGGTTCACCAACTACTTCTCAGACAGAGTTCAGTGTGTCAAATCGGAGGGCCTGTTGTTCGGACCTCTGGCAGTCTCTATGGGGGTGCCACAGGGTTCAATTCTCGGGCCGACTCTTTTCTCTGTATACATTAACGATGTCGCTCTTGCTGCAGGTGATTCCCTGATCCACCTCTATGCAGACGACACCATTCTCTATACATCTGGCCCTTCTATGGACACTGTGTAAACTAACCTCCAAACGAGCTTCAATGCCATACAACACTCCTTCCGTGGCCTCCAACTGCTCTTAAACGCTAGTAAAACCAAATGCATGCTTTTCAACCGATCGCTGCCTGCACCCGCCCGCCCGACTAGCATCACTACTCTGGACGGCTCTGACCTAGAATATGTGGACAACTACAAATACCTAGGTGTCTGGTTAGACTGTAAACTCTCCTTCCAGACTCACATTAAACACCTCCAATCCAAACAGACAACACCATATGGGGACTGAACCCACTGGCATCCAGTAACAGACAACACGAGACAAAGGGTTAAATAGGTGACCTTTAGGGGGGAGAGGAGGCTCCGTCAGGGGGGAGAGGAGGCTCTGTAAAGGGGGGAGAGGAGGCTCTGTAAAGGGGGAGAGGAGGCTCTGTAAGAGGGGAGAGGAGGCTCTGTCAGGGGGAGAGGAGGCTCTGTAAAGGGGGAGAGGAGGCTCTGTAAGGGGGAGAGGAGGCTCTGTAAGGGGGAGAGGAGGCTCGGTAAGGGGGGAGAGGAGGCTCTGTAAGGGGGAGAGGAGGCTTCGTCAGGGGGAGAGGAGGCTCCGTAAGGGGTGGAGAGGAGGCTCTGTAAGGGGGGAGAGGAGGCTCTGTAAGGGGGAGAGGAGGCTCTGTAAGGGGGGAGAGGAGGCTCTGTAAGGGGGGAGAGGAGGCTCCGTCAGGGGGGAGAGGAGGCTACTGTAAGTACTAGCAGTACTATGGTATCCTACCATAGGGTAAAAGGAATCTGTGCCATATTTCTTTACACTAATTAAATACTGTTCAGTCTTCACAAATGGACTTGGGGTGTCACTCTGAGTACATTCTGTAGGGGCTAGGGGTCAGGGGTCAATATGGCAAGACCTGGAGAGAGACTCACTCAGCCTCAATGACATCATAAGCATGTGACCTGCCCCCAGTGATGTCAGAAGGCAATATTAACGGTCACCCCAAGGGTTGTAAAAGAGTTTACATCCTCCCGTGATGTCATCAGGGATGGGCCAATGATGAATCAATACTGGTAATGATTAGTAAACTGAAACAAAACAACCACATAGTTGATCTCCTAGTAATCCCAGTGTAGTAATCACTGTCAGGCGCCTGACACAGTGACAGCGTGGTGACAAACAGGAAAACAACATGATAGAACAAAGAAGCAAAGATTCCACTGCATACCAGAGGACTGACTGACAGTTTTATAATACCTGAGGGCTGAGGAGGCGGGGCACAGGTAACCATTAACATTCTCTTACACATGGTTACGTGTCACCTGAGTAATGACAGGTATCCACCTACCCAGTGGCGTTATGCCCATTTAGGCATTTTTTATTAATTACTGATCTCTTTTTAAAAGCCCATGTTTCATTATAATTATTTATAAAAAAAGATTTGTCCCACCCCATTCTCCCTACAGATGCCTGGGCCAGACACTAGATACGTCTAGTGCATTGCACTGTCTATGGGGGAGGAGAGAGAGTGTAGAGCAGGGATGTGCAACTAGAGGCCAGCAGGCCGTATGCTGGCCCCCTTTTGTAGGCCCGTGGACCAATTAAAAAAAATACATTGTTATGTTTTCAGTCGGGTCTCAACTTACTGCTGAGAGTTAGAATAGTAGAATACACAAGGTACAATTTCAAAATGTGGTTGTGCATCAGCAGTCACTCAATTTGCCCATGTCAGCAAAACACATTTTGATTGGTAAGTCAGTCTAGCGGCCAGCTATCTAAACTTGTAGTAAGCATGGTTGAATTACCGACCGGGGTGGGGCCCATTGATCATCAGTTATCATATTTAAAACTGCAAACATTTGCCTCCTGTGTAGAATTGGAAACAGGAAAACTTTAAAACGTTAATGTTTTCTCTTGGCTGTCACGAGGGGGACAGCTAAAATGTTTTGCTCGCAGGGTGGGGGTATAGATGAGGGTGTGGATGTGGGTATAGATGTGGGTGTAGATGTGGGTGTGGATGTGGGTATGGATGTGGGTATGGATGTGGGTATAGATGTGGGTATAGATGTGGGTATAGATGTGGGTATGGATATAGATGTGGGTATAGATGTGGGAATAGATGTGGATATAGATGTGGGTATTGATGTGGGTATGGATGTGGGTATGGATGTGGGTATGGATGTGGGTATAGATATGAGTATGGATGTGGGTATAGATGTGGGTATAGATGTGGGTATATATGTGGGTATGGATATAGATGTGGGTAAAGATGTGGGTATAGATGTGGGAATAGATGTGGGAATAGATGTGGGTATAGATGTGGGTATGGATATAGATGTGTGTAAAGATGTGGGTATAGATGTGGGAATAGATGTGGGTATAGATGTGGGTATGGATATAGATGTGGGTAAAGATGTGGGTATAGATTTTGGAATAGATGTGGGTATAGATGTGGGTATAGATGTGGGTATGGTTCTGGGTATAGATGTGGGAATAGATGTGGGTATAGATGTGGGTATGGATATAGATGTGGATAAAGCTGTGGGTATAGATGTGGGAATAGATGTGGGTATATATGTGGGTATGGATGTGGGTAAAGCTGTGGGTATAGATGTGGGTATAGATGTGGGTAAAGCTGTGGGTATAGATGTGGGAATAGATGTGGGTATAGATGTGGGTATGGATGTGGGTATGGATGTGGGTATGGATGTGGGTATGGATGTGGGTATAGATGTGAGTATGGATGTGGGTATAGATGTGGGTATAGATGTGGGAATAGATGTGGGTATAGATGTGGGTATGGATATAGATGTGGGTAAACATGTGGGTATAGATGTGGGAATAGATGTGGGTATAGATGTGGGTATATATGTGGGTATGGATATAGATGTGGGTATAGATGTGGGTAAAGATGTGGGTATAGATGTGGGAATAGATGTGGGAATAGATGTGGGTAAAGATGTGGGTATAGATGTGGGAATAGATGTGGGAATAGATGTGGGTATAGATGTGGGTATGGATATAGATGTGGGTAAAGATGTGGGTATAGATGTGGGAATAGATGTGGGTATAGATGTGGGTATGGATATAGATGTGGGTAAAGATGTGGGTATAGATTTTGGAATAGATGTGGGTATAGATGTGGGTATAGATGTGGGTATGGATGTGGGTATAGATGTGGGTATAGATGTGGGAATAGATGTGGGTATAGATGTGGGTATGGATATAGATGTGGGTAAAGCTGTGGGTATAGATGTGGGAATAGATGTGGGTATATATGTGGGTATGGATGTGGGTAAAGCTGTGGGTATAGATGTGGGTATAGATGTGGGTAAAGCTGTGGGTATAGATGTGGGAATAGATGTGGGTATAGATGTGGGTATGGATGTGGGTATGGATGTGGGTATGGATGTGGGTATAGATGTGAGTATGGATGTGGGTATAGATGTGGGTATAGATGTGGGAATAGATGTGGGTATAGATGTGGGTATGGATATAGATGTAGGTAAAGATGTGGGTATAGATGTGGGAATAGATGTGGGTATAGATGTGGGTATATATGTGGGTATGGATATAGATGTGGGTAAAGATGTGGGTATAGATGTGGGTATAGATGTGGGTATAGATGTGGGTATGGATATAGATGTGGGTAAAGATGTGGGTATAGATGTGGGTATATATGTGGGTATGGATATAGATGTGGGTAAAGATGTGGGTATAGATGTGGGTATGGATGTGGGTATGGATGTGGGTATGGATATAGATGTGGGAAAAGATGTGGATATAGATGTGGGTATATATGTGGGTATGGATATAGATGTGGGTAAAGATGTGGGTATAGATGTGGGTATGGATGTGGGTATGGATGTGGGTATGGATGTGAGTATGGATGTGGGTATAGATGTGGGTATAGATGTGGGAATAGATGTGGGTATAGATGTGGGTATGGATATAGATGTGGGTAAAGACGTGGGTATAGATGTGGGTATGGATGTGGGTATGGATGTGGGTATAGATGTGGGAATAGATGTGGGTATAGATGTGGGTATGGATATAGATGTGGGTAAAGACGTGGGTATAGATGTGGGTATAGATGTGGGTATGGATGTGGGTATAGATGTGGGTATAGATGTGGGTATAGATGTGGGTATAGATGTGGGTATGGATATAGATGTGGGTAAAGATGTGGGTATAGATGTGGGTATAGATGTGGGTATAGATGTGGGAATAGATGTGGGAATAGATGTGGGTATGGATGTGGGTATGGATGTGGGTATGGATGCGGGTATGGATGCGGGTATGGATGTGGGTATGGATGTGGTATAGATATGGGTATAGATGTGGGTATGGATGTGGGTATAGATGTGGGAATAGATGTGGGTATGGATGTGGGTATGGATGTGGGTATGGATGCGGGTATGGATGCGGGTATAGATGTGGGTATAGATGTGGGTATAGATGTGGGAATAGATGTGGGTATAGATGTGGGTATAGATGTGGGTATGGATGTGGGTATGGATGTGGGTATGGATGTGGGTATAGATGTGGGTATGGATGTGGGTATGGATGTGTGTATGGATGTGGGTATAGATGTGGGTATAGATGTGGGTATGGATGTGGGTATGGATGTGGGTATGGATGTGGGCATGGATGTGGGTATGGATGTGGTATATATGTGGTATAGATGTGGGAATAGATGTGGGTATAGATGTGGGTGTAGATGTGGGAATAGATGTGGGTATGGATGTGGGTATGGATGTGGGCATGGATGTGGGTATGGATGTGGTATGGATGTGGGTATAGATGTGGGTATAGATGTGGGTATGGATGTGGGTATAGATGTGGGTATGGATGTGGGCATGGATGTGGTATATATGTGGGTATGGATATAGATGTGGGTATGGATGTGGGTATAGATGTGGGAATAGATGTGGGAATGGATGTGAGTATGGATGTGGTATATATGTGGGTATGGATTTAGATGTGGGTAAAGATGTAGGTATAGATGTGGGAATAGATGTAGGTATGGATGTGGGTATGGATGTGGGTATGGATGTGGGTATAGATGTGGGAATGGATGTGAGTATGGATGTGGTATATATGTGGGTATGGATTTAGATGTGGGTAAAGATGTAGGTATAGATGTGGGAATAGATGTAGGTATGGATGTGGGTATAGATGTGGGTATGGATGAGGGTATGGGTGAGGGTATGGGTGAGGGTACGCAGACGCACGAGCCCCTGCGACCCCTCATGATGAGAGACGTTATTTTGTGGCCCCCACCCCTGGTGTGGAGTGACACACACAGCGTTTGATTTGAGCTGCCAGTGATGGGCGGAATGTATGAAATATACATTTTAACAGAATTAGGCATAATGATTATGGCTCTGTGTATGTCTGTCTGTGTGTGTGTGTGTGTGTGTGTGTGTGTGTGTGTGTGTGTGTGTGTGTGTGTGTGTGGGTGTGTGTGTGTGTGTGTGTGTGTGTGTGTGTGTGTGTGTCTGTCTGTGTGTGTGTGTCTGTGTGTGTGTTTGTGTGTATGTGTGTGTGTGTGTGGGAGGGCTACTCACCCACAGCTCCTATGTACGTGGGCTGGGTCAGGTCTTTGGGGACTTTCCTGTAGACACCCAACCTAATGGAAGAGAAAGAAAAAGATACCTGCAAGCAGCAATGAACGGGGTTCACAGGATGACCAGTTGGATAACAAAGCAAGGACTATTATGTAGGAACTATCTTCCTTTATGTGCAATCACTGAAAGCATTACCATGTTTATCTCTCAATTTATCTCCACGAGGATGACACGAGGGAAGTTAACCAACCTACAGCACTAGTCTTATCTTTGAATGAATGCATTTTAAAAGGTATTACTTAATGTATTTACTGTATATATTTATATATAAACTACCAGTCAAAAGTTCGGACACATCTACTCATTCAAGGGTTTTTCTATATTTTACTATTTTCTACTTTGTAGAATAATAATGAAGACATCAAAACTATGAAATATATATATATATAAAAATATATTTGAGATTTGAGATTCTTTAAATAGCCACCCTTTGCCTTGACAGCTTTGCACACTCTTGGCATTCTCTCAACCAGCTTCATGAGGTAGTCACCTGGAATGCATGTAAATTAACAGGTGTGCCTTTAAAAGTGAATTTGTGGAATTTCTTTCCTCCTTCATGCGTTTGAGCCAATAAGTTGTGTTGTGACATGGTAGGGGTAGTATACAGAAGATATTTGGAAGTCATATTTGGTAAAAGACCAAGTCCATATTATTGCAAGAACAGCACAAATAAGCAAAGACAAACGACAGTCCATCATTCATTTAAGACATGAAGGTCAGTCAATATGGAATATTTCAAGAACTTTGAAAGTTTCTTCAAGTGCAGTTGCAAAAATCATCAGGCCTATGAGGAAACTGGCTCTCATGAGGACCGCCACAGGAATGGAAGACCCAGAGTTACCTCTGCTGCAGTGGATAAGTTGATTAGAGTTACCAGCCTCATAAATTGCAGCCCAAATAAATGCTTCACAGTTCAAGTAACAGACACTTAAACATCAAATGTTCAGAGGAGACTGTGAAATCAGGCCTTCATAGTCAAATTGCTGCAAAGAAACCACTACTAAAGGACACCAATAAGAATAAGAGACTTGCTTTTACCAAGAAACACGAGAAATGAACATTAGACCAGTGGAAATTTGTCCAAATTGGAGATTTTTCATTCCAACATTCCAATGTCTTTGTGAGATGCGGTGTGGGTGAACGGATGATCTCCGTATGTATATTTCCCACCATAAAGCATGGAAGAGGAAGTGTTATGGTGTGGGGTGCTTTGCTGGTGACACTGTCTGTGATTTATTTAGAATTCAAGGCACACTTAACCAGCATGGCTACCACAGTATTCTGCAACGATACACCATCCCATCTGGTTTGTGCTTAGTGGGACTATCATTTGTTTTTCAACAGAACAATGACCCAACACACCTCCAGGCTGTGTAAGGTCTATTTGACCAAGAAGGAGAGTGATAGGAGTGCTGCATCAGATGACCTGGCCTCCACAATAACCCGACCTCAACCCAATTAAGATGGTTTGGGATGAGTTTGACAACAGAGTGAAAGAAAAGCAGCCAACAAGTGCTCAGCACATGTGGGAACTCCTTCAAGACTGTTGGAAAAGCATTCCTCATTAAGCTGGTTGAGAGAAAGGCAAAGAGTGTGCAAAGCTGGCAAAGGAAAAGGGTGGCTACTTTGAACAATTTTAAATATATTTTGATTTGTTTAACACTTTTTTGGTTGCTACATAATTTAATGTGTTATTTCATAGTGTTGATATGTATCAGTGGCGGTTTTTTAAGACTTTGTTTTCATGGCCTTATTTCTATTACAGCATATTAGATGACTGTCATTCATATTCCATTCAACCAGTTCAATGTAACAGTGATAGGTTTAGGCTACTATATGATAGTCTAATTTTCCCTGTACCCATCATGAGGTTGCTACAACCTAGCCTACGAATGAAAGTTTACAACGTACTGTAGGTGCAAACAGGTCGTGAGACAAATTTGAGGAGACAGACAGTGACATTCAATACCGCCTTTCACACTCTTGCCTGCATCTAGCTGATATAGGGTGTAATCATTAGTCCAACAGTTGCAAACAAGAGTTTATTTTGTTCTTTTTGCTTCCATTTAAAAAATGTTTAACAGAATCGGCGGAATGAATACACCCCTGATCACACGTAAACACAGTTCACTCTCATAACAGCCACGTTGTATTCCTTCTCTTCCCTACACTTGTGAACTTCAATGCACAAAACATCAGCTGTATGTGACCAGGAGAAAATACCTTTCATAGCCAAACCGCTACACACAGCCTACATCGTTATCACCATATTAGCTAAAGTAACGCCATAGTCAGTATAGCTAATATAACTAACGCGTTAGTAAACTTGCAGTAACGTTAGTGTAGTGTACAGTCAGTAAGCAATTACACCGGTGGGCCTGGGTGGCAATAAATTTGGTATTACTAAACTTGGAAAAGTTCCAGTGTTGTGATAAAGCACAGTTCTATTATTAGTTTACATCATTTCGTCATGTTTTGAGTCAGTCCTTCTCTACATTATCTCTACTGTTTTGAGTCAGTCCTTCCCTTCATTACCGCTACTGTTTTGAGTCAGTCCTTCCCTTCATTATCTCTACTGTTTTGAGTCAGTCCTTCCCTTCATTATCTCTACTGTTTTGAGTCAGTCCTTCCCTTCATTATCTCTACTGTTTTGAGTCAGTCCTTCCCTTCATTATCTCTACCGTTTTGAGTCAGTCCTTCCCTTCATTATCTCTACTGTTTTGTGTCAGTCCTTCCCTTCATTATCTCTACCGTTTTGAGTCAGTCCTTCCCTTCATTATCTCTACTGTTTTGAGTCAGTCCTTCCCTTCATTATCTCTACTGTTTTGAGTCAGTCCTTCCCTTCATTATCTCTACTGTTTTGAGTCAGTCCTTCCCTTCATTATCTCTACCGTTTTGAGTCAGTCCTTCCCTTCATTATCTCTACTGTTTTGAGTCAGTCCTTCCCTTCATTATCTCTACCGTTTTGAGTCAGTCCTTCCCTTCATTATCTCTACCGTTTTGAGTCAGAACAAATTCTTATTTTCAATGACAGCCTTGTTCAGGGGCAGAATGGCAGATTTTTACCTTGCCAGCTCGGGGATTCAATCTTGCAACCTTTCGGTTACTCTAACCACTAGCCTACCTACTTTAATCCCTCTTCATCTGACACTCCAGAGATAATGTTATCACTTGATGCTGAGAAGGCGTTTGACCAGGTGGAGTGGGACTATCTATTTAATACTCTCAAACAATTTGGATTCGGTCAAAATGTTATGTCCTGGATCAAAGTCCTTTACTCCTCCCCTATGGCAGCAGTGTGCACAAATAACAACCTTTTATCCCATTTCCAACTTCAACGTGTGTAACGAGTGCGCTGAGAGTCGGGAAGCATGTTCAGGGAGTGTGTGTTTTAATAAATAAAACAGACAATGAACACGAGACACAAACAACACACCGACATGAAAACAGAGTCAGAAACAGAGTCAACAACACCTGAGGAAAGAACCAAGGGGAGTGACAGATATAGGGAAGATAATCAAGGAGGTGATGGAGTCCAGGTGAGGGTCATTAGACAATGGAGACAGGTGTGCAGGATAATCAGCAGCCTGATGACCTAGAGGCCGGAGAGGGAGTATACGTGACAACGTGGGACAAGACAGAGTTGTTCTCTATCCCCTCAGCTGTTTGCCATCACAATTGAGCCTTTAGCCATAGCAATACGTGATAACACCACTATCAAAGGCATTTGAAGAGGGGAGCATAAAGTCTCACTCTATGCAGATGACATGCCATTATATATGTCTGACCCTTTAAATGGTCTTCCAGAGTTTCAGGTTCTACTAAAGACAGTTGGTAAATATCTGGGTAGAAGGTTAATCTATAAAAACATGAATTGATGCCTATTAATCCTTCTGACATGCAAACTTATTTTAGTCATGTGCCCTTCAGAGTACACACAATTTCAAAGATCTCTATAAAGACAATGTCCCTCCCTTGATCCTCCGTCTGAAACAGGATGTTGAACATCCCTTGATCCTCCGCTTGAAACAGGATCTTGAACGTCCCTTGATCCTTCCGCCTGAAACAGGATCTTGAACGTCCCTTGATCCTCCGCTTGAAACAGGATCTTGAACGTCCCTTGATCCTCCGCCTGAAACAGGATCTTGAACGTCTCTTGATCCTCCACCTGAAACAGGATCAAATCAAATCAAATCAAATTTTATTTGTCACATACACATGTTTAGCAGATGTTAATGCGAGTGTAGAGAAATGCTTGTGCTTCTAGTTCCGACCATGCAGCAGCCACTCAATGTTAGTGATGGCTGTGTAACAGTCTGATGGCCTTGAGGTAGAAGCTGTTTTTTAGTCTCTCGGTCCCAGCTTTGATGCACCTGTACTGACCTCGCCTTCTGGATGATAGCGGGGTGAACAGGCAGTGGCTCGGGTGGTTGTTGTCCTTGATGATCTTTTTGGCCTTTCTGTGACATCGGGTGGTGTAGGTGTCCTGGAGGGCAGGTAGTTTACCCCCGGTGATGCGCTGTGCAGTCCTCACTACCCTCTGGAGAGCCTTACGGTTGCGGGCGGAGCAGTTGCCGTACCAGGCGGTGATACAGCCCGACAGGATGCTCTCGATTGTGCATCTGTAAAAGTTTGTGAGTGATTTTGGTGACAAGCCGAATTTCTTCAGCCTCCTGAGGTTGAAGAGGCGCTGTTGCGCCTTCTTCACCACGCTGTCTGTGTGGGTGGACCAATTCAGCTTGTCCGTGATGTGTACGCCGAGGAACTTAAAACTTTCCACCAAGGGATGTCGAACATGTTGAACATCCCTTGATCCTCCGTCTGAAACAGGATGTTGAACATCCCTTGATCCTCCGTCTGAAACAGGATCTTGAACATCCCTTGATCCTCCGTCTGAAACAGGATCTTGAACGTCCCTTGATCCTCCGTCTGAAACAGGATCTTGAACGTCCCTTGATCCTCCGTCTGATACAGGATGTTGAGCGTCCTTGATCCTCCGTCTGAAACAGGATCTTGAACGTCCCTTGATCCTCCGTCTGATACAGGATGTTGAACGTCCCTTGATCCTCCGTCTGAAACAGGATCTTGAACGTCCCTTGATCCTCCGTCTGAAACAGGATGTTGAACGTCCCTTGATCCTCCGTCTGAAACAGGATGTTGAACGTCCCTTGATCCTCCGTCTGAAACAGGATGTTGAACGTCCCTTGATCCTCCGTCTGAAACAGGATGTTGAACGTCCCTTGATCCTCCACCTGAAACAGGATGTTGGATGTCCCTTGATCCTCCGCTTGAAACAGGATCTTGAACATCCCTTGATCCTCCACGCTGGGATTTACTCTCTCTTTCTTTGGGCGGAAGAATTAACACCGTTAAAATGAATGTATTATTATGTTTGTACACTTATTTCAATGTATTTCTATCTTTCTGACAAATTATTTTGTTCATCTCCATAGATACACTGATATCTGCTTTTATCTAAACAGTTCTATGGAGTGTGTTCTGCCCTCTACCAGTTCTGTCTGACCAGCATCTATGTTCTGTTCTGTATCTGTGTTCTGCCCTCTACCAGTTCTGTCTGTTACCTCTATAATCATTCAAAAAAGCCAAATAAAAAAAAACGTGACAAGTTGATTTGATTGAAGTGGATTTACATTGGTATAAATGGACACGTTAAATCTGAATTTTGATTTGTCAATAACTCAGCCATGTTTTGACCAATCCCTTAGTTTTTCTCGCTTCAGTTATTTTACCAAGTTATTTGGTCAAATAGGGAGGTGCACAATTGGCCCAGCGTCGTCCGAATTTGTCACGATCTTCAGAGATGGACCAAGGCGCAGCGTGCCGGGTGGAGTTAAACATGTTTATTGTTAAACTCACACAATTACAAAACAACAAACGAAGATCAACCGTATCGCACCAACGGCACATACACATAAACAGAGTCAACCTCCCACAAAGCTGGAGGGAAAAATAGCTGCTTAAGTGTGGTTCCCAATCAGAGACAACGATAGACAGCTGTCCCTGATTGAGAGCCACACTCAGCCAAAACAAAGAAATACAAAAACTATAACATAGAATGCCCACCCCAAATCACACCCTGACCAAACCAAAAGGAGACATAAAAGGCTCCTACCGGTCAGGCGTGACAATACCCAAAGGTGCGGACTCCGGCCGCAAAACCTGACCCTATTGGGGAGGGTCTGGGTGAGCATCTATCCTTGATGGCGGCTCTGGTGCGGGACGTAGACACCGCACCACCTCTGGCTCCCTCGCTGCGGGCCCCGGACTGGGCACCCTCGCTGCGGGCCCCGGACTGGGCACCCTCGCTGCGGGCAACCTCGTTGCGGGCCCCGGACTGGGGACCCTCGCTGCGGGCCCCGGACTGGGCACCCTCGCTGCGGGCAACCGGACTGGGCACCCTCGCTGCGGGCAACCGGACTGGGCACCCTCGCTGCGGGCCCCGGACTGGGCACCCTCGCTGCGCTTTGGGCGCACAGGGGACCTGGTGCGCGGAGCAGGGACAGGGCGTGCGGGCTCTCGATGCGCACAGGGCCTGGTGCGGCGAGCAGGGACAGGCCTCGCCGGGCTCTGGAGGCGCACAGGGGCCTGGTGCGCGGAGCAGGGACAGGCCTCGCCCGGGCTCTGGAGGCGCACAGGGGGCCTGGTGCGGAGCAGGGACAGGCCTCGCCCGGGCTCTGGAGGCGCACAGGGGCCTGGTGCGCGGAGCAGGGACAGGCCTCGCCGGGCTCTGGAGGCGCACAGGGTCCTGATGCGTGGGCGTGCACAGGCCGTGCGGGCTCGGCGCACAATGCGCACAGGAATCCTGGAGCGTGGGACAGTACATGCTGGGCTCACCACACGCACAGGGATCCTGGGCGTGGGACAGTGCATGCTGGGCTCACCACACGCACAGGGATCCGGGAGCGTGGGACAGTGCATGCTGGGCTCACCACACGCACAGGGATCCGGGAGCGTGGGACAGTGCATGCTGGGCTCACCACACGCACAGGGATCCGGGAGCGTGGAACAGGGGCAGGATACACTGGGCCGTGAAGGCGCACTGGAGGTCTCCGGCGTACAGCCTGCACAACCCGTCCTGGCTGAATGGATAACTCCGCTCTGAACCTGCGGGCGCTGGCACAGGGCGTGCCGGGCTGTGGAGACGCACCGGAGACACAGTACGCAGAGCCGGCGCAGGATATCCTGGTCCGAGGAGGCGTACTGGAGGCCAAGAGCGCTGAGCGGCATACTCCTCCCAGGCTGAACACTCCTACTCACAAAAACTATGCGGGAAGCTGGCATGTCACGCACCGGGCTGTGAACACGCACTGGCAACACCGTGCGTTTCACCGCCTCACACGGTGCCCTACCAGTGTGCTGCTCACTCTGGTAAACACGGGAGCTGGCCCAGGTCTCCAACCTGGTCCAGCCAAACTCCCCGTGTGCCCCCAAAAAAATTTGGGGCTGCCTCTCGGGCTTAAAGGCCAGCCGTGTTCCGCATATTTCTGTTCATAGAAGCGCCGCTCCTTCTTAGCTGCCTCCAGCTCCTCCTTCGGACGGCGGTATTCCCCGCCTGCCTCCCGGGTCCCTTCCCGTCCAGGATCTCCTCCCATGTCCAGGACTCCAGGTAGGCACGCTGCTTGGTCTCTTGGTGGTGGGAGGTTCTGTCACGATCTTCAGAGATGGACCAAGGCGCAGCGTGCCGGGTGGAGTTAAACATGTTTATTGTTAAACTCACACAATTACAAAACAACAAACGAAGATCAACCGTATCGCACCAACGGCACATACACATAAACAGAGTCAACCTCCCACAAAGCTGGAGGGAAAAATAGCTGCTTAAGTGTGGTTCCCAATCAGAGACAACGATAGACAGCTGTCCCTGATTGAGAGCCACACTCAGCCAAAACAAAGAAATACAAAAACTATAACATAGAATGCCCACCCCAAATCACACCCTGACCAAACCAAAAGGAGACATAAAAGGCTCCTACCGGTCAGGGCGTGACAGAATTAGTGGAGTGTTTGGCCGGGGTAGGCCTTCATTGTAAAATAAGAATTTGTTCTTAACTGACTTGCCTAGTTAAATACAGGTTCAAATTAAATAAACAAATACAAATTTGAAAGAGAGACAGAGAAAAGGGAGAGGGAGAAAGGGAGAGAAAGAGAGAGAGAGAGAGAGAGAGAGAGAGAGAGAGAGAGAGAGAGAGAGAGAGAGAGAGAGAGAGAGAGAGAGGGAGGGAGGGAGGGAAGGGGGATTCTGAGCACATTTTGTTCTCAGAATGCTTTGCCGGATTACAGAGGAGCAGTGGAATGTTAGCTCTGGAACACAATCATGACCAACAGGTCCAGACAGCCTCACGCATTCCTGCACTCTGAACCCAGCGAAGACCTATTAACTTCCAACATACAAACACAGACAGACACACGGAAAAGCACACAGACACACACCACAGTCCATCTCACACCATTCAGCATTGGACTCATTGCACAGGAAGATGTGTTTAGTTGGGTCAGCATTGGACTCATTGTACAGGAAGATGTGTTTAGTTGGGTCAGCATTGGACTCATTGTACAGGAAGATGTGTTTAGTTGGGTCAGCATTGGACTCATTGCACAGGAAGATGTGTTTAGTTGGGTCAGCATTGGACTCATTGCACAGGAAGATGTGTTTAGTTGGGTCAGCATTGGACTCATTGCACAGGAAGATGTGTTTAGTTGGGTCAGCATAGGACTCATTGCACAGGAAGATGTGTTTAGTTGGGTCAGCATTGGACTCATTGCACAGGAAGATGTGTTTAGTTGGGTCAGCATTGGACTCATTGCACAGGAAGATGTGTTTAGTTGGGTCAGCATTGGACTCATTGCACAGGAAGATGTGTTTAGTTGGGTCAGCATTGGACTCATTGTACAGGAAGATGTGTTTAGTTGGGTCAGCATTGGACTCATTGTACAGGAAGATGTGTTTAGTTGGGTCAGCATTGGACTCATTGCACAGGAAGATGTGTTTAGTTGGGTCAGCATTGGACTCATTGCACAGGAAGATGTGTTTAGTTGGGTCAGCATTGGACTCATTGCACAGGAAGATGTGTTTAGTTGGGTCAGCATTGGACTCATTGCACAGGAAGATGTGTTTAGTTGGGTCAGCATAGGACTCATTGCACAGGAAGATGTGTTTAGTTGGGTCAGCATTGGACTCATTGCACAGGAAGATGTGTTTAGTTGGGTCAGCATTGGACTCATTGCACAGGAAGATGTGTTTAGTTGGGTCAGCATTGGACTCATTGCACAGGAAGATGTGTTTAGTTGGGTCAGCATAGGACTCATTGCACAGGAAGATGTGTTTAGTTGGGTCAGCATTGGACTCATTGCACAGGAAGATGTGTTTAGTTGGGTCAGCATTGGACTCATTGCACAGGAAGATGTGTTTAGTTGGGTCAGCATTGGACTCATTGCACAGGAAGATGTGTTTAGTTGGGTCAGCATTGGACTCATTGTACAGGAAGATGTGTTTAGTTGGGTCAGCATTGGACTCATTGTACAGGAAGATGTGTTTAGTTGGGTCAGCATTGGACTCATTGCACAGGAAGATGTGTTTAGTTGGGTCAGCATTGGACTCATTGCACAGGAAGATGTGTTTAGTTGGGTCAGCATTGGACTCATTGCACAGGAAGATGTGTTTAGTTGGGTCAGCATTGGACTCATTGCACAGGAAGATGTGTTTAGTTGGGTCAGCATTGGACTCATTGCACAGGAAGATGTGTTTAGTTGGGTCAGCATAGGACTCATTGCACAGGAAGATGTGTTTAGTTGGGTCAGCATTGGACTCATTGCACAGGAAAGATGTGTTTAGTTGGGTCAGCATTGGACTCATTGCACAGGAAGATGTGTTTAGTTGGGTCAGCATAGGACTCATTGCACAGAAAGATGTGTTTAGTTGGGTCAGCATTGGACTCATTGCACAGGAAAGATGTGTTTAGTTGGGTCAGCATTGGACTCATTGCACAGGAAGATGTGTTTAGTTGGGTCAGCATTGGACTCATTGCACAGGAAGATGTGTTTAGTTGGGTCAGCATTGGACTCATTGCACAGGAAGATGTGTTTAGTTGGGTCAGCATTGGACTCATTGTACAGGAAGATGTGTGTGTGTGTGTGTGTGTTCTGTGTGATACCTCTGTATTTAGTGTGTGTTTAGTGGACCGTAACATCTCATTATGTTTTTCAGTTGGATCACTATTTTGGCAGCGCTCAGTGGTAAAAGAACAAAACAATGAATCAGAAAGCTCAGTGGATCATACTTCAGTGATCTTGACCTGGGTCCATAGGGAATCTTTCTGTTAGCACAGAGAGAGAGAGAAGAGAGAGAGAGAGAGAGAGAGAGAGAGAGAGAGAGAGAGAGAGAGAGAGAGAAAGAGAGAGAGAGAGAGAGAGAGAGAGAGAGAGAGAGAGAGAGAGAGAGAGAGAGAGAGAGAGAGAGAGAGAGAGAGAGAGAGAGAGAGAGAGAGAGAGAGAGAGAGAGAGAGAGAGAGAGAGAGAGAGAGAGAGAGAGAGAGAGAGAGAGAGAGAGAGAGAGAGAGAGAGAGAGAGAGAGAGAGAGAGAGAGAGAGAGAGAGAGAGAGAGAGAGAGAGAGAGAGAGAGAGAAAGCAGAGAGAGAGAAAGCGAGAGAGGGAGAGGACAACAGGATGGAAAAACACTGTAATTGTGTTCCTGATACTCAACAGTTCAACTATTCAGCCTGTCAGTCCTTTTTGGGCAATGAAACATTTAAGACAAACTAACTTCAGGATCACTTGTTGCCACCCCCCAAAACCCCGGACGGGGGAGGGAGGGCTTCCTGTTCAGTCAGACTCTGAACCCCTCCACTTTCTTTTATTTGCCTCCCCTCCCCTCTAGTGTAACCCTACCTACCCTCAGAGCCCCTCCTACCTCCCCTTCCCTCTAGTGTAACCCTACCTACCCTCAGAGCCCCTCCTACCTCCCCTCCCCTCTAGTGTCACCCTACCTACCCCCAGAGCCCCTCCTACCTCCCCTTCCCTCTAGTGTCACCCTACCTACCCTCAGAGCCCCTCCTACCTCCCCTCCCCTCTAGTGTAACCCTACCTACCCTCAGAGCCCCTCCTGCCTCCCCTCCCTCTGAGTGTAACCCTACCTACCCCCAGAGCCCCTCCTACCTCCCTCCCTCCCTCTAGTGTAACCCTACCTACCCTCAGAGCCCCTCCTGCCTCCCTCCCTCTAGTGTAACCCTACCTACCCTCAGAGCCCTCCTGCCTCCCTCCCTCTGGTGTAACCCTACCTGCCCCAGAGCCCCTCCTACCTCCCTCCCTCTGGTGTAACCCTACCTACCCACAGAGCCCCTCCTACCTCCCTCCCCTCTGGTGTAACCCTACCTGCCTTCAGAGCCCCTCCTACCTCCCTCCCTCCTCTAGTGTAACCCTACCTACCCCCAGAGCCCCTCCTACCTCCCTCCCTCTAGTGTAACCCTACCTACCCCCAGAGCCCCTCCTACCTCCCTCCCTCTAGTGTAACCCTACCTACCCTCAGAGCCCCTCCTACCTCCCTCCCTCTAGTGTAACCCTACCTACCCTCAGAGCCCCTCCTACCTCCCTCCCTCTGGTGTAACCCTACCTACCCTCAGAGCCCCTCCTACCTCCCTCCCTCTAGTGTAACCCTACCTACCCTCAGAGCCCCTCCTACCTCCCTCCCTCTAGTGTAACCCTACCTACCCTCAGAGCCCCTCCTACCTCCCTCCCTCTAGTGTAACCCTACCTACCCTCAGAGCCCCTCCTACCTCCCTCCTCTAGTGTAACCCTACCTACCCCCAGAGACCCTTCTACCTCCCCTCCCCTCTAGTGTAACCCTACCTACCCTCAGAGCCCCTCCTACCTCCCCTCCCTCTGGTGTAACCCTACCTACCCCCAGAGACCCTTCTACCTCCCCTTCCCTCTAGTGTAACCCTACCTACCCCCAGAGCCCCTCCTACCTCCCCTCCCCTCTAGTGTAACCCTACCTACCCTCAGAGCCCCTCCTACCTCCCCTCCCCTCTAGTGTAACCCTACCTACCCCCAGAGACCCTTCTACCTCCCTTCCTCTCTAGTGTCACCTCACCCCTCACATCTTCTCTACCCCTAGTGTACACCCCTAGGCTACCTAAATAACGAATTAACTAACTAACTCCTGTGGTGTGGTAGGGAGTCAGAGGGCTGTACAGTACTGTCCATGATGACTAACTAACTAACTAACTAACTAACTAACTAACTAACTAACTCCTGTGGTGTGGTAGGGAGTCAGAGGGCTGTACAGTACTGTCCATGATGACTAACTAACTAACTAACTAACTAACTAACTAACTAACTCCTGTGGTGTGGTAGGGAGTCAGAGGGCTGTACAGTACTGTCCATGATGACTAACTAACTAACTAACTAACTAACTCCTGTGGTGTGGTAGGGAGTCAGAGGGCTGTACAGTACTGTCCATGATGACTAACTAACTAACTAACTAACTAACTAACTAACTCCTGTGGTGTGGTAGGGAGTCAGAGGGCTGTACAGTACTGTCCATGATGACTAACTAACTAACTAACTAACTAACTAACTAACTAACTAACTAACTAACTCCTGTGGTGTGGTAGGGAGTCAGAGGGCTGTACAGTACTGTCCATGATGACTAACTAACTAACTAACTAACTAACTAACTAACTAACTAACTCCTGTGGTGTGGTAGGGAGTCAGAGGGCTGTAGAGTACTGTCCATGATGACTAACTAACTAACTAACTAACTAACTCCTGTGGTGTGGTAGGGAGTAGTCAGAGGGCTGTAGAGTACTCAGTGTTCTGTACAAGGTGACAGACCAGAGGATGACAGACTTCCTGTTTCTCGGTGCTTTCCTAATCTGGATCGCCAACATCATTAACAAGGTCACTATCTCCTGTGGTGTGGTAAGGGGGATAGTTTCTCTTTCTCATGTACACCTCTCATCCTCACTGCCCCGTTCCCTCTTCACAACCCTCTCGCCCTCCCTTCCTCCCTCTCTCCCTTCCTCCCTCCCTCCCTCCCTCCCTCCCTCCCTCCCTCCCTCCCTCCCTCCCTCTCCCTCCCTTCCTTCCTTCCTTCCTCCCTCCCTCCCTCCCTCCCTCCCTCCCTCCCTCCCTCCCTCCCTCCCTCTCTCCCTCCCTCCCTCCCTCCCTCCCTTCCTTCCTCCCTCTCTCCCTCCCTCCCTTCCTTCCTTCCTCTCTCTCTCTTTCCCAGCTCTGGTCTGGTCTCATTGTAAAACAGAAACATCAAAAAAGGCCGTGACAGACAGCTGACGATGGATTCTGCTCTATTTGTGAAGAGGTGCCATCGTTGTTGACCAATCGCAGTAGAAAACGTAGCCTGCGTGACAACACGTCAGACAGCAGGACCAGGGAGCTAGCCCACCTCTACCTAGATAGCTACATCATTGTTGTCTAACTCATTTTTACGTTGCAGGTAAATACCTTATGGTGTTAAAGCGATTCTTTTTTTTCTCTTGCGTCGATAATGTTTGTTTTATGTCGTTGCTATGGTCACCGGCGGCTGTCGCCCTCCTGTGTGAAGGCCGCTTTGACTAGATGGAAAAGTAGTGTGGTAGGGGGGTCAGGGGTCAGGGGAGGGTTGTACTGTACAACTACCAGTTGCCAAAGTTCCTGCCAGTGTGTTTAGGTAGTAAGTTCTTTCCCCTTTGTTCCGCTTCCCTGGTCTCCATAAACTGATCTCTCCCCCTCCTCAGTGACTAAGACTCAGTATTGTACATTCTGTATTCACAACATTGAGTCAATATTAATGGCTTACATTCCCAGCTCTCTGTGTGTTAGTCATTTCCTTGATTACCCCCTCTGTTCCTCCCTCTGTTCTGTTCCTCCCTCTCTCTACCTCCTCCCTCTGTTCTGTTCCTCCCTCTCTCTACCTCCCCCTCTGTTCTGTTCCTCCCTCTCTCTACCTCCCCCTCTGTTCTGTTCCTCCCTCTCTCTACCTCCCCCTCTGTTCTGTTCCTCCCTCTCTCTACCTCCCCCCTCTGTTCTGTTCCTCCCTCTCTCTACCTCCCCCTCTGTTCTGTTCCTCCCTCTCTCTACCTCCCCTCTGTTCTGTTCCTCCCTCTCTCTACCTCCCCCTCTGTTCTGTTCCTCCCTCTCTCTACCTCCCCCTCTGTTCTGTTCCTCCCTCTCTCTACCTCCCCTCTGTTCTGTTCCTCCCTCTCTCTACCTCCCCCTCTGTTCTGTTCCTCCCTCTCTCTACCTCCTCCCTCTGTTCTGTTCCTCCCTCTCTCTACCTCCCCCTCTGTTCTGTTCCTCCCTCTCTCTACCTCCCCCTCTGTTCTGTTCCTCCCTCTCTCTACCTCCCCCTCTGTTCTGTTCCTCCCTCTCTCTACCTCCCCCTCTGTTCTGTTCCTCCCTCTCTCTACCTCCCCCTCTGTTCTGTTCCTCCCTCTCTCTACCTCCCCCTCTGTTCTGTTCCTCCCTCTCTCTACCTCCCTCTGTTCTGTTCCTCCCTCTCTCTACCTCCCCTCTGTTCTGTTCCTCCCTCTCTCTACCTCCCCCTCTGTTCTGTTCCTCCCTCTCTCTACCTCCCCTCTGTTCTGTTCCTCCCTCTCTCTACCTCCCCCTCTGTTCTGTTCCTCCCTCTCTCTACCTCCCCCTCTGTTCTGTTCCTCCCTCTCTCTACCTCCCCCTCTGTTCTGTTCCTCCCTCTCTCTACCTCCCCCTCTGTTCTGTTCCTCCCTCTCTCTACCTCCTCCCTCTGTTCTGTTCCTCCCTCCCTCTACCTCCCCCGCTGTTCTGTTCCTCCCTCCCGCCTACCTCCCCCTCTGTTCTGTTCCTCCCTCCCGCCTACCTCCCCCTCTGTTCTGTTCCCCCTCCCGCCTACCTCCCCCTCTGTTCTGTTCCTCCCTCCCGCCTACCTCCCCCTCTGTTCTGTTCCCCCTCCTGCCTACCTCCCCCTCTGTTCTGTTCCCCCTCCCGCCTACCTCCCCCTCTGTTCTGTTCCCCCTCCCGCCTACCTCCCCTCTGTTCTGTTCCTCCCTCCCGCCTACCTCCCCCTCTGTTCTGTTCCCCCTCCCGCCTACCTCCCCCTCTGTTCTGTTCCCCCTCCCGCCTACCTCCCCCTCTGTTCTGTTCCCATCTCGATCTCCATCTCTATCCCTCCCCAAGCTGTTCTCTTCAGTGTTGTAAGGACTCTGGTATTGCCTCAGAACCAGGCCAAGAGGACATTATGTTCTCTTGTAATAGCCAGAAATTATTTGCCATGTTGTTTTTGGCCTGCCTCTCTTGCGCTTTAAAACATTTTTGTTGGTGTTAAATTTAACCTTGTTTTAACTAGGCAAGTCAGTTAAGAACAAATTCTTATTTACAATGACGGCCTAGGAACAGTGGGTTAACTGCCTTGTTCAGGGAAAGAACGACTGATTTTTACCTCGTCAGCTCAGGGATTCGATCCAGCAACCTTTCGGTTACTGGCCCAACGCCCCATTTGGAGATCAGTCGACTCCATCGGTGTCCATCTGAGGGCAAGTTTGGGGGTCCTTTCTGGCAGCATCCTCGGCACATCACTTATTATAAGCCTGAGCTCCACAAGGGGCGGAGTCTACTGAGCTCCAAACGGGGCGGAGTCCACTGAGCTCCACACGGCGCGGTGTCCTCTGAGCTCCACATGGGGCGGAGTCCACTGAGCTCCACACGGAGCGGAGTCCACTGAGCTCCACACGGGGCGGAGTCCTCTGAGCTCCATATGGGGCGGAGTCCACTGAGCTCCACACGGGGCGGAGTCCACTGAGCTCCACACGGGGCGGAGTCCACAGGGCTCCATTTTGCATCATCGGGGCCGCACTGCCTGACCTCCAGGACATCTACAGCACCAGGTGTAACAGGAAGGCCAAAAATAAGAAATATCAGAATGAGCAAATGTCAGAACACAGAATATAAATACTCTATAAATACAAAAGTATGTGGGCACCTCTTCAAAACTGGTGGATTCGGCTATTTCAGCCACAGCCATTGCTGACAGGTGTACACAACCTGAGCTTAGTGTGGAGCTTGGAGAGCACAATGTTGTTGAAGGCTGAGCTGTAGTCAAAGAACAGCATTCTTAGAGGTATTTCTCTTGTCCAGCTGGGATAGGGCAGTGTTTACTAGGAGTTTATATTGTCCAGCTGGGATAGGGCAGTGTTTACTAGGAGTTTATATTATCCAGCTGGGATAGGGCAGTGTTTACTAGGAGTTTATATTGTCCAGCTGGGATAGGGCAGTGTTTACTAGGAGTTTATATTGTCCAGCTGGGATAGGGCAGTGTTTACTAAGAGTTTATATTGTCCAGCTGGGATAGGGCAGTGTTTACTAGGAGTTTATATTGTCCATCTGGGATAGGGCAGTGTTTACTAGGAGTTTATATTGTCCAGCTGGGATAGGGCAGTGTTTACTAAGAGTTTATATTGTCCAGCTGGGATAGGGCAGTGTTTACTAGGAGTTTATATTGTCCAGCTGGGATAGGGCACTGTTTACTAGGAGTTTATATTGTCCAGCTGGGATAGGGCAGTGTTTACTAGGAGTTTATATTGTCCAGCTGGGATAGGGCAGTGTTTACTAGGAGTTTATATTGTCCAGCTGGGATAGGGCAGTGTTTACTAAGAGTTTATATTGTCCAGCTGGGATAGGGCAGTGTTTACTAGGAGTTTATATTGTCCAGCTGGGATAGGGCAGTGTTTACTAGGAGTTTATATTGTCCAGCTGGGATAGGGCAGTGTTTACTAGGAGTTTATATTGTCCAGCTGGGATAGGGCAGTGTTTACTAGGAGTTTATATTGTCCAGGTGGGATAGGGCAGTGTTTACTAGGAGTTTATATTGTCCAGCTGGGATAGGGCAGTGTTTACTAGGAGTTTAAATTGTCCAGCTGGGATAGGGCAGTGTTTACTAAGAGTTTATATTGTCCAGCTGGGATAGGGCAGTGTTTACTAGGAGTTTATATTGTCCAGCTGGGATAGGGCAGTGTTTACTAGGAGTTTATATTGTCCAGCTGGGATAGGGCAGTGTTTACTAGGAGTTTATATTGTCCAGCTGGGATAGGGCAGTGTTTACTAGGAGTTTATATTGTCCAGGTGGGATAGGGCAGTGTTTACTAGGAGTTTATATTGTCCAGCTGGGATAGGGCAGTGTTTACTAGGAGTTTAAATTGTCCAGCTGGGATAGGGCAGTGTTTACTAAGAGTTTATATTGTCCAGCTGGGATAGGGCAGTGTTTACTAGGAGTTTATATTGTCCAGCTGGGATAGGGCAGTGTTTACTAGGAGTTTATATTGTCCAGCTGGGATAGGGCAGTGTTTACTAGGAGTTTATATTGTCCAGCTGGGATAGGGCAGTGTTTACTAGGAGTTTATATTGTCCAGCTGGGATAGGGCAGTGTTTACTAGGAGTTTATATTGTCCAGCTGGGATAGAGCAGTGTTTACTAGGAGTTTATATTGTCCAGCTGGGATAGGGCAGTGTTTACTAGGAGTTTATATTATCCAGGTGGGATAGGGCAGTGTTTACTAAGAGTTTATATTGTCCAGCTGGGATAGGGCAGTGTTTACTAGGAGTTTATATTGTCCAGCTGGGATAGGGCAGTGTTTACTAGGAGTTTATATTATCCAGGTGGGATAGGGCAGTGTTTACTAGGAGTTTAAATTGTCCAGCTGGGATAGGGCAGTGTTTACTAGGAGTTTATATTATCCAGGTGGGATAGGGCAGTGTTTACTAGGAGTTTAAATTGTCCAGCTGGGATAGGGCAGTGTTTACTCGGAGTTTATATTGTTGTCAACTCATAGTAATCTCTGATCTTTCCCTTTTTGACAGAAATTCTTGAACTGCTGATTGTTGAGTTTCGGCCCCTTAACCACTTCCTTGTAGTGAGCTTCCTGTCTGTGACACCCAAAAAAAGCTATCCTTGTGCAAGTGGAAAATACATCTGATTGTTGCTGTAGATTCTCTAGCTAGCTAGCTTGAATAGCTAATTCTGTAAACACAATAATAGCTACATCCATGTATTGTTCGCAAGCTACCACAGCTGCTCTCTGTGCAAACAACCGTCATATAGCTATTGCTTTATACCCCCAAAGGTGCTGCAGTGGCTTGCCCCAATTTGATTCAACCTTTTTACTTAATTCAACCTTTTACTTAACAAATTCTTCGGGCCTAGGAACAGTGGGTTAAACTGCCTTGTTTTTGAGCAGAACAACATATTTTTACCTTGTCAGCTCGGGCATTCGATCTAGCAACCTTTCAGGTACTGGCCCAACGCTCTAACCACTAGGCTACCTGCCGCCCCAAATTAACCCTAATGGTTTCCAATAGTTACCACGGTCATAAAGTCAAAATTTGCTTTTTTGGTCTTAATTAAAGGATACTTTGGGATTTTGGCCAGATCCCCAGAGTCAGATATGCTGGTGGATACCATTTCTTTGTATCCGCATGGTGTTTGAGGTGTACCAATAGACTACCAGTCAACGCCCTAACACTAGTTAGCATTGTCTCACAAAACTACCTCTTACTTCCTTCATGCTGGACAAGACATAAAAATTATATCCACGAGTTCATCTGACTGGGGAAGTAGATAAAAGTATCCCTTTTGTTTAAGGTTAGGCATAAGGTTAGCAGTAGTACGGTTAAGGTAAGGCACAAGGTTAGCAGTAGTACGGTTAAGGTTAGGCACAAGGTTAGCAGTAGTACGGTTAGGGTTATGTTTAAATGTCACATTTCAAGAACTAGGCAGCCTTCATGACTTTGTGGCTGTGGTAACTAGTGACTCCCTTTTATAGTCCTAGCTAGCTAACCACCTAACTTAAAAGTAGAGGACTTAGCAACATTCTTTTCTATTATTAGACTCAACTTTAAGCAAGCTAGCTAGATGTCTGTTGAGTAATCACGGGCTGGCTGCTACTAGGTGAAAGTGCCATGCATGTCTATCCAGGAGACAAGTAACTTAATAAGCCTTGTTCACACTGCAGGCCTTAATGCTCAAATCATTTTTTTTTTTTTTATACTGACTGTCCAAACAGCAAGTTTCAAGTGACCATTCGGATGTGTGTGTGTGTGTGTGTGTGTGTGTGTGTTATCCAACGTCCTAAACAAGGCGTCTTTGGCTAGCCACAGCAGTCAACTAGCTAGCCAGGTAGCTGTCTAGAACATTCCCTCAGTTGGACTTGGCATTGGTTAATCAAATCTCCCCATTCTTACTCAATTTACATGCCGTCTCAAACAGCCACAGCTTGTAAAGCAGGCCCACATCCAGTCTTCTCTTGAGTTGGACTCGGGGATGGAACAACTTGTGGTTGTTTGTGGGGGAAGGGTGGAGAGCGCATATGAGTGTGTGTGTGTGTGTGTGTGTGTGTGTGTGTGTGTGTGTGTGTGTGTGTGTGTGTGTGTGTGTGTGTGTGTGTGTGTGTGTGTGTGTGTGTGTGTGTGTGTGTGTGTTTTTTTTAAACAACATCTGTTGCTCAGGGGTTATGATGTTAGGAACAACACAGGATGAATCATAATAATTGTTGGTTATAAACCTGGTTACAGACCTGGTTATAGACCTGGTTATAGACCTGGTTATAGACCTGGTTATAGTCCTGGTTATAGTCCTGGTTATATTCCTGGTTATAGACCTGGTTATAGTCCTGGTTATAGTCCTGGTTATAGACCTGGTTATAGTCCTGGTTATAGACCTGGTTATAGTCCTGATTATAGTCCTGGTTATAGTCCTGGCTATAGTCCTGGTTATAGACCTGGCTACAGACCTGGTTACAGACCTGGTTACAGACTTGGTTACAGTCCTGGTTACAGTCCTGGTTATAGTCCTGGTTATAGACCTGGTTATAGTCCTGGTTATAGTCCTGGTTATAGACCTGGTTATAGTCCTGGCTATAGTCCTGGTTATAGACCTGGCTACAGACCTGGTTACAGACCTGGTTACAGACTTGGTTACAGTCCTGGTTATAGTCCTGGTTATAGTCCTGGTTATAGACCTGGTTATAGTCCTGGTTATAGACCTGGTTATAGACTTGGTTATAGTCCTGGTTATAGTCCTGGTTATAGACCTGGTTATAGTCCTGGTTATAGTCCTGGTTATAGACCTGGTTATAGACCTGGTTATAGTCCTGGTTATAGACCTGGTTATAGTCCTGGTTATAGACCTGGTTATAGACCTGGTTATAGTCCTGGTTATAGTCCTGGTTATAGTCCTGGTTATAGACCTGGTTATAGACCTGGTTATAGTCCTGGTTATAGTCCTGGTTATAATCCTGGTTATAGACCTGGTTATAGTCCTGGTTATAGTCCTGGTTATAGTCCTGGTTATAGACCTGGTTATAGTCCTGGTTATAGTCCTGGTTATAGACCTGGTTATAGACCTGGTTATAGACCTAGTTATAGTCCTGGTTAAAGACCTGGTTATAGTCCTGGTTATAGTCCTGGTTATAGACCTGGTTATAGTCCTGGTTATAGACCTGGTTATAGACCTGGTTATAGTCCTGGTTATAGTCCTGGTTATATTCCTGGTTATAGACCTGGTTATAGTCCTGGTTATAGTCCTGGTTATAGACCTGGTTATAGTCCTGGTTATAGACCTGGTTATAGTCCTGATTATAGTCCTGGTTATAGTCCTGGCTATAGTCCTGGTTATAGACCTGGCTACAGACCTGGTTACAGACCTGGTTACAGACTTGGTTACAGTCCTGGTTATAGTCCTGGTTATAGTCCTGGTTATAGACCTGGTTATAGTCCTGGTTATAGTCCTGGTTATAGACCTGGTTATAGTCCTGGCTATAGTCCTGGTTATAGACCTGGCTACAGACCTGGTTACAGACCTGGTTACAGACTTGGTTACAGTCCTGGTTATAGTCCTGGTTATAGTCCTGGTTATAGACCTGGTTATAGTCCTGGTTATAGACCTGGTTATAGACTTGGTTATAGTCCTGGTTATAGTCCTGGTTATAGACCTGGTTATAGTCCTGGTTATAGTCCTGGTTATAGACCTGGTTATAGACCTGGTTATAGTCCTGGTTATAGACCTGGTTATAGTCCTGGTTATAGACCTGGTTATAGACCTGGTTATAGACCTGGTTATAGTCCTGGTTATAGTCCTGGTTATAGTCCTGGTTATAGACCTGGTTATAGACCTGGTTATAGTCCTGGTTATAGTCCTGGTTATAATCCTGGTTATAGACCTGGTTATAGTCCTGGTTATAGTCCTGGTTATAGACCTGGTTATAGACCTGGTTATAGTCCTGGTTATAGTCCTGGTTATAGACCTGGTTATAGTCCTGGTTATAGACCTGGTTATAGTCCTGATTATAGTCCTGGTTATAGTCCTGGCTATAGTCCTGGTTATAGACCTGGCTACAGACCTGGTTACAGACCTGGTTACAGACTTGGTTACAGTCCTGGTTATAGTCCTGGTTATAGTCCTGGTTATAGACCTGGTTATAGTCCTGGTTATAGTCCTGGTTATAGACCTGGTTATAGTCCTGGCTATAGTCCTGGTTATAGACCTGGCTACAGACCTGGTTACAGACCTGGTTACAGACTTGGTTACAGTCCTGGTTATAGTCCTGGTTATAGTCCTGGTTATAGACCTGGTTATAGTCCTGGTTATAGACCTGGTTATAGACTTGGTTATAGTCCTGGTTATAGTCCTGGTTATAGACCTGGTTATAGTCCTGGTTATAGTCCTGGTTATAGACCTGGTTATAGACCTGGTTATAGTCCTGGTTATAGACCTGGTTATAGTCCTGGTTATAGACCTGGTTATAGACCTGGTTATAGTCCTGGTTATAGTCCTGGTTATAGTCCTGGTTATAGACCTGGTTATAGACCTGGTTATAGTCCTGGTTATAGTCCTGGTTATAATCCTGGTTATAGACCTGGTTATAGTCCTGGTTATAGTCCTGGTTATAGTCCTGGTTATAGACCTGGTTATAGTCCTGGTTATAGTCCTGGTTATAGACCTGGTTATAGACCTGGTTATAGACCTAGTTATAGTCCTGGTTAAAGACCTGGTTATAGTCCTGGTTATAGTCCTGGTTATAGACCTGGTTATAGTCCTGGTTATAGACCTGGTTATAGACCTGGTTATAGTCCTGGTTATAGTCCTTAATTGTGGAATTAAGATATGCAAGACTTGTATAATTATTTTTTTCATGAACGTTTTTATAATCCAATCGAGGGGAAATGTTATTGGCAGTTGATTTGCTTCTGTTCTGCGGGTGTCCAAACAGATGCTCAAGGAAGATGGATTATTTTAAATATGTTATTGGATAGAAACAGATTTGTCTCATTAACATTACCGAACCAAATAATGATGATCCACGCTTCTTTGAAAATATATATAATAATTGATCAACCCTGCAAGCAGCACTAGACTCTATTATTATGGTGGGGGACTATAATAGGATATTAAATACCTTAATGGACTGTAAAGGAAATCACTCTACAAACCATCACTTAAGGAAATACGGAAAATATGGAGGAGGTTTAATATCCTGACCTAGTGAGATATACATGGAGGAGGTTTAATACCCTGACCTAGTGAGATATACATGGAGGAGGTTTAATACCCTGACCTAGTGAGATATACATGGAGGAGGTTTAATATCCTGACCTAGTGAGATATACATGGAGGAGGTTTAATATCCTGACCTAGTGAGATATACATGGAGGAGGTTTAATATCCTGACCTAGTGAGATATACATGGAGGAGGTTTAATACCCTGACCTAGTGAGATATACATGGAGGAGGTTTAATATCCTGACCTAGTGAGATATACATGGAGGAGGTTTAATACCTGACCTAGTGAGATATACATGGAGGAGGTTTAATATCCTGACCTAGTGAGATATACATGGAGGAGGTTTAATATCCTGACCTAGTGAGATATACATGGAGGAGGTTTAATATCCTGACCTAGTGAGATATACATGGAGGAGGATTAATACCTGACCTAGTGAGATATACATGGAGGAGGTTTAATATCCTGACCTAGTGAGATATACATGGAGGAGGTTTAATATCCTGACCTAGTGAGATATACATGGAGGAGGTTTAATACCCTGACCTAGTGAGATATACATGGAGGTGGTTTAATATCCTGACCTAGTGAGATATACATGGAGGAGGTTTAATATCCTGAACTAGTGAGATATACATGGAGGAGGTTTAATATCCTGACCTAGTGAGATATACATGGAGGAGGTTTAATACCCTGACCTAGTGAGATATACATGGAGGAGGTTTAATATCCTGACCTAGTGAGATATACATGGAGGAGGTTTAATATCCTGACCTAGTGAGATATACATGGAGGAGGTTTAATATCCTGACCTAGTGAGATATACATGGAGGAGGATTAATACCCTGACCTAGTGAGATATACATGGAGGAGGTTTAATATCCTGACCTAGTGAGATATACATGGAGGAGGTTTAATATCCTGACCTAGTGAGATATACATGGAGGAGGTTTAATACCCTGACCTAGTGAGATATACATGGAGGTGGTTTAATATCCTGACCTAGTGAGATATACATGGAGGAGGTTTAATATCCTGACCTAGTGAGATATACATGGAGGAGGTTTAATACCCTGACCTAGTGAGATATACATGGAGGTGGTTTAATATCCTGACCTAGTGAGATATACACGGAGGAGGCTTAATCAAGCTAGTCGACTACTTTCTTATGTCATTCTCGTTGGCACTAAAAGTTTAAAAAGTGTTGATAGGATGATAGAATGCGGTCGGACCATCAGATAATTGGCATATATATTACTCTTACTGAATTTCCACATAGGCGATGATATTGGACATTTAAATCAAAGCCTATTGGACAGAGGAATGTACAACTGAATCTTTCCAGACACAACAGCAAATCCACTTATTGTATGGGGCACTTTTAAAATGTGCCTTTGGAGGCCATGTAATTAAATACAAAAGCAATTTAGTTGGAAAGAGTCCATGTTATCAAAAGGAAATGGAAGGACTAACAGAACAGATAGACCGCAGTAAAAACACAAATGACTTTTTTTTTTAAATCTTCAACATAGAAATGCTACCAAAAATAATTTACTGAAACTTGTTACAAATGACGGAGTCACCCATGATTCACCAAGTTCTATTTAGAAAGAGGAAGCAAAGTACTCATATGTTTGTATGTCAGTCTCCTCCATCTCCTCTAACCGAAGCTAAGGATTCTTTTTTTCTTCCTATTAATAAATGTAAAATTAACATCTGTACAGAAAGACTCCTGTGAAGGTTGAAGTTACAGTAAAGGAACGGCTTGAAACTATTCAAGCCTTTAAGTCCGGGGAAAACTCCAGGTCTGGGTGGCCTACCAGTTGAGGGATACCAAACCTTTTTTTGATATACTCAGAGGAGCGTTACCAGCATGTTTTAACCACTCCTATATAAACGGTAGATTATCGGACACGCAACAAGAAGGTCTGATTTCATTATTACTGAAACAGGATACAAGTTGGAAATATAAAGATCCAGTCCATGTAAACAATCGAAGGCCCCTTACACTTCGCTGTTGTGATGCAAAAACTCTAGGCAAAATGTATAGCGCATATAATTTAAAAAGTATTGTCGGACATTATTCATCCTAATCAATTTTTTACATGGACGATACATTGGAGATAAAAGGCAAGTACTGGAAACAATAGAACACTATGAAACACCAGTCTCAATGTCAACGGTGAAGAGGCAACTCCGGGATGCTGGCCTTCTAGGCAGAGTTCCTCTGTCCAGTGTCTGTGTTCTTTTGCCCATCTTAATCTTTTCTTTTTATTGGCCAGTCTGAGATATGGCTTTTTCTTTGCAACTCTGCCTAGAAGGCCAACATCCCGGAGTCGCCTCTCCACTGTTGACTTTGAGACTGGTGTTTTGTGGGTACTATTTAATGAAGCTGCCAGTTGAGGACTTGTGAAGCGTCTGTTTCTCAAACTAGACACTCTAATGTACTTGTCCTCTTGCTTAGTTGTGCACCGGGGCCTCCCACTCCTCTTTCTATTCTGGTTAGAGCCAGTTTGCCCTGTTCTGTGAAGGGAGTAGTACACAGCGTTGTACAAGATCTTCAGTTTCTTGGCAATTTCTCGCATGGAATAGCCTTCATTCTCCGAGAAGAAGAATAGACTGACGAGTTTCAGAAGAAAGGTCTTTGTTTCTGGTCATTTTGAGCCTGTAATCGAACCCACAAATGCTGATGCTCCAGATACTCAACTAGTCTAAAGGCCAGTTTTATTGCTTCTTTAAAATCAGAACAGTTTTCAGCTGTGCTAACATAATTGCAAAAGGGTTTTCTATTGAAAACTAACACACAGGAGTGATGGTTGCTGATAATGGGCCTCTGTACGCTTATGTAGATATTACATTTAAAAAATCTGCCGTTTCCAGCTACAATAGTCATTTACAACGTTAACCATGTCTACACTGTATTTCTGATTAATTTGATGTTATTTTAATGGACAAAAAACAAAGAATTGTCTAAGTGACTCCAAACTTTTTAAGGGTAGAGTGTATATATATATTAACCCTTTGTTTAACAAGGCAAGTCAGTTAAGAACAAATTTTTATTTACAACGACAGCCTACCGTGGCCAAACCCTAACGACACTGGGTCAATTGTGTGCCGCCCTATAGGAGTCCCAATCACGGCCGGTTGTGATACAGCCTGGAATCGAACCAGGGTCTGTAGTGACACCTCTAGCACTGAGATGTAGTGCCTTAGACCACTGTGCCACACGGCAGCCCAAATGTACACTTTAGATCAACTCATAGTAAACATAAACTCACGGATCTCCTTATGAGTCAGCCAGTTTACTGGGTCTGTCAACTCACCATCTCCTTATCCAGTTTACTGGGTGTCAAAATGTGTCAGTGTGTCAATATGTGTCAGTGTGTCAATATGTGTCAGTGTGTACCCATGACAGCAGCACATGACAGAGTGGTCACAACGAGAACAAACACTGACTTGTCCAAAATGGAACACTATTCTCAACTCCAGTCCTCCAGTACCCCCAACAGCCCAACTCCAGTCCTCCAGTACCCCCAACAGCCCAACTCCAGTCCTCCAGTTCCCCCAACAGCCCAACTCCAGTCCTCCAGTACCCCCAACAGCCCAACTCCAGTCCTCCAGTACCCCCAACAGCCCAACTCCAGTCCTCCAGTACCCCCAACAGCCCAACTCCAGTCCTCCAGTTCCCCAACAGCCCAACTCCGGTCCTCCAGTACCTCCAACAGCCCAACTCCAGTCCTCCAGTACCCCCAACAGCCCAACTCCAGTCCTCCACTACTCCCAACAGCCCAACTCCAGTCCTCCAGTACCCCAACAGCCCAACTCCAACCCTCCTGTACCCCAGCAGCCCAACTCCAGTCCTCCAGTACCCCCAACAGCCCAACTCCAGTCCTCCAGTACCCCCAACAGCCCAACTCCAGTCCTCCAGTACCCCCAACAGCCCAACTCCAGTCCTCCAGTACCCCCAACAGCCCAACTCCAGTCCTCCAGTACCCCCAGCAGCCCAACTCCAGTCCTCCACTACCCCCAACAGCCCAACTCCAGTCCTCCAGTACCCCCAACAGCCCAACTCCAGTCCTCCAGTACCCCCAACAGCCCAACTCCAGTCCTCCACTACCCCAACAGCCCAACTCCAGTCCTCCAGTACCCCCAACAGCCCAACTCCAGTCCTCCAGTACTCCCAACAGCCCAACTCCAGTCCTCCAGTACCCCCAACAGCCCAACTCCAGTCCTCCAGTACCCCAACAGCCCAACTCCAGTCCTCCAGTACGCCCAACAGTACACATTTGCAGCCCTGGTTAACCTCACCTGATTCAACTCAATGAGGGCCTGATGATTAGTTGACAAGTTGAGTCAGGTGTGTTTTTCCTGGCCTACATAAAAAAAAGTGTGTACTGTTGGGGCTACTGGAGGACTGCCCTGGTCAAAAGTAGTGCACTATGTAGGGGAATAGGGTGTCATTTGGGACTGAACCAGTATCACTGACAGTACTCATATCCTTAATGAGGTGTCTCACAGGAGGGTCTGGGGTATGACTGTCTTCAGTCAACACAGAGAGTTCTGAAGTGCTCATACTTAATCAGTGTCTTGTGTGGGGTAGAATGATTATCTTGATTCAACGTTGCACAACCCGGAGCTGTTCTTACAGTTCAGGCAGCCCAGGCACATCCCAGCCCACATGACAAGCTGTATGCAAACAATGGCTGTGTGCTTTGGGACATTATACCCAGCCTGGTCTCAGAGCATTTCGTATTATTCTGTAAGAAAATCCGAGACTCCGTTTAATATGATACGTTACATTTTTTTATACGTTACAAATTTGCAAAACATACAATATGCTAAAAATTTGCTAAACTTACTTTATTTTACAAATTCTAGCTAGATGTCTAACATTAGCTAGCTGGCTAATGTTAACTAGGCTAGGGGTTAGGTTTAGGGTTAGGATTTGGGTTAAGTTTAGGGGGAAGGGTTAAGGTTAGGGGGAGGGGTTAAGGTTAGGGGGAAGGGTTAAGGTTAGGGGGAAGGGTTAAGCTTAGGGGGAAGGGTTAAGCTTAGGGGGAGGGGTTAGGGGCAGGGGTTAAGTTTAGGGGAAGGGTTAGCTAAAATGCTCAAATTGTCTTTGATGAGATTTGAACTTGCCCCTCCCCCGACCAATCACCCTACTTTCGTGTAACCATCCGTCTTATGTAACCATACCAAATGTAACATATCATACTAAAATTTGCTCCAGGATTTGCGTTTACAATGTTACGTCTAGTCTATGACACCAGGCTGGTATACCGTGCTCTGTGTATATTAGGGTGTGACCGCAGTCACTTGGAGCTGTAGGTCCAACAGAGAATGAACCAATACTCTACGTCCTGCAGATGAGTCCTCATCATCTCTCCTTCATGCACTGACGTAGAATCATGAAAGCATAGGAAATGACAGAAATAATGGCCTGGGGGGGGGGAGTATTTGGATATGTGTAATGTAAAAGCCTATTAGGTTTTATTTCACAATGATGAAAAGTTTGGGTGCCTTTTAGCCTAGATGCTAAATAGTTTGTCTGAATGGTCATCTCTTTAGGCAAAGCGGGTATACTTGTAGGACAATCTACTGACGCGTTAAATGACATGTGAGGCACTGCCCGCGGATACAATATAACAACTGCTGTAACAATGTAGCATCAATCACACCGCTCATTTGGAACAAGGCGATAGCTGGCGATTCTCTCTATACACAGAACAGAATCCAAACAGGAACGAGTGTCATTTCAAACTGCGAATGATGAACCCGAGTCCTTTACTCACCTCCTTACGTCCAAAACTATTATTACCGGGTTGTTCATCGTTACCGGGTTTACGTCAGTTCGGGAGGCTTCTGAAGGACAGAAATATGGAAGTCCAGACGGGACATCATATACAAATAGAAAATTCCCTCATTTTGTTCGAAATCACAACTTATTTATCTCATGCTGCAGGTAGCAGCAGGTAGCCTAGTGGTTAGGGTGTTGAACTAGTAACCAAGATCGAATCCCCGAGCTCACAAGGTCAAAAAAAAAGTTTCATTCTGTCCTAGAACAAGGCACTGTTCCTAGGCCGTCATTGAAAATTTGAATTTGTTCCTAACTGACTTGCCTAGTTAAATAAAGGTAAGAAAATATGTAACATATGTTGTTTTGTCAAGATCACTTTCGTGATCTGTCCCATTTTATATGATGTCCCAGTCTTTCTGAATTCACCCTACAGTACAGTAGAGTAGAACATAGTAGAGTTCACTACAATACACAGTAGAGCTCACTAAAGTTGAGTATACTATAATTATTGTACTCAACTCTACTGTACTATACTGTAGTATACTGAGCTGAACTCTACTGTACTATACTGTAGTATACTGAGCTGAACTCTACAGCACTATACTGTAGTATACTGAGCTGAACTCTACTGTACTATACTGTAGTATACTGAGCTGAACTCTACTGTACTATACTGTAGTATACTGAGCTGAACTCTACTGCACTATACTGTAGTATACTGAGCTGAACTCTACTGTACTATACTGTAGTATACTGAGCTGAACTCTACTGTACTATACTGTAGTATACTGAGCTGAACTCTACTGTACTATACTGTAGTATACTGAGCTGAACTCTACTGCACTATACTGTAGTATACTGAGCTGAACTCTACTGCACTATACTGTAGTATACTGAGCTGAACTCTACAGCACTATACTGTAGTATACTGAGCTGAACTCTACTGTACTATACTGTAGTATACTGAGCTGAACTCTACAGTACTGAACTTTGATATCTAAACTTGTGAAACAAAGACATCTATGATTGGTTCAGATTTGGTCCTGACCAACCAAATTTGGTCTTGTTTGTAGAATAATACCCAAAATGCAAAGTAGGATATTACATATTTAATCCTTTGTGTACCTCTTCAGGATACATCACCAGGAAGAGAATGACTTTCATATCCATAAGTATGCATTTCTGTGTAGCACAGATCAGGTACCAATGATGAAATTCTGTTACCGCAATTCTGTTACCAGGTGTAAATCCACTTCACTTAATGTAGTTCAATAACCAAAATAGATTTTTTCTCAAAGTCAATGTGTCATGTCATAGCTGACACCCCATTCTTTCTGCAGACATCTTTGAATCTTAATATTTAACATTGTTTTTTGGAAAAGTTAACAACAAAAAAATAAGAAATTCTGCATCTGCGCAGTTCTTCCAGTAATTGTCAGAATTTTCCGTGTAAATTGTTAAAAGCAGAGTCATTGAGCATATAGTTGTATGGTTTGTTAGTCTTTGAAGTCAATGGTTTTTTTTGTTTGGCATAAATGACAAAGTGAAACATTTGCGTGGACTTGCCTTGAAACAAAGACACATCCACACAATGACAACTTTGTGGTTCTGTTGAACCAGAACCCTAGTCCTGCATTACATCTGGTGCTGGAAACCCACACAGGAATTGGTGAGTTGACTTTTAAAGCATTTGAAGAGAGTCCACACACTAGTTGAGGACCTACAGTATCTATTGTGTTTGTGGTGCTGTGAGTTACTGCCCCAAATATCAAGACTGTAGAAAAATGGGACTCTGTACATTTGTTATGTTTGACGTTAAGGATCAATACCTTTTTGACTGGCAAACTGTGTGTAAACCAAATAAACTTCCTTATCTAAATATAAATCAATTGAATTAAACAGTAAAGCCTCCTCTTGTGTCATATCGCCGAAACTAAAATAATATCTGAGTCCATCTGACCACAGTCACAGCTCAGACTGTAGAGAGCACCGTGAGAAAGATACATATTTGAACTACAACCAGATACTGTTATGACCAAAACCAAAAAAAAACGACTTCTGGGATCACGTCACAGCTGACTGTGAGAAAATGAATTCCTTCGACCACATCCAGCTACTGTTATGATATTGTTGTCTTGTGATTCTGTGGTGACGAGAAGTCTGGCCGGGTAGGCCCCTTCGCTCACAGCCTTTTCCGGCAATATGAAAAAGTCGTCTTTTGTGTGCGATTGACAGGCTAAGCTGCACATGAATTAGTCTATGAAGTGCATTGAATCGATATGTGTTCACAATAATATCTCTATTACGAACTACATATCTAGCGCTGGAAACCCACAGAGGAACTGGTGAGTGTGTAAGTCTACGTTCTATTAGAAATGGATCCCATTCACTATCTAAAAAAAAAACAAACCCCGTCAATTAAATTCAACAGCAACGCCTCCTCATATCTACAAGACTAAACTAAAGGAAAACTTCAGGGGATCACCTCACAGCTGAGAAACCATGAGAAAGAGAAATCCTTTGACCACAACGTCCTAAATAGCAGAGGCCCATAACCATGGGTGTTGTGTTGTTGTGATGCTGGGTATAGCCATGTGTATTCCCGCCCACTTACTGGGCTGTCAGAATTTGTTTTTTTGTCCTGGGGCTCTGTGGGGTGTGTTTGTGTTTGTGAACAGAGCCCCAGGACCAGCTTGCTTAGGGGACTCTTCTCCAGGTTCATCTCTCTGTAGGTGGAAGGTTTGGGAATCACTTCCTTTTAGGTGCTGCTCAGCGTGCATTATTTGTGTTTTACGTTGTTAGCCAGACATCCTAATTGGTATTTTATTAATTTTATCTTACTGTCAGGGCCCAGGTCTGTATCTTACTGTCAGGGCCCAGGTCTGTATCTTACTGTCAGGGCCCAGGTCTGGCAGAATCTGTGCAGAAGATCTAGGTTCTGCTGTAGGCCCTCCTTGGTTGGGGACAGAAGCACCAGATCATCAGGAAACAGTAGACATTTGACTTCAGATTCTAGTAGGGTGAGAGGCCTGGTGCTGCAGACTGTTCTAGTGCCCTCGCCAATTCGTTGATATATATGTTGAAGAGGGTGGCGCTCAAGCTGCATCCCTGTCTCACCCCACGGCCCTGTGGGAAGAAATGTGTGTGTCAGTGATAAAGTAATCTACAGTACTACTGCCAAGAGATGAGCTATAGGTGTACCTACCATAGGAGTCTCCTCGAAGCCTACCATTGACTATGTACATACCCAGCGTGCGACAGAGCTGCAGGAGTTGTGACCCGTTTTTGTTGGTTATGTTGTCGTAGTTGTGCCTAGGGGGGCATATGGGGGAGGGAATACTGTCACCTCCAGGTAGGTGTTTGTCCCCCTGTGTGCTGAGGGTGTCAGGTTCTTGTCCAGTTCTCTATGTCTCCTCTCTCTCTCCCTCCCTCTCTCTCTCTGTCTATCTATCGGTCCCTCTCTCTCCCTCCCTCTCTCTCTGTCTATCTATCGGTCCCTTTCTGTCTCTCTCTCTCCCTCCCTCTCTCTCTCTGTCTATCTATCGGTCCCTCTCTGTCTCTCTCTCTCTCTGTCTCTCTCTCCTCCTCCTCTTTCGATCACTTCTTTTCTATCTTCTTTTTAATAGAGACTTTTTATTCTTTTTCAGTAAAAACAGGAGCAGAAAAATGTTATGGGTAGAACACTCCAAGTAAAGCCCCCTCCTGACTCATGTTACAGTTATGCTGCACTCTCTGATGCCATGACCTATATAATACATCCTTCTGGTTCTTGTTCAGGCTGCTCTCTCTGACGCTATGGTGACATATAATACATCCTGGTGTTATTTTCTCAGACAGAATCCAGGATCCTGTTCTGGGGCCGGAAAAATTGGAGGAGGCTTTCTCAGTCTGTTACTAGAAAGCCTGCCTAGGATATAAGTTATGTAGAACAAGTCATGACCATACCACACCATACCACACCATACCACACCATACCACACCACACCACACAACACCACACCACACCATACCACACCACACCACACCACACCATACCACACCACACCACACCACACCATACCACACCACACCACACCATACCACACCACACCACACCACACCATACCACACCACACCACACCACACCATACCACACCACACCATACCACACCACACCACACCACACCATACCACACACCACACCATACCACACCACACCACACCATACCACACCACACCACACCATACCACACCACACCACACCACACCACACCATACCACACCATACCACACCACACCACACCACACCATACCACACCACACCATACCACACCACACCACACCACACCATACTATACCACACCACACCATACCACACCACACCATACCACACCATACCACACCACACCACACCATACTATACCACACCACACCATACCACACCATACCACACCACACCACACCACACCACACCATACTATACCACACCACACCATACCATACCACACCACACCACACCACACCATACCACACCATACCACACCACACCACACCATACCACACCACACCACACCATACCATACCACACCATACCACACTCCACACCACACTATACCACACCATACCACACCACACCACACCACACCACACCATACTATACCACACTACACTACCACCACACCATACCACACCACACCATACCACACCATACCACACCATACCACACCACACCACACCATACCACACCACACCATACCACACCACACCACACCACACCACACCACACCATACCACACCATACCACACCACACCATACCATACCACACTATACCACACCATACCACACTATACACACACCACACCACACCATACTATACCACACCTATACCACACCACACCACACCTATACCATACTACACCTATACCATACCACACCACACACACCATACCATACCACACCACACCACACCACACCACACCATACTATACCATACCACACCACACCACACCACACCATACCATACCACACCACACCACACCATACTATACCACACCACACCACACCATACCACACCACACCACACCATACTATACCACACCACACCATACCACACCATACCACACCACACCACACCACACCATACCATACCACACCACACCACACCACACCATACTATACCATACCACACCACACCACACCATACTATACCATACTATACCATACCACACCACACCATACCACACCACACCACACCATACCACACCACACCACACCACACCATACCATACCACACCACACCACACCACACCATACTATACCACACCACACCACACCATACCACACCACACCATACTATACCACACCACACCATACCACATCACACCATACTATACCACACCACACCATACCACACCACACCACACCACACCACACCACACCACACCATACCACACCATACCACACCATACCACACCACACCACACCATACCATACTATACTATACCACACCACACCAGACTACACCACACCACACCATACCATACTATACCACACCATACCACACCATACCACACCACACCATACCATACCACACCACACCATACCACACCACACCACACAACACCATACCACACCACACACCATACCACACCACACCACACCATACCATACCACACCACACCACACCATACTATACCACACCACACCACACCACACCATACCACACCATACCACACCACACCACACCATACCATACCACACCACACCACACCACACCATACCACACCACACCACACCACACCACACCATACCACACCACACCACACCACACCATACCACACCACACCACACCATACCACACCACACCACACCATACCACACCACACCATACCACACCACACCACACCATACCACACCACACCACACCATACCACACCATACCACACCACACCACACCACACCATACCACACCATACCACACCACACCATACTATACCACACCACACCATACCACACCATACCACACCATACCACACCACACCACACCATACCACACCACACCACACCATACCACACCATACCACACCACACCACACCATACCACACCACACCATACCAGTTATTGTAAGATGATGTCAGCACCAATTCACCAGGTCAAATTCCTGGTACATGTACATTTGTGTGATTGTGATTGCCAGTCATGTGATAGTGTGTAATAGTGATTGTGATTGCCAGTCGTGTGATAGTGATTGTGATAGTGTGTGATAGTGATTGTGATTGCCAGTCGTGTAATAGTGATTGCCAGTCATGTGATAGTGTGTGATAGTGATTGCCAGTCATGTGATAGTGATTGTGATAGTGTGTGATAGTGATTGTGATTGCCAGTCATGTGATAGTGTGTGATAGTGATTGTGATTGCCAGTCATGTGATAGTGATTGTGATTGCCAGTCGTGTAATAGTGATTGCCAGTCATGTGATAGTGTGTGATAGTGATTGACAGTCATGTGATAGTGATTGTGATAGTGTGTGATAATGATTGTGATTGCCAGTCATGTGATAGTGATTGTGATTGCCAGTCGTGTAATAGTGATTGCCAGTCATGTGATAGTGTGTGATAGTGATTGACAGTCATGTGATAGTGATTGTGATAGTGTGTGATAATGATTGTGATTGCCAGTCATGTGATAGTGTGTGATAGCGATTGTGATGGCCAGTCATGTGATAGTGATTGTGATAGTGTGTGATAATGATTGTGATTGCCAGTCATGTGATAGTGTGTGATAGCGATTGGGTTTGCCAGTCATGTGATAGTGATTGTGATAGTGATTGCCAGTCATGTGATAGTGATTGTGATTGCAATTTGTGTAATAGTGATTGCCAGTCATGTGATAGTGATTGTGATTGCCAGTCATGTGATAGTGATTGTGATAGTGTGTGATAATGATTGTGATTGCCAGTCATGTGATAGTGATTGTGATAGTGTGTGATAATGATTGTGATTGCCAGTCATGTGATAGTGTGTGATAGCGATTGTGTTTGCCAGTCATGTGATAGTGATTGTGATAGTGATTGCCAGTCATGTGATAGTGATTGTGATAGTGTGTGATAGTGATTGTGATTGCCAGTCATGTGATAGTGTGTGATAGTGATTGTGATTGCCAGTCATGTGATAGTGTGTGATAGCGATTGTGTTTGCCAGTCATGTGATAGTGATTGTGATAGTGATTGCCAGTCATGTGATAGTGATTGTGATAGTGTGTGATAGTGATTGTGATTGCCAGTCATGTGATAGTGTGTGATAGTGATTGTGATTGCCAGTCACGCAATAGCAATATGAAGTTACTGTAATAGAAGGAAAATATATTTACATGAATGACAAATACTACACAGATGAACCATTTATCCAATCATTTGATGCTTTGATACTGTGATGATTTATTGCCTGTCACTAACTGTGGTAACACTTCCTGTCAACCTTTAATGCAGGGCAATGATCCACAACATCAGCCCATTGGTATCAGTCAGTCAGTCAGCAGTCAGTCAGCAGTCAGTCAGCAGTCAGTCAGCAGTCAGTCAGTCAGTCAGTCAGCAGTCAGTCAGTCAGTCAACAGTCAGCAGTCAGTCAGCAGTCAGTCAGCAGTCAGTCAGTCAGCAGTCAGTCAGCAGTCAGTCAGCAGTCAGTCAGTCAGTCAGCAGTCAGTCAGTCAACAGTCAGCAGTCAGTCAGTCAGCAGTCAGTCAGCAGTCAGTCAGCAGTCAGTCAGTCAGTCAGCTGTCAGTCAGTCAGTCAACAGTCAACAGTCAGTCAGCTGTCAGTCAGCAGTCAGTCAGCAGTCAGTCAGCAGTCAGTCAGCCAGTCAGCCAGTCAGTCTGTCAGCCAGTCAGCCAGTCAGTCAGTCAGCTGTCAGTCAGTCAACAGTCAGTCAGTCAGCTGTCAGTCAGCAGTCAGTCAGTCAGCAGTCAGTCAGCAGTCAGTCAGCAGTCAGTCAGCCAGTCAGCCAGTCAGCCAGTCAGTCAGTCAGTCAGTCAGTCAGCTGTCAGCCAGTCAGCCAGTCAGTCAGTCAGCAGTCAGTAGTCAGTCAGTCAGTCAACAGTCAGTCAGTCAGCTGTCAGCCAGTCAGCCAGTCAGCCAGTCACCCAGTCAGCCAGTCAGCCAGTCAGTCAGCAGTCAGTCAGCAATCAGTCAGTCAGTCAGCCAGTCAGCCAGTCAGCCAGAAGCCAGCCAGTCAGCCAGTCAGCCACTCAGCTAGTCAGCCAGAAGCCAGCCAGCCAGTCAGCCAGTCAGTCAGTCAGTCAGCAGTCAGCAGTCAGTCAGCCAGTCAGCCAGCCAGCCAGTCAGCCAGCCAGTCAGTCAGCCAGTCAGCCAGTCAGCCAGTCAGTCAGTCAGTCAGCAGTCAGTCAGTCAGCCAGTCAGCAGTCAGTCAGCAGTCAGTCAGCAGTCAGTCAGCAGTCAGTCAGTCAGCCAGTCAGCAGTCAGTCAGCAGTCAGTCAGCAGTCAGTCAGCAGTCCGGGAATAGGGTGTCATTGGGGATGCAGCCAATGACTAAACCACACAAACAGGTTTTTGATCATTAACCCAAATAGCTTGGTGTAAAGACTGCATTACTCAGATCAGAACTCTGCTGTTGTCTCTCTGTCTGTCTTCCAGTAAGCCATCTAGAAGTGTTGTTGTCAGCTCTGTGTGTGTGTGTGTGTGTGTGTGTGTGTGTGTGTGTGTGTGTGTGTGTGTGTGTGTGTGTGTGTGTGTGTGTGTGTGTGTGTGTGTGTGTGTGTGTGTGTGTGTGTGTGTGTGTGTGTGTGTGTGTGTGTGGGTGCGTATGTGTATGTGTGTGTGTCCTCTGTGTTGTTTTCAGCACATGGAAATTTACCGGACGTGAGGTTTCTCTACAGTGATTAACTTTTATGGTGAGCCTTTGCTCTCGCTGCGTTGACCTCTGTGTACTGCTGACCAATAAACGGTTCATGAAAACAAGTATAAACTTTATGGCCACCGTGACAGCTATTATCTTGTTATTTGTCAGCTCTCAGCTGAAGGGGGAGGAATAGAATCATATAATTCAATAATAAGATCATGGAAAATTTGGCAAATTCCTAATGTGCTGAAATTGTCACATTTTACACAAGACAGCTGTTTTAGGTGATATTTACTTGTTGGTGGCAATAGCTTAATAATAGGCGAATTGCAAAAATAATATTTATCTATACTTTATATTTTTATATAAATACTTTATTTTGCTATTCTATAATGGGATAGATAATCGTTTTTTTGTCCATTTCCTTTGACTTTCAAATAGGCTACAATCCAACAAAAACAAACTGGGAAGAAATTAAAGGTTGACCAGTCTCCTTAGTCTAGCCATAGCGACATGCCCCATCAGAGATACCTTTAGTATCCTTTCTCTAATACAGTATCTTAGTCTACCCATAGTGACATGCCCCATCAGAGATACCTTTAGTATCCTTTCTCTAATACAGTATCTTAGTCTACCCATAGCGACATGCCCCATCAGAGATACCTTTAGTTTCCTTTCTCTAATACATTATCTTTGGTCCCATATAGCTGCTACCAGCACCCATAATGCTTTGCAGGTATCTTTCACACAGATAGATTATTTTAAACTTTTGTAATTAATTACCAATTAATGTCAGTTTTTTTAATATATATTTAATTGTTCACTATCTTTGGCAATGTAAACATATGTTTCCTACTCCACTAAAGCCCTTTGAATTGATTTGAGAGAGGAGGAGGAGGAGGGGTGGGGACAATGACGTATGTGCTAACTGGAGCGGAGTGTACCAGGAGAGGAGTCTGACGTCAATGGGTTTCATGCACAGGATAGTATATAAGTCACTTTTCACAGACTACTCTCAGAACAACCTCGGGAGTGAACAGGAATACTTTAAAGCACAAGAAACTACCGAAGAAAATACACACCCGAGAAGAGGGTCGGATTGTTTTTTTTAGGTTTTATTCTAAAATCTATTCATTGCTAGGCCTACTGATTTACAGATTATTTTTATTTTCTTCTCAAATTACTTTCATTTTGGGAAAACCTCAAATAAGCTAAGGAGAACAAAAGAACATACAACTATTTTTTAGAAGAAATCTACTTGTGAATTAAAAGAATAAGAAAAGCTCAGACGTTTTTTTTATAGGAAGAGGTGACACCGAGCAGCCAGGGGTTGATTTGCCGGTTCCACAGCCTATGTACCTGGATTTGATATATTCCGCCCGCCGCCCTCCTACTATGGTGATCATGGAAGTCCCCAGCATCGATGCCCTGTTCCTCCGCGGGCTGCTGGAGGGGGGAGACCCGGCCTGTCTGGTCCTGGACTGCCGCTCATTCTTCTCCTTCAACTCCTCTCACATCCCCGGCTCCACCAACGTCCGCTTCAGCACTATAGTCCGCCGGAGGGCCAGAGGGGGGCTGGGGGTGGGACACATCGTGCCCAACGAGGACACTCGGAACCGGCTCCTCTCCGGGGAGTATCAGTCGGTAGTGTTTCTGGATGATCGGAGTTTGGACTTCGGCCAAGTGAAAAAAGACGGGACTCTAATGCTCGCCGTGACCGCTCTGTGCCGAGACCCGTGTGGAGCCAGTGTCTTCTTTCTCAAAGGTAATTTAATTTGTTTTATTATAAACTTATTACAGTAGCCTATTTCTATATTGATTAGGGACTCGTGGTAATAACGAACGGCGCACAACGAATGCCATAGTGTAGGCCTACGTCAGTTGTGAAGTGAACACTGTGACTGTGGCCACTTGACAGCTATTACCGTTTATAACTCTGAGATGGCTACGTGACTGTTGTACAGTATCCTTAAGTCCTCTCTTGTCATGGTTTAGGTGGTTTTGACACGTTCTCCTCGGAGTATCCAGAGATGTGTACCAAGCCGTCAGCTCCACAGGGACTCAGTCTGCCCCTCAGCGCCCGACCAGACAGCGCCGAACCCGGCTGCAGTCCATGCAGTACACCGCTCTATGACCAGGTTGGTTTTCTTTTTAAACATGTATGTTTGCATGTTATTACTGTGTAACAGCACGTTTACCTGTATAGTAAATAAACCAATGTCGGTGTGTCATCGAGCTATAGATTCTGCCGTCTTAAACTAACCTATAGATGTAAGTATTTATAGGCTTGGATTTGACATTTCTGTTCCTATCTTCATCTCCAATAACACTTTGACATGTTATTACTCTCGAAAACAATGTCAGGGTGTCATCGAGCTATAGACTTCTGGCATCTTAGACTGACTTTATTATAGCCTATAACTTTAGGTCTGGTGGTTGACTGTTTTCTGTCCTGTTCCTCTCCTCCTCTCCAGGGTGGTCCAGTGGAGATCCTCCCCTTCCTCTACCTGGGCAGCGCCTACCATGCCTCCAGAAAGGACATGTTAGACATGCTGGGCATCACTGCTCTCATCAACGTATCGGCTAACTGCCCCAACCACTTTGAAGAGTCCTTCCAGTACAAGAGTATCCCTGTAGAGGACAACCACAAGGCTGATATCTCCTCCTGGTTCGATGAGGCCATAGAGTTTATCGGTGAGTGGCTCAGGCTACATTTGACACTCCTATCCAGAGCGACTAACAGTCAGTGTATTCAGCTTCAGGTGGCTGGGTAAGAAAACATATTGGAGACCTTGGAACTACAAGGCTGTATCTGAGATGTCTGTCAACAATGAGCTATTCACATATATCTGATCTTTAGATGGTTCTTCGTATGTGTCCGTGAAGTTAAGATTTTTTTTGGAAGTCAATTTAAAGTGGAAAAATGTTCGACTAGAAAGTTCTATCAGCATAAACCCATTTGAACTCTGCGCGCTCTTAAGGTCTTCAATCCAATCACACGCCTGAACAAATACAGACGAACCAATCGGAACATTTGCCACCTCCCTCTTAAGTGTGGTCCAGGCTAGTCTAGCCATCGACAATGGCACGCGAGCAACAAAACTACACTGTCAAGAAATCTTAACGTGAATGATGTTGTCACATCGTTGTTCAGTAATTTGTCTGATGATCAATCTTGGTAAAATAGTGGTACTCTATCATTGATCTATTTAAATAACTATGGAACATGTCACATTCAGAAGTGTCATAACCTTATGGCTGAACCCAGAACCTTACGGCTGAAATCAGAACCTTATGGCTGAACCCAGAACCTTACGGCTGAACCCAGAACCTTATGGCTGAACCCAGAACCTTACGGCTGAACCCAGAACCTAACGGCTGAACCCAGAACCTTATGGCTGAAACCAGAACCTAACGTCTGAACCCAGAACCTAATGGCTGAATCCAGAACCTTACGGCTGAACCCAGAACCTTACGGCTGAACCCAGATGAATATTTCAGAGCCATAAGGTTCTATGTGTGATTGCACCGCCTTAATAAAATGGGATTTGAAGATGTTGATGCTCATTAGGTACCTTCCAGTTGAGGACTTTAATGGGTTATGAAAGAAGAATTCACTACAAAACAGTTCTGAGATCTGGGATGTGAAAACATTGATGCTTTGCGCAGGCCACGATATCACAGTCGTTGTAAGTAGCTAGCTATCTAGTTCAGTTGTAATTATCTCATGGCTCTAGTTAACTGACAATTATAGGACGCGATCACCAAGCAAGGCAACCACAGCTGTAGTCATAGAAGCCATCGACTTGGTGGGCAAACAAAACTATTCCAACTCAACAGCCAACCCCCTCCCTCTCTCCAACTCAACAGCCAACCCCCTCCCTCTCTCCAACTCAACAGCCAACCCCCTCCCTCTCTCCAACTCAACAGCCAACCCCTTCCCCCTCTCCAACTCAACAGCCAACCCCCTCCCTCTCTCCAACTCAACAGCCAACCCCCTCCCTCTCTCCAACTCAACAGCCAACCCCCTCCCTCTCTCCAACTCAACAGCCAACCCCCTCCCTCTCCAACTCAACAGCCAACCCCCTCCCTCTCTCCAACTCAACAGCCAACCCCCTCCCTCTCTCCAACTCAACAGCCAACCCCCTCCCTCTCTCCAACTCAACAGCCAACCCCCTCCATCTCTCTCTCCTCTCCTCCTTTCAATGACTTGGATTTAAATTGAAAAAAGTTCCTTCCAAACCCAGAGCAGCTGTCTGAGCCAGGACTCCCTGCTCCACCATAATGGTGGTGACATCATCACAGCCCATCCACCCTCTACTAGACCCCCACATTTTTAAAGAGGTGGTCCCTTTTCATGTGGGAGCCACGAAGCAGACCCAACAGAGGGTCCCTTTTCATGTGGGAGCCACGAAGCAGACCCAACAGAGGGTCCCTTTTCATGTGGGAGCCACGAAACAGACCCAACAGAGGGTCCCTTTTCATGTGGGAGCCACGAAGCAGACCCAGGCCTCACTCTGCTTTTGTAGTAGCAGGCAGCCAGAGAGAGAGAGAGAGTCTGCGTCCCAAATGGCATCCTATTCCCTTTATAGTGCAATGCTCTGGTCAAAACGAAGGGAATAGGGAGCCATTTGGGACGCACTGAGAGAGAGGCTGATGGTTGAATGCAGCTCTCTCCACTCCATCTCTTTGTTCTGTCGGGACAAAAGGCAGTTTTCTCCACCAGGCTCACGGCCGGCCTTTCTCCCAGATTAATAACCCCAGCAGGGGGCAGCCAGCCCCTTTGTCCCCTTCTGCCCCCTATCCTTGGGGAATAGCCCCCTCCCCAGACCCGTCTAACTTCCCCCTTCCTGGATTAATGAGATGTGTTCGTTAGCAACACCATGGAGGGTGATTTTGCAACTGAAATAACCTACTTTTCGAATTGGTCACTTCCTGCTGTGGTTTAGTAGGCCTACTGCCTGAGCAAAGAGGATGTTAGTCACTTCCTGCTGTGGCTTAAGGCTTCCGCAAGCTTCAGTTCGGCCTAGCCAAAGTCAGTGTGCTCGCATACTTCCTTAAAAGACCTTCGCTTGAAAAACTAGAAAAAGCAGCAATAGTACTGTTTGTCCATCTAGTATAACTACTGTAGCGACAGCTACTTGTTAGTATAACTACTGTAGCGACAGCTAGGCTATGGTAATACATGCCAGTTAGCAGCCACTTTTATCCAAAGCGATTGGTATTTTGGTTTTTTATTAGGATCCACATTAGCCGTTGCAAAAGCATCAGCTACTCTTCCTGGGGTCCACACGAAACATGACATAATACAGAACATTAATAGACAAGAAGAGCTCAAGGACAGAACTACATACATTTACAGTCATGTGTGTATACATTTTACATACCTTTGGTCCCGGGAAATCCAACACACTACCCTGTCATTACAAGCACCATGCTCTACCAACTGAGCTACAAAGGACCAATGCTATTCTAACACAGTCAAGAGAAACCTTTCAGAATCTGGCGACAACTTACGCAACTGTTCCACACTTTCAGAATAACGAAGTTGAACATGTTGTATCGACACATAGATGTACTAATCTGCCTTCTCTCTCTCTCCTATAGACTCCATCCGTAATAAAGGCGGTCGTGTGTTTGTCCACTGCCAAGCCGGCATCTCCCGCTCCGCCACCATCTGTCTGGCCTACCTGATGAGGACCAACCGCGTGAAGCTGGACGAGGCCTTTGAGTTCGTCAAGCAACGCCGCAGCATCATCAGTCCTAACTTCAGCTTCATGGGACAACTGCTGCGGTTTGAGTCCCAGGTCCTGGCTACTTCATCCTGCTCGTCGGAAGCCGGGAGTCCTGCCCTGGGGAAGAGCAGTACGGTCTTTAACTTCCCAGTGTCTATCCCCGTCCACGGCAATGCTGGACACGGACAGCTCTCCTTCCTCCACAGCCCCATCACCACCTCACCAAGCTGCTAAGGGGAAGAGTAGGATCATATGGAGGGTTGTCTGTCTTAGCCTGGACTTGAACTGAACTGTCGCTATTGATGTCAAGTCGTTGTGACTGTACTGTCACAATACTAGTAGTGACAGGGTTCATTGGCAATGTACTGTCAGTGTCACTCAACCACAGGTGACTAATCGTTGAGCTTTGGATAGACATTGAGCTCTAGAACGGATGGAACCCTTATTGATGCCCTTCCTGGTGTAAAGGTCATAAAGAAGAAGTGAACCTGGCACTACTGGACGAAAGGGCAAACCTTTGGAGAGACAAACCAAGTGGCCTAGTTTATGGCTTAAATCCACAGGTCTGCCACAATCGCCTTGAAAGGAGTTTCTCTGGCTACCAACATGGCAGTATGGTTATCACAACGTCCTCTGTATGAAGGGGAATGACACCCACAGATCTGTCTAGAACACCTTCTAGGAAGAGACAGAGAAGTCAATGGCTGAAGGTGACTGGGGGAAGAGGGTCAATCCTTTTAAAGGTATTTTTTTAACGGGATGAAGAGAAGAGATTGTGGTCAAAGAATCGTTTGTCAAAGAATCGTTTGTCAAAGAATCGTTTGTCAAAGAATCGTTTGTCAAAGACGCAAAGTTATTTAACGAGAGTGGTCAGCTTTTGATAATCACCATATGTTTGTTGTTTGTTCACCTGACACAACGCTTGACAAAATGGACAAGTAAACCCTCCCTTGGTCACTCACAGACACAGCTATCATATGTATTGCTACCAACTAGACTCTCAGGAATCGTGAATTACTGTCAATGTCCCGCAGCTTGTTCAAACAGAGACAAAACTGTCTGCCTGAGGGAATCCCGCTAATGCCTCGCCGAACGACGCCGGTTTGGATAAATCACTCTTTATTGTTGACAAAACAATGAATGTATCTCTGATCTCTTGCCAGTCGGCCGGCTCGGAGAGTGCCAGAAGGTTTAGTTTAAAGTGGACTGGAAAGCCCCATTCAAATGCAAATGTAATGCCTTTTATAAAACACCATGAGACCCTGACAAACCTGACAATATTGGGGGAAACAGCCAACCAACCATCAGATACCTCTGAAACACCACCATGCCTCTGTAGTGCTAGCTCTGTTAGCATCATGCTAGCTCTGTTAGCGTCATGTACTGTTAGCATCATGCTAGCTCTGTAACATGTCCTGTTAATAGCAGCTAGCTCTGTTAGCATTATTAGCATGCTAGCTCTGTTAGCATTATTAGCATGCTAGCTCTGTTAGCATTATTAGCGTGCTAGCTCTGTTAGCAATTTGTACTATTTACAGCTCTGGGAGAGAGTCAGAACCCCTAAAGCACTAAGACGGGGAACAGACTCACCAGAGACTGCTGTCTGTCTGATTACCGATGTGATATTTATTGAACTAAAGTAATATATTTCTTATATCTATTTTTGCATATGTTTGTTAGTTGTTTTTGATACCACTGAATAAATCCAATTTGTCTTTTCTACTTGGTTGCAGAACTTTTGTCTTAAATATATTAGACCCAAATAAACCACAATCTATGTTATATACATCAAGATAGGATAGATAGGATGACTATACACACAGTCCTACTGACTCAATCTACTGTAACACTGACATCTAGGCCTACAAACAGGATAAACGTTAGTGTTGGAGCTGATCTTCAGGATACACATTACAGTGTAGCAGTGTTGGAGCTGATCTTCAGGATAAACATTACAGTGTAGCAGTGTTGGAGCTGATCTTCAGGATAAACATTACAGTGTTGGAGCTGATCTTCAGGATAAACATTACAGTGTAGCAGTGTTGGAGCTGATCTTCAGGATAAACATTACAGTGTTGGAGCTGATCTTCAGGATAAACATTACAGTGTAGCAGTGTTGGAGCTGATCTTCAGGATACACATTACAGTGTTGGAGCTGATCTTCAGGATAAACATTACAGTGTAGCAGTGTTGGAGCTGATCTTCAGGATACACATTACAGTGTTGGAGCTGATCTTCAAGATACACATTACAGTGTTGGAGCTGATCTTCCCATACCTAGTATAGTTCCCATATTGTTCCCATACATAGTATAGTTCCCATACCTAGTATAGTTCCCATATTGTTCCCATACATAGTATAGTTCCCATACCTAGTATAGTTTCCATACCTAATATAGTTCCCATACCTAGTATAGTTCCCATATTGTTCCCATACCTAGTATAGTTCCCATACCTAGTATAGTTCCCATTTATTTCCCATACCTAGTATAGTTCCCATACGGTTCCCATACCTAGTAAAGTTCTCATACCTAGTATAGTTCCTATACCTAGTAGAGTTCCCATATTGTTCCCATACCTAGTATAGTTCCCATACCTAGTAAAGTTCACATACCTAGTAGAGCTCCCATATTGTTCCCATACCTAGTAAAGTTCCCATACCCAGTATAGTTCCCATACCTAGTATAGTTCCCATATAGATCCGACACCTAGTATAGTTCCCATACCTAGTAGAGTTCCCATATTGTTCCCATACCTAGTATAGTTCCCATACCTAGTAGAGTTCCCATATTGTTCCCATACCTAGTATAGTTCTTATACCCAGTATAGTTCCCATACCTAGTATAGTTCCCATACCTAGTATAGTTCCCATACGTAGTAGAGTTCCCATATTGTTCCCACACCTAGTATAGTTCCTATACCCAGTATAGTTCCCGTACCTAGTATAGTTCCCAATCCCATACCTAGTATAGTTCCCAATCCCATACCTAGAATAGTTCCCGTACCTAGTATAGAAACCATACCTAGAATAGTTCCCAATCCCATACCTAGAATAGTTCCCAATCCCATACCTAGAATAGTTCCCGTACCTAGTGTAGTTCCCATATAGTTCCCATACCTAGTATAGTTCCCATACCTAGTATAGTTCCCATATAGTTCCCATACCTAGTATAGTTCCGATACCTTGTATAGTTCCCATACCTAGTATAGTTCCCATTCCTAGTATATTTCCCATACCTTGTATAGTTCCCATACCTAGTATAGTTCCCATTCCTAGTATATTTCCCATACCTAGTATAGTTCCCATACCTAGTATAGTTCACATACCTAGTATATTTCCCATACCTAGTATAGTTCCCATACCTAGTATAGTTCACATATAGTTCCCATACCTACTATAGTTCCCATACCTAGTACAGTTCCCAAACCTAGTATAGTTCCTATACCTAGTATAGTTCCCAAACCTAGTATATTTCCTGTACCCAGTATATTTCCCATACCTAGTATAGTTCCCATACCTAGTATAGTTCCCAATCCCATACCTAGTATAGTTCAAGTACCTTGTTTAGATCCCATACCTAGTATAGTTCCCAATCCCATACCTAGTATAGTTCCCGTACCTTACCTAGTATAGTTCCCATATCTAGTATAGTTCCCAATCCCATACCTAGTATAGTTCCCGTACCTTACCTAGTATAGTTCCCATATCTAGTATAGTTCCCGTACCTAGTATAGTTCCCATACCTAGAATAGTTCCCATACCTAGTATAGTTCCCATACCCAGTATAGTTCCCGTACCTAGTATAGATACTATACCTAGTATAGTTCCCAATCCCATACCTAGAATAGTTCCCGTACCTAGTATAGTTCCCATACCTAGTATAGTTCCCATACCTAGTATAGTTCCCATACCTAGTATAGTTCCCGTACCTAGTATAGATACTATACCTAGTATCGTTCCCAATCCCATACCTAGTATAGTTCCCGTACCTAGTATAGATACTATACCTAGTATCGTTCCCAATCCCATACCTAGTATAGTTCCCAATCCCATACCTAGTATAGTTCCCGTACCTAGTATAGTTCCCGTTCCTAGTATAGATACTATACCTAGTATAGTTCCCAATCCCGTACCTACAAAAGTTCTCATACCTAGTATAGTTCCCTTACCTACCATAGTTCCCATACCTAGAATAGTTCCCATACCTAGTATAGTTCCCTTACCTACAATAGTTCCAGTTCCTAGTATAGTTCCAATACCTAGTATATTTCCTGTACCTAGTATATTTCCCATACCTAGTATAGTTCCAATACCTAGTATATTTCCTGTACCTAGTATAGTTCCCATAACTAGTTTAGTTCCCATACCTAGAGTAGTTCCCATACCTAGTATAGTTCCCTTACCTTACCTAGTATAGTTCCCGTACCTAGTATAGATGCTATACCTAGTATAGTTCCCGTACCTAGTAAAGTTCTCATACCTAGTATAGTTCCCATATAGTTCCCATACCTAGTATAGTTCCCATACCTAGTATAGTTCCCAAATAGTTCCCATACCTAGCATAGTTCCCATACCTAGTATAGTTCCCATACCTAGTATAGTTCCCATATAGTTCCCATACCTAGTATAGTTCCCATACCTAGTATAGATCCCATACCTAGTATAGTTCCCGTACCTAGTCTAGTTCCCATACCTAGTATAGTTCCCATACCTAGCATAGTTCCCGTACCTAGTATAGTTCCCATACCTAGTATAGTTCCCATATAGTTCCCATACCTAGTATAGTTCCCATACCTAGTATAGATCCCATACCTAGTATAGTTCCAATACCTAGTATAGTTCCCATACCTAGTATTGTTCCAATACCTAGTATAGTGACCATATAGTTCCCATACCTAGTATAGTTCCCATACCTAGTATAGTTCCCATATAGTTCCCATACCTAGCATAGTTCCCATACCTAGTATAGTTCCCATATAGTTCCCATACCTAGTATAGTTCCCATATAGTTCCCATACCTAGTATAGTTCCCATACCTAGTATAGTTCCCATACCTTGTATAGTTCCCATATAGTTCCCATACCTAGCATAGTTCCCATACCTAGTATAGTTCCCATACCTAGTATAGTTCCCATATAGTTCCCATACCTAGTATAGTTCCCATACCTAGTATAGATCCCATACCTAGTATAGTTCCAATACCTAGTATAGTTCCCATACCTAGTATATTTCCAATACCTAGTATAGTGACCATATAGTTCCCATACCTAGTATAGTTCCCATACCTAGTATAGTTCCTATACCCAGTATAGTTCCCATACCTAGTATAGTTCCCATACCTAGTATAGTGACCATATAGTTCCCATACCTAGTATAGTTCCCATACCTAGTATTGTTCTCATATAGTTCCCATAACTAGTATAGTTCCCATTTAGTTCCCATACATATTATAGTTCCCATACCTAGTCTAGTTCCCATATTGTTCCTATACCGAGTATAGTTTCCATACCTACTATAGTCCCATACCTAGTATAGTTCCCTTATAGTTCCCATACCTAGTATTGTTCCCATACCTAGTATAGTTCCCATACCTAATATAGTTCCCATATAGTTCCCATACCTAGTATAGCTCACATACCTAGTACAGTTCCCATACCTAGTATAGTTCCCGTACCTAGTATAGTTCCCATACCTAGAATAGTTCCCGTACCTAGTATAGTTCCCATACCTAGTATAGTTCCCATACCTAGTATAGTTCAAGTACCTTGTATAGATACCATACCTAGTATCGTTCCCAATCCCATACCTAGTATAGTTCCCAATCCCATACCTAGTATAGTTCCAGTACCTTACCTAGTATAGTTCCCGTACCTAGTATAGATGCTATACCTAGTATAGTTCCCGCACCTAGTAAAGTTCTCATACCTAGTATAGTTCCCATATAGTTCCCATACCTAGTATAGTTCCCATACCTAGTATAGTTCCCATATAGTTCCCATACCTAGCATAGTTCCCATACCTAGTATAGTTCCCATACCTAGTATAGTTCCCATATAGTTCCCATACCTAGTATAGTTCCCATACCTAGAATAGATCCCATACCTAGTATAGTTCCCATATAGTTCCCATACCTAGTATAGTTCCCATACCTAGTATAGTTCCCATATAGTTCCCACACCTAGTATAGTTCCCATACCTAGTATAGTTCCCATATAGTTCCCATACCTAGCATAGTTCCCATACCTAGTATAGTTCCCATACCTAGTATAGTTCCCATATAGTTCCCATACCTAGTATAGTTCCCATACCTAGTATAGATCCCATACCTAGTATAGTTCCAATACCTAGTATAGTTCCCATACCTAGTATTGTTCCAATACCTAGTATAGTGACCATATAGTTCCCATACCTAGTATAGTTCCCATACCTAGTATAGTTCCCATATAGTTCCCATACCTAGCATAGTTCCCATACCTAGTATAGTTCCCATATAGTTCCCATACCTAGTATAGTTCCCATATAGTTCCCATACCTAGTATAGTTCCCATACCTAGTATAGTTCCCATATAGTTCCCATACCTAGCATAGTTCCCATACCTAGTATAGTTCCCATACCTAGTATAGTTCCCATATAGTTCCCATACCTAGTATAGATCCCATACCTAGTATAGTTCCAATACCTAGTATAGTTCCCATACCTAGTATATTTCCAATACCTAGTATAGTGACCATATAGTTCCCATACCTAGTATAGTTCCCATACCTAGTATAGTTCCAATACCTAGTATAGTTCCCATACCTAGTATTGTTCCAATACCTAGTATAGTGACCATATAGTTCCCATACCTAGTATAGTTCCCATACCTAGTATAGTTCCCATATAGTTCCCATACCTAGCATAGTTCCCATACCTAGTATAGTTCCCATATAGTTCCCATACCTAGTATAGTTCCCATATAGTTCCCATACCTCGTATAGTTCCCATACCTAGTATAGTTCCCATACCTTGTATAGTTCCCATATAGTTCCCATACCTAGCATAGTTCCCATACCTAGTATAGTTCCCATACCTAGTATAGTTCCCATATAGTTCCCATACCTTGTATAGTTCCAATACCTAGTATATTTCCTGTACCTAGTATAGTTCCAATACCTAGTATAGTTCCCATACCTAGTATATTTCCAATACCTAGTATAGTGACCATATAGTTCCCATACCTAGTATAGTTCCCATACCTAGTATAGTTCCTATACCCAGTATAGTTCCCATACCTAGTATAGTTCCCATACCTAGTATAGTGACCATATAGTTCCCATACCTAGTATAGTTCCCATACCTAGTATTGTTCTCATATAGTTCCCATAACTAGTATAGTTCCCATTTAGTTCCCATACATATTATAGTTCCCATACCTAGTCTAGTTCCCATATTGTTCCTATACCGAGTATAGTTTCCATACCTACTATAGTCCCATACCTAGTATAGTTCCCTTATAGTTCCCATACCTAGTATTGTTCCCATACCTAGTATAGTTCCCATACCTAATATAGTTCCCATATAGTTCCCATACCTAGTATAGCTCACATACCTAGTACAGTTCCCATACCTAGTATAGTTCCCGTACCTAGTATAGTTCCCATACCTAGAATAGTTCCCGTACCTAGTATAGTTCCCATACCTAGTATAGTTCCCATACCTAGTATAGTTCAAGTACCTTGTATAGATACCATACCTAGTATCGTTCCCAATCCCATACCTAGTATAGTTCCCAATCCCATACCTAGTATAGTTCCCAATCCCATACCTAGTATAGTTCCCGTACCTAGTATAGATGCTATACCTAGTATAGTTCCCGTACCTAGTAAAGTTCTCATACCTAGTATAGTTCCCATATAGTTCCCATACCTAGTATAGTTCCCATACCTAGTATAGTTCCCATATAGTTCCCATACCTAGCATAGTTCCCATACCTAGTATAGTTCCCATACCTAGTATAGTTCCCATATAGTTCCCATACCTAGTATAGTTCCCATACCTAGTTTAGATCCCATACCTAGTATAGTTCCCGTACCTAGTCTAGTTCCCATACCTAGTATAGTTCCCATACCTAGCATAGTTCCCATACCTAGTATAGTTCCCATATAGTTCCCATACCTAGTATAGTTCCCATACCTAGTATAGTTCCCATATAGTTCCCATACCTAGTATAGTTCCCATACCTAGTATAGTTCCCATATAGTTCCCATACCTAGTATAGTTCCCATACCTAGTATAGTTCCCATACCTAGTATAGTTCCCATATAGTTCCCTACCTAGTATAGTTCCCATACCTAGTATAGTTCCCATACCTAGTATAGTTCCCATACCTAGTATAGTTCCCATACCTAGTATATTTCCAATACCTAGTATAGTGACCATATAGTTCCCATACCTAGTATAGTTCCCATACCTAGTATAGTTCCCATATAGTTCCCATACCTAGTATAGTTCCCATACCTAGTATAGTTCCCATACCTAGTATAGTTCCCATACCTAGTATAGTTTACCTAGTATAGTTCCCATACCTAGTATAGTTCCCATACCTAGTATAGTTCCCATACCTAGTATAGTTCCCATATAGTTCCCATACCTAGTATAGTTCCCATACCTAGTATAGTTCCCATACCTAGTATAGTTCCCATATAGTTCCCATACCTAGTATAGTTCCCATACCTAGTATAGTTCCCATACCTATTATTGTTCTCATATAGTTCCCATAACTAGTATAGTTCCCATTTAGTTCCCATACATATTATAGTTCCCATACCTAGTCTAGTTCCCATATTGTTCCTATACCGAGTATAGTTTCCATACCTACTATAGTCCCATACCTAGTATAGTTCCCTTATAGTTCCCATACCTAGTATTGTTCCCATACCTAGTATAGTTCCCATACCTAATATAGTTCCCATATAGTTCCCATACCTAGTATAGCTCACATACCTAGTACAGTTCCCATACCTAGTATAGTTCCCATACCTAGTATAGTTCCCGTACCTAGTATAGTTCCCATACCTAGTATATTTCCCATACCTTGTATAGTTCCAATACCTAGTATATTTCCAGTACCTAGTATATTTCCCATACCTAGTATAGTTCCAATACCTAGTATAGTTCCCATACCTAGTATAGTTCCCATAACTAGTTTAGTTCCCATACCTAGTACAGCTCCCGTACCTAGTATAGTTCCCGTACCTAGTATAGTTCCCGTACCTAGTATAGTTCCCGTACCTAGTATAGTTCCCATACCTAGTATATTTCCCATACCTTGTATAGTTCCAATACCTAGTATATTTCCAGTACCTAGTATATTTCCCATACCTAGTATAGTTCCAATACCTAGTATAGTTCCCATACCTAGTATAGTTCCCATAACTAGTTTAGTTCCCATACCTAGTATAGTTCCCGTACCTAGTATAGTTCCCATACCTAGTATAGTTCCCCTACCTAGTATAGTTCCCGAGTACCTAGTATAGTTCCCATATAGTTCCCATACCTAGTATATTTCCCATACCTTGTATAGTTCCAATACCTAGTATATTTCCCATACCTAGTATAGTTCCCATACCTAGTATATTTCCCATACCTTGTATAGTTCCAATACCTAGTATATTTCCTGTACCTAGTATAGTTCCCATACCTAGTATAGTTCCCATACCTAGTATAGTTCCCATATAGTTCCCATACCTAGTATAGTTCCCGTACCTAGTATATTTCCCATACCTAGTATAGTTCCAATACCTAGTAGACTGTAGTTCCCGTACCTAGGAGACTGTAGTTCCCATACCTAGGTGACTAGTTTCCCTACCTAGGAGACTGTAATTACATACCTAGGAGACTGTTGTTCCCATACCTAGGAGTCTGTAGTTCCCATACCTAGGAGACTGTAGTTTTCCTACCTAGGAGACTGTAGTTCCATACCTAGGAGACTGTAGTTCCCATACCTAGGAGTCTGTAGTTTCATACCTAGGAGACTGTAGTTCCCATACCTAGGAGACTGTAGTTCCCATTCCTTAGGAGACTGTAGTTCCCATACCTAGGAGACTGTAGTTCCCATACCTAGGAGACTGTAGTTTCATACCTAGGAGACTGTAGTTTTCCATACCTAGGAGTCTGTAGTTCCATACCTAGGAGACTGTAGTTCCCATACCTTGGAGTCAGTAGTTCCCATACCTAGGAGACTGTAGTTCCCATTCCTTAGGAGACTGTAGTTCCCATACCTAGGAGACTGTAGTTCCCATACCTAGGAGACTGTAGTTTCATACCTAGGAGACTGTAGTTCCCATACCTAGGAGTCTGTAGTTCCCATATCTAGGAGACTGTAGTTCCCATACCTTGGAGTCTGTAGTTCCCATACCTAGGAGACTGTAGTTCCCATACCTAGGAGTCTGTAGTTCCCATATCTAGGAGACTGTAGTTCCCATACCTCGGAGTCTGTAGTTCCCATACCTAGGAGACTGTAGTTCCCATACCTAGGAGACTGTAGTTCCCATACCTAGGAGTCTGTAGTTCCCATATCTAGGAGACTGTAGTTCCCATACCTCGGAGTCTGTAGTTCCCATACCTCGGAGTCTGTAGTTCCCATACCTAGGAGACTGTAGTTCCCATACCTAGGAGTCTGTAGTTCCCATATCTAGGAGACTGTAGTTCCCATACCTAGGTAGTCTGTAGTTCCCATACCTAGGAGACTGTAGTTTCCCTACCTAGGAGATTTTGGTTACCGGTAAAGCCAGATGTCCTGTTCTGAGGTTCAAGACGTAACAGAACAGCATTTATTTTGTTGGTGTAAACTGGATCAGATGAAGTTATATGTTTTTTCTTTAAATCTTAAAAAAATCAAAGGCTTGCTTGTCGACACGTGAAGACATCTGACAGACTGAGAAGGCAGATGGCCTGGTCTAAAGTTCCCATGTTTGAAGTAACGTTCCCATTCCAAGTTGAGAACCCCACGTCCCGCTTGGGTCCTAATGCGATGGAATCTCCCTGTACCGCAGGCTGCATCGGGACTCCTCCTGTGTAGAATCCACGGGTCTTTACGTATGGCATCCATATTAATGTCTCCTATTGTTTAGAAAACACAGTGTTTCCCTCCTCACCACCGACGTGATCACTGGCCAAGCTGGCAGCAGTCTGGGGTACCATCAACACAAGCACACACACACACACACACACACACATTAAGGAGCCCCCCTCCCCATCCCTCTTCCACACACCCCTTTGGAGGCTAAAATAAGAGCAGCTGCAAAGCGTTTGGGAAAAGTGTGAAAAGTAAACAGCAGAAAAGAGCCTTGTGTCCCCTTTCTCCTCTCCTGTCCGCCTGTCCCTCTGTTCTCCTCATGACCAATGAGAGATGGAGGTTTGTGTGTGTGTGTGTGTGTGTGTGTGAAAGGTCTTCTAGTGCAGGAATACAATACCCCCTGTCCTTCATCCAGGGCAGACCCGTTCCTCTCAGTGGAACCCCTGTCCTTCATCCAGGGCAGACCCGTTCCTCTCAGTGGAACCCCTGTCCTTCATCCAGGGCAGACCCGTTCCGCTCAGTGGAACTGATTCTGTGAACGGTGTAGTCATATTGAAACTGAATCAGGTGGGCTTGATCGTTTTAGAATTGGAATTATTCCAAATGACTCCAAAAGAACTTAGCTTGTGAGTTGTAGGTTCTAGAAGTTGGAGAATGTTTTGGAAACTGTTCAAAAACAAAGAGGACTCCACAAACACCATCAGTGTGACCAAAGTGTTAACCCAGCTAGCACATTTGGTTCTTTGGAAGTTGTGGGAAAGTATCTTTTTTTGGTTTCCCAATGGTTCTGGGAACGAAGCCATAAGTTTCCTGACCGTTAAAACGCTTCAGCTCACAGACGGATGACCTGATATTCTCCTGTAAAATTCTCTGATACAGAGCAGAATTCATGGTTCCTTTCTATTAAGTTGTCCAGGTCATGAGGCAGCAAAGCATCCCCAGACTATCACACTACCACCACCATGCTTGGCCGTTGCTATAAGGTTCTTACTGTGGAATGAAGTGTTTTGTTTTCGCCTGACATAATGGGACGCATGTTGTATCCTTTTGACTCATCTGTCCATAGAACATTCTTCCAAGAGTCTTTTTTTTTTTAAATTGTATTTATTTCACCTTTATTTAACCAGGTGGTTCTATCTGATGTCATAATACAGGTAGGCCAGTTGAGAACAAGTTCTCATTTACAACTGCGACCTGGCCAAGATAAAGCAAAGCAGTGTGGCAAAAACAACAACACAGAGTTACACATAAACAAACGTACAGTCAATAACACAAAGGAAAATAAAAAATAAAAATCGATGGACAGTGTGTGCAAATGTAGAAGAGTAGGGAGGTTGGCAATAAATAGGCCCTAGAGGCGAAAATAATTACAATTTAGCATTAACACTGGAGTGATGGATGTGCAGATGATGATGGATGTGCAGATGATGATGTGCAAATAGAGATACCGAGGTGCAAAAGAGCAAGAGGGTAAGTAATAATATGGGGATGAGGTAGTTGGGTGCGTTTGACAGTGATGAGGGGTGGTCGTTTGACCGCGGACCCAGTACGCAAGCAGGTAATGAGGCAGTGATCGCTGAGATGAAGACAGCAGAGGGTAATTTAGAGGGCAGGTTGGTCAGGATGATATCTAAGAGGGTGCCCATCGTTACAGATTTAGGGTTGTACCTGGTCGGTTCCTTGATGATTTGTGTGAGATTGAGGGCATCTAGCTTAGATTGTAGGACGGCTGGGGTGTTAAGCATGTCCCAGTTTAGGTGTCCAGGGCACAACTGGGGGCCGAGGGGGGTCTATAACAAGCGGCAACGGTGAGAGACTTGTTTCTGGAAAGGTGGATTTTTAAAAGTAGAAGCTCGAACTGTTTGGTCACAGACCTGGATAGCATGACAGAACTCTGCAGGCTGTCTCTGCAGTAGATTGCAAATCCACCCCCTTTATCTTGTCGGAAAATGTTGTAGTTAGGGATGGAAATGTTATAGTTAGGGATGGAAATGTTGTAGTTAGGGATGGAAATGTTGTAGTTAGGGATGGAAATGTTATAGTTAGGGATGGAAATGTTGTAGTTAGGGATGGAAATGTTGTAGTTAGGGATGGAAATGTTGTAGTTAGGGATGGAAATGTTGTAGTTAGGGATGGAAATGTTGTAGTTAGGGATGGAAATGTTGTAGTTAGGGATGGAAATGTAGTTAGGGATGGAAATGTTATAGTTAGGGATGGAAATGTTGTAGTTAGGGATGGAAATGTTGTAGTTAGGGATGGAAATGTTATAGTTAGGGATGGAAATGTTGTAGTTAGGGATGGAAATGTAGTTAGGGATGGAAATGTTGTAGTTAGGGATGGAAATGTTTGTAGTTAGGGATGGAAATGTTATAGTTAGGATGGAAATATTGTTGTTAGGGATAAATATTATAATTAGGGATGGAAATATTGTTAGGGATGGAAATGTTATAATTAGGGATGGAAATATTGTAGTTAGGGATGGAAATGTATAATTAGGAGATAAATATTGTAGTTAGGGATGGAAATGTTATAATTAGGGATGGAAATGTTGTAGTTAGGGATGGAAATGTTATAGTTAGGGATGGAAATGTTATTAGGGATGGAAATGTTGTAGTTAGGGATGGAAATGTTATAGTTAGGGATGGAAATATTGTATTAGGGATGGAAATGTTATAATTAGGGATAAATGTTATAGTTAGGGATGGAAATGTTGTAGTTAGGGATGGAAATGTTATAGTTAGGGATGGAAATGTTATAATTAGGGATGGAAATGTTAGTTAGGGATGGAAATGTTATAGTTAGGGATGGAAATGTTGTAGTTAGGGATGGAAATGTTATAGTTAGGGATGGAATATGTTGTAGTTAGGGATGAAATGTTATAATTAGGGATGGAAATATGTAGTTAGGGATGGAAATGTTATAGTTAGGGATGGAAATGTTGTAGTTAGGGATGGAAATATTATAATTAGGGATGGAAATGTTGTAATTAGGATGGAAATATGTAGTTAGGGATGGAAATATTATAATTAGGGATGAAATGTTATAAGTTAGGGATGGAAATGTTATAATTAGGGATGGAAATATTGTAGTTAGGGATGGAAATATTGTTAGGGATAAATATTATAATTAGAGATAAATAGTTAGGGATGGAAATGTTAGAGTTAGGGATGGAAATATTATAGTTAGGGATGGAAATGTTATAATTAGAGATGGAAATGTTATAGTTAGGATGGAAATGTATAATTAGGGATGGAATGTAGTTAGGGATAAATGTTGTAGTTAGGGATGGAAATATTGTTAGGATGGAAATATAGGGATGGAAATGTTGTAGTTAGGGATAAATGTTATAGTTAGGGATGGAAATGTTGTAGTTAGGGATGGAAATGTTGTAGTTAGGGATGGAAATGTTGTAGTTAGGGATGGAAATGTTGTAGTTAGGGATGGAAATGTTGTAGTTAGGGATGGAAATGTAGTTAGGGATGGAAATGTTGTAGTTAGGGATGGAAATGTTGTAGTTAGGGATGGAAATGTTGTAGTTAGGGATGGAAATGTTGTAGTTAAGGATGGAAATGTTGTAGTTAAGGATGGAAATGATGACCATCCAGGTGCTTTTTGGCAAACTTGAGTCAACTATTTGTTGATATTTGTAAACTCAGTTTCCCTTTATCTGATATTAGATTTTGGTTGAAGATCTGATAACATTCAGTATCAAAAATATGCAAATATAGAGAAAATCAGAAAGGGGGCATATACTTTTTCACGGCACTGTGTGGTTCTCAACTGGGAAGTGCTTACCTCACCCCACCAACCAACCACAGACAAACTGGGAGTTTAGTGACATATGTGCTACTCCCCCTTCTCTCTCTCCCCCTCATCCTTTCACCCTTCCTCTCCCCCCTCTCTCCCTCCTCTTCACCCTTCTCCCCCCTCTTCTCCGCCTCCCAGCCTCCTGTTCTTTTGTTGTCTTTTCACTTCCTGTTGTTAAGGATGAGGTCACAGGGATAAGGAGGAGATGGGAGTGTGTGTGTGTGTGTCACCTCATTGGCCCATCTTCAGAAACAGACGAATGTGAAAAAAAAAAACTTTAGTCAAATCACACACAGGACAGAGAGGAGGATCACACCGTTTGGTGTGTCAACACAGTGACAGACAATGTCAAAAACCCGTTGAAAGAGGAAATGGTGGCCGCTTAATGTTGACAGCCTGTGACCAGCTTGACCATCTTGGTGCTGTGGATCACCTGGAGAATATTAGACTCATTTACTTCAGTATAATCTTTATTACTTTTTCCTCATCACTTTATATCTCCTGATATAAAGTGTTTTATGATTAGTTATGTTGTTGTTGATTATGTGTTGCTTATGGTACTTCTTTGTTGCTGTCTATGGAAAGAAAACTGTTATTTGGCCATAGATTAGAAAGTGAGAGTCTCCGGTAATGAGCGCCATCAGGGCTGTGAAAGAGAATAATGGCTGGCTATTGAATTAGACACTACTGGAAAACTCTGGTATTCTTATCTTCACATTGTCAAAACCTGATCATCTCTCAATAACTTCAAAACAAAGACTGAGGGTCAGCCTGATGAACCAAACTACTCAGTAATCTCCTCCATGTAGACTGGGGGTCAGCCTGATGAACCAAACTACTCAGTAATCTCCTCCATGTAGACTGGGGGTCAGCCTGTTGCGTCATGATCTAATAAGTTAATAAATTATTAATTACGTTACTAAAAAGTTAGTTAGAGGAGTAACTATGACAACAATTGACTCCAAAGAGAAGCCATGTGGATATATACATTAAATTCCGTATCCTCAGACGATTTAAACCAATAATTCGATTTCACCTCCTTCAAAAAGGCCAAATTTAGACTGTTAAACAAGAACGCTGTCCATATCAGATTTTGCATATTGTTTATGAGTTGGCCCAACATATTTATGAACGGCTGTGCTTGATGTCCTTTTGTGGTGGGCTATCTCATGAATTGATATGACGTATTTAGGTGAGCAGATACCTGGGGCTGTTGATATGGGAGTTGCCAGCTCCCATACCCTACAATTCGCTATCTCTTTGTGACTAACTTGTATACAGGTAAGACCAGAAAAGCCACATTCCTGATTGGCAGATGAGTGGCAACACTGATTAGAAGCACCTGCTGCTCATTGGTTGTTCTTTACAAATGCTGTTTTTTTTTAATTAAAATAAAACAGTACCTACACACTGAAGAAGGCTGTAAAGCCACAACGTCTGTGGACGTTGTCCCTGAATGCAGTGAAAATAATGTAAAACGTTGAATAATGAAGTAAACTTTATGAGACAACATTATGAGGGCGGACCCATTACCCCTTTTTGTGTGTCTGAATTTGTTTTACATCCCTGTTAGTGAGCATTTCTCCTTTACCAAGATAATCCAGCCACCTGACAGGTGTGGCATATCAAGAAACTGATTAAACAGCACGATCGTTACACAGGTGCACCTTGTGCTGGGCCACAAATGTCACAAGTTTTGAGGGAGCGTGCAATTGACACGCTGACTGCAGGAATGTCCAACAGAGTTGTTACCAGATAATTGAATGCTTGATTTCTCTAACATAAGCCGCCTCCAATGTCGTTTTAGAGAATTTGGCAGTACGTCCAACCGGCCTCACAACCGCAGACCATGTGTACGGCGTCGTTTGGGCGAGCAGTTTGCTAATGTCAAAGTTGTGAACAGAGTGCCCCATGGTGGCGGTGGGGTTATTGTATGGACAGGCATAAGCTACGGACAACCAACAGAATTGCATTTTATCAATGGCAATTTGAATGCACAGAGGTACCCTGACGAGATCCTGAGGCCCATTGTCGTGCCATTCATCCACCGCCATCACCTCATGTTTCAGCGTGATAATGCACCGCCCCATGTCAGAAGGATCTGGACACAATTCCTTGGAAGCTGAAAACGTCCCAGTTCTTCTATGGCCTGTATACTCACCAGACATGTCACCCATTGACCCTGTTTGGGATGCACTGGATCAACGTGTACAAGAGCGTGTTCCAGTTTCCGCCAATATCCAGCAACTTCGCACAGCCATTGAAGAGGAGTGGGACAACATTCCACAGGCCACAATCAACATCCTGATCAACTCTATGCATAGGAGATGTCGCGCTGCATGAGTCAGAATGTGGTCACACCAGATACTGACTGATTTACTGATCCACGCCCCTACTTTTCTTTTGAAGGTATCTGGGACCAACAGATGCATATCTGTATTCCCAGTCATGTGAAATCAATAGATTAGGGCCTAATGAATTTACTTCAATTGATTGATTTCTTTATATGAAATATAAGTCTTGGACAATTGTTGCATCTTGGACAATTGTTGCATGTTGCATTTATATTTTTCTTCAGTATAGTTGACGTCAGTAAAGTTGACGTCAGTAAAGTTCTGCCGTCTCTGATTCTGAGACTCTGCATGGTCAATCCATTGTTTAGCCATACAGCATTTATTTTATTTTCTAAACAACATACTTTTTTAAAAACGTTGGCAAAGGGTAAAGTCTACAAAACTTAGACTACTCTGTTCGTTACATATTTTAGTTTTGGGAACTGAAAACTATATTTAGATCAAATGTTTCATTATTGAGAAAATGTGCAGAATGCCAGCAAAAAAATCCATCTCGTTCCACCTTCTACTACTGCTGGCTACTGGGCTTCCTCTCTCTACCCTATTTGGTAGTGAGTGGAAGCTCCAAGCGGATGCTTCACATCCGTGACTCGTTTTAAGGAAACTACGCATATGTCGAGCATCACTACTTCACAGCAGAGCCATTTAATTATTTTTTTTTTAATCAAAATGCGTTAGCCAGTTAGCTTAGGTGCTTGACTGCTGGTGTGAGGTCAGAACGCTCGGATCAGCCTTACTCCTCGGCCAGAGCATCTAGTATGCGCTTTGAACGGTCCCGAGAGCAAAACCGGTGTTTACGAACTCCAAGAGTACACTCTGGCACTCCAGATTATGTTTATGAATACACCCATAGTATAACACCCGTTTTACTCCATGTGTAACTCTGTGTTGTTGTACGTGTCGAACTGCTTTGCTTAATCTTGGCCAGTTCCAAGTTGTAAATGAGAACTTGTTCTCAACTTGCCTACCTGGTTAAATAAAGGTTAAATAAATAAAAAAATAATAAAATAAACCATCCTTTAGTCTTTCAATCTTTAGTTTTTTAGTACATGCCCTCATGTGAATCTTTAAAGAGCTGGGCTAGACTACAACCCCCCACTATCTATATACTCTCTATACCCAGACTACAACCTCCCCACTATCTATATACTCTCTATACCCAGACTACAACCCCCCACTATCTATATACTCTCTATACCCAGACTACAACCTCCCCACTATCTATATACTCTCTATACCCAGACTACAACCTCCCCACTATCTATATACTCTCTATACCCAGACTACAACCTCCCCACTATCTATATACTCTCTAATACAAGACTACAACCTCCCCACTATCTATATACTCTCTATACCCAGACTACAACCTCCCCACTATCTATATACTCTCTATACCCAGACTACAACCCCCACTATCTATATACTCTAATACAAGACTACAACCCCCACTATCTATATACTCTCTAATACAAGACTACAACCTCCCCACTATCTATATACTCTCTAATACAAGACTACAACCTCCCACTATCTATATACTCTCTAATACAAGACTACAACCTCCCACTATCTATATACTCTCTATACCCAGACTACAACCCCCCACTATCTATATACTCTCTATACCCAGACTACAACCTCCCACTATCTATATACTCTCTATACCCAGACTACAACCTCCCCACTATCTATATACTCTCTAATACAAGACTACAACCCCCCACTATCTATATACTCTCTATACCCAGACTACAACCTCCCCACTATCTATATACTCTCTATACCCAGACTACAACCCCCACTATCTATATACTCTCTATACCAAGACTACAACCTCCCCACTATCTATATACTCTCTATACCCAGACTACAACCTCCCACTATCTATATACTCTCTATACCCAGACTACAACCCCCACTATCTATATACTCTCTAATACAAGACTACAACCCCCCACTATCAATATACTCTCTATACCCAGACTACAACCCCCACTATCTATATACTCTCTAATACAAGACTACAACCCCCCACTATCTATATACTCTCTAATACAAGACTACAACCTCCCCACTATCTATATACTCTCTATACCCAGACTACAACCTCCCCACTATCTATATACTCTCTATACCCAGACTACAACCTCCCCACTATCTATATACTCTCTATACCCAGACTACAACCCCCCACTATCTATATACTCTCTATACCCAGACTACAACCCCCCACTATCTATATACTCTCTATACCCAGACTACAACCTCCCACTATCTATATACTCTCTAATACAAGACTACAACCCCCACTATCTATATACTCTCTATACCCAGACTACAACCTCCCCACTATCTATATACTCTCTATACCCAGACTACAACCTCCCCACTATCTATATACTCTCTATACCCAGACTACAACCCCCCCACTATCTATATACTCTCTAATACAAGACTACAACCCCCACTATCTATATACTCTCTATACCCAGACTACAACCTCCCCACTATCTATATACTCTCTATACCCAGACTACAACCCCCCACTATATATATACTCTCTATACCCAGACTACAACCTCCCACTATCTATATACTCTCTATACCCAGACTACAACCCCCACTATCTATATACTCTCTATACCCAGACTACAACCCCCACTATCTATATACTCTCTATACCCAGACTACAACCTCCCACTATCTATATACTCTCTATACCCAGACTACAACCTCCCACTATCTATATATACTCTCTATACCCAGACTACAACCTCCCCACTATCTATATATACTCTCTATACCCAGACTACAACCCCCACTATCTATATACTCTCTAATACCAAGACTACAACCTCCCCACTATCTATATACTCTCTATACCCAGACTACAACCCCCCCACTATCTATATACTCTCTATACCCAGACTACAACCCCCCACTATCTATATACTCTCTAATACAAGACTACAACCTCCCCACTATCTATATACTCTCTAATACAAGACTACAACCTCCCCACTATCTATATACTCTCTATACCCAGACTACAACCCCCCACTATCTATATACTCTCTATACCCAGACTACAACCTCCCCACTATCTATATACTCTCTATACCCAGACTACAACCTCCCCACTATCTATATACTCTCTATACCCAGACTACAACCCCCACTATCTATATACTCTCTAATACCCAAGACTACAACCTCCCCACTATCTATATACTCTCTATACCCAGACTACAACCTCCCCACTATCTATATACTCTCTATACCCAGACTACAACCCCCACTATCTATATACTCTCTATACCCAGACTACAACCCCCACTATCTATATACTCTCTATACCCAGACTACAACCCCCCACTATCTATATACTCTCTAATACCCAGACTACAACCCCCCCACTATCTATATACTCTCTATACCCAGACTACAACCCCCACTATCTATATACTCTCTATACCCAGACTACAACCCCCACTATCTATATACTCTCTAATACCAAGACTACAACCCCCCACTATCTATATACTCTCTATACCCAGACTACAACCCCCCACTATCTATATACTCTCTATACCCAGACTACAACCCCCCACTATCTATATACTCTCTATACCCAGACTACAACCCCCCACTATCTATATACTCTATACCCAGACTACAACCCCCACTATCTATATACTCTCTATACCCAGACTACAACCCCCCACTATCTATATACTCTCTAATACCAAGACTACAACCTCCCCACTATCTATATACTCTCTATACCCAGACTACAACCCCCACTATCTATATACTCTCTATACCCAGACTACAACCCCCCACTATCTATATACTCTCTATACCCAGACTACAACCCCCCACTATCTATATACTCTCTATACCCAGACTACAACCCCCACTATCTATATACTCTCTATACCCAGACTACAACCCCCACTATCTATATACTCTCTATACCCAGACTACAACCCCCCACTATCTATATACTCTCTATACCCAGACTACAACCCCCCACTATCTATATACTCTCTATACCCAGACTACAACCCCCCACTATCTATATACTCTCTATACCCAGACTACAACCCCCCACTATCTATATACTCTCTATACCCAGACTACAACCCCCCACTATCTATATACTCTCTATACCCAGACTACAACCCCCACTATCTATATACTCTCTATACCCAGACTACAACCCCCACTATCTATATACTCTCTATACCCAGACTACAACCTCCCCACTATCTATATACTCTCTATACCCAGACTACAACCCCCACTATCTATATACTCTCTATACCCAGACTACAACCCCCCCACTATCTATATACTCTCTATACCCAGACTACAACCCCCCACTATCTATATACTCTCTAATACAAGACTACAACCTCCCCACTATCTATATACTCTCTATACCCAGACTACAACCCCCACTATCTATATACTCTCTATACCCAGACTACAACCTCACCACTATCTATATACTCTCTATACCCAGACTACAACCCCCACTATCTATATACTCTCTATACCCAGACTACAACCCCCCACTATCTATATACTCTCTATACCCAGACTACAACCCCCCACTATCTATATACTCTCTATACCCAGACTACAACCCCCACACTATCTATATACTCTCTATACCCAGACTACAACCCCCACACTATCTATATACTCTCTATACCCAGACTACAACCCCCACTATCTATATACTCTCTATACCCAGACTACAACCCCCACACTATCTATATACTCTCTATACCCAGACTACAACCCCCACACTATCTATATACTCTCTATACCCAGACTACAACCCCCCCACTATCTATATACTCTCTATACCCAGACTACAACCCCACACTATCTATATACTCTCTATACCCAGACTACAACCCCCACTATCTATATACTCTCTATACCCAGACTACAACCCCCACTATCTATATACTCTCTATACCCAGACTACAACCCCCACTATCTATATACTCTCTATACCCAGACTACAACCCCCACTATCTATATACTCTCTATACCCAGACTACAACCCCCACACTATCTATATACTCTCTATACCCAGACTACAACCCCCACTATCTATATACTCTCTATACCCAGACTACAACCCCCACTATCTATATACTCTCTATACCCAGACTACAACCCCCCACTATCTATATACTCTCTATACCCAGACTACAACCCCCCCACTATCTATATACTCTCTATACCCAGACTACAACCCCCACACTATCTATATACTCTCTAATACAAGACTACAACCCCCACTATCAATATACTCTCTATACCCAGACTACAACCCCCCACTATCTATATACTCTCTATACCCAGACTACAACCCCCACACTATCTATATACTCTCTATACCCAGACTACAACCCCCACTATCTATATACTCTCTATACCCAGACTACAACCCCCCACACTATCTATATACTCTCTATACCCAGACTACAACCCCCCACACTATCTATATACTCTCTAAACCCAGACTACAACCCCCACACTATCTATATAATCTCTATACCCAGACTACAACCTCCCACACTATCTATATACTCTATACCCAGACTACAACCCCCCACTATCTATATACTCTCTATACCCAGACTACAACCCCCACACTATCTATATACTCTCTATACCCAGACTACAACCCCCACACTATCTATATACTCTCTATACCCAGACTACAACCCCCCCACTATCTATATACTCTATACCCAGACTACAACCCCCCACTATCTATATACTCTCTATACCCAGACTACAACCCCCACACTATCTATATACTCTCTATACCCAGACTACAACCCCCACACTATCTATATACTCTCTATACCCAGACTACAACCCCCCACACTATCTATATACTCTCTATACCCAGACTACAACCCCCACACTATCTATATACTCTCTATACCCAGACTACAACCCCCCACTATCTATATACTCTCTAATACCCAGACTACAACCCCCACTATCTATATACTCTCTATACCCAGACTACAACCCCCACACTATCTATATACTCTCTATACCCAGACTACAACCCCCACTATCTATATACTCTCTATACCCAGACTACAACCCCCACTATCTATATACTCTCTATACCCAGACTACAACCCCCCACTATCTATATACTCTCTATACCCAGACTACAACCCCCACTATCTATATACTCTCTATACCCAGACTACAACCTCCCCACTATCTACTCTCTATGCAGACTACAACCCCCTATATCTGTATATACTCTCTATACCCAGACTACAACCCCCACACTATCTATATACTCTCTATACCCAGACTACAACCCCCACACTATCTATATACTCTCTATACCCAGACTACAACCCCCACACTATCTATATACTCTCTATACCCAGACTACAACCCCCACACTATCTATATACTCTCTATACCCAGACTACAACCCCCACTATCTATATACTCTCTATACCCAGACTACAACCTCCCACTATCTATATACTCTCTATACCCAGACTACAACCCCCACTATCTATATACTCTCTATACCCAGACTACAACCCCCACACTATCTATATACTCTCTATACCCAGACTACAACCCCCACTATCTATATACTCTCTATACCCAGACTACAACCCCCCCACTATCTATATACTCTCTATACCCAGACTACAACCTCCCCACTATCTATATACTCTCTAATACAAGACTACAACCCCCACTATCTATATACTCTCTATACCCAGACTACAACCCCCCACTATCTATATACTCTCTATACCCAGACTACAACTCCCCACTATCTCTATATACTCTCTACAGCAATTCACAACACTCCACACTATCTATATACTCTCTATACCCAGACTACAACCCCCACACTATCTATATACTCTCTATACCCAGACTACAACCCCCCCACTATCTATATACTCTCTATACCCAGACTACAACCCCCACACTATCTATATACTCTCTATACCCAGACTACAACCTCCCCACTATCTATATACTCTCTATACCCAGACTACAACCTCCCCACTATCTATATACTCTCTATACCCAGACTACAACCCCCCCACAATCTATATACAGTGAGGGAAAAAAGTTTTTTGTACGTTTGCCCACTTACAAAGAAATTATCAGTCTATAATTTGAATGGTAGGTTTATTTGAACAGTGAGAGACAGAATAACAACAAAAAAATATATATAGATAGTGGGGGGGTTGTAGTCTTGTATTAGAGAGTATATAGATAGTAGGGAGGTTGTAGTCTTGTAGTGGTATATTGATAGTGGGGAGGTTGTTGTCTTGTATTAGAGAGTATATAGATAGTGGGGGGGTTGTAGTCTTGTTTTAGAGAGTATATAGATAGTGGGGAGGTTGTAGTCTGGTTGTAGAGAGTATATAGATAGTGGCGGGTTGTAGTCTGGGTGTAGAGAGTATATAGATAGTGGGGGGGTTGTAGTCTGGGTATAGAGAGTATATAGATAGTGGGGGTTGTAGTCTGGGTATAGAGAGTATATAGATAGTGAGGTTGTAGTCTGGGTATAGAGAGTATATAGATAGTGTGGGGGTTGTAGTCTGGGTATAGAGAGTATATAGATAGTGGGGAGGTTGTAGTCTGGGTATGAGTATATAGATAGTGTGGGGGTTGTAGTCTGGGTATAGAGAGTATATAGATAGTGTGGTTGTAGTCTGGGTATAGAGAGTATATAGATAGTGTGGGGTTGTAGTCTGGGTTTAGAGAGTATATAGATAGTGTGGGAGGTTGTAGTCTGGGTATAGAGAGTATATAGATAGTGTGGGGGGTTGTAGTCTGGGTTTAGAGAGTATATAGATAGTGTGGGGGGTTGTAGTCTGGGCTTAGAGAGTATATAGATAGTGTGGGGGTTGTAGTCTGGGTATAGAGAGTATATAGATAGTGTGAGGGTTGTAGTCTGGGTATAGAGAGTATATAGATAGTGTGGGGGGTTGTAGTCTGGGTTTAGAGAGTATTGTTGTGAATATACGAATCAAACAGTCAACTGAGTGCATTGCCAGGGAGTTACAGCGAAATGAATAGGGTTGTTGTTCATTAGTTTAATAGTTCAATAGTGTTTTCGTAGGTTTCTACACTACTTTCCTTCCGTCTATATTGTTTCTTAATTTTATGCAGTTTGTTCGGCTTTGATTCCTCATGATTGAGTATTTCTTTGTTCAAGTAGACTGTGATTTTGCTGTGATCTGATAGGGGTGTCAGCGGACTGACTGTGAATGCTCTGAGAGACTCTGGGTTGAGGTCTGTGATAAAGTAGGTCACCACAGACTAGTATGTGTTTCTGGGCCTGGAAATGATTGATCTCCCCCTCTAGGATGGAGACGCTGTCTTTAATAGAGTATGAGGATTCTGTTGGGGTAAGTAAGCACGCAGGAGGACATTTTTCTCTGTTGAGTTCATTTCCTTTAGATTCTCTCTCTCTCTCTCTCTCTCTCTCTCTCTCTCTCTCTCTCTCTCTCTCTCTCTCTCTCTCTCTCTCTCTCTCTCTCTCTCTCTCTCTCTTTCTCTCTCTACCGCTACCTCTCTACCGCTCTACCTCTCTACCTCTCTACCTCTACCTCTCTCTACCTCTCTCTACCTCTCTCTTTGGGGCCGGCAGGCAGAAATGAGATCCTGAATAGTGCATCTCTGGAATGTCTGGCATCCAACACACACACACTCTCTCTTTCTCTCTCACACACACACACAACTCTCTCTCACATTCAACTTAAATGTGTTTTCCGGTTTTAACCCAACCCCTCTGAATAAGAGGTGCCGGGGGCTGCCTTAATCGACATCCACGTCTTCTGCGCCCGGGGAACAGTGGGTTAAATGTTTGCTCAAGGGCAGAACGACAGATTTTTCACTTGTCAGCTCGGGGATTCGATCCAACAACCTTTCGATTACTGGCCCAACACTATAACCAATAAAAGCCTACCGTGTGTGTGTTTATCAACAACCCAGGAACAATAATTTCATATTAAGGTCGATTGAGTGTTTTATCTAATGTTAGGAATATAACATCCCATTTTCAGTAAATGTTTTAAATGAAATAGCATTGGAGAGTTCTAATACCAAGTTCTAATAACATTCCATATGTAACAACAGAAAATTGAATCTGTAACAACAGAACATTCACATCTGTAATAACAGAACATTCTATCTGTAACAACAGAACATTCTATCTGTAACAGAACATTCCATCGGTAACAACAGAACATTCCATATGTAACAACAGAACATTCCATCTGTAACAACAGAAAATTCTATCTGTAACAACAGAACATTCTATCTGTAACAACAGATCATTCACATCTGTAACAACAGAACATTCACATCTGTAACAACAGAACATTCCATCTGTAACAACAGAAAATTATATCTGTAACAACAGAACATTCCATCTGTAACAACAGAACATTCTATCTGTAACTACAGAACATTCCATCTGTAACAACAGAACATTCCACCTGTAACAACAGAACATTCCATCTGTAACAACAGAACATTCTCATCTGTAACAACAGAACATTCTCATCTGTAACAACAGAACATTCACATCTGTAACAACAGAAAATTCACATCTGTAACAACAGAACATTCCATCTGTAACAACAGAAAATTCTATCTGTAACAACAAAACATTCCATCTGTAACAACAGAACACTCACATCTGTAACAATAGAACATTCTCATCTGTAACAACAGAACATTACATCTGTAACAACAGAACATTCACATCTGTAACAACAGAACATTCACATCTGTAACAAAAGAACATTACATCTGTAACAACATAACATTATATCTGTAATAACAGAACATTCACATCTGTAACAACAGAACCTTCCATCTGTAACAACAGAACATTTCACATCTGTTACAACAGAACATTCACATCTGCAACAACAGAGCATTCCATCTGTAAAAACAGAAGATTCTATCTGTAACAACAGAACATTCTATCTAAAACAACAGAACATTCCATCTGTAACAACAGAACATTCCATCTGTAACAACAGAACATTCCATCTGTAACAACAGAACATTCACATCTGTAACAACAGAACATTCACATCTGTAACAACAGAACATTATATCTGTAACAACAGAACATTATATCTGTAATAACAGAACATTCCATCTGTAACAACAGAACATTCCATCTGTAACAACATAACATTGCACATCTGTAACAACATAACATTCTCATCTGTAACAACAGAACATTCTATCTGTAACAACAGAACATTCAAATCAGTAACAACAGAACATTCTATCTGTAACAACAGAACATTCTATCTGTAACAACAGAACATTCTATCTGTAACAACAGAACATTCTATCTGTAACTACAGAACATTCTCATCTGTAACAACAGAACATTCCACCTGTAACAACAGAACATTCCATCTGTAACAACAGAACATTCACATCTGTAACAACAGAACATTATATCTGTAACAACAGAACATTATATCTGTAATAACAGAACATTCCATCTGTAACAACAGAACATTCCATCTGTAACAACATAACATTGCACATCTGTAACAACAGAACATGCACATCTGTAACAACAGAACATTCTATCTGTAACAACAGAACATTCACATCTGTAACAACAGAACATTCTATCTGTAACAACAGAACATTCCATCAGTAACTACAGAACATTCTATCTGTAACAACAGAACATTATATCTGTAACAACAGAACATTCTATCTGTAATAACAGAACATTCCATCTGTAACAACAGAACATTCCATCTGTAACAACAGAATATTCACATCTGTAACAACAGAACATTATATCTGTAACAACAGAACATTATATCTGTAATAACAGAACATTCCATCTGTAACAACAGAACATTATATCTGTAACAACATAACATTGCACATCTGTAACAACATAACATTGCACATCTGTAACAACAGAACATGCACATCTGTAACAACAGAACATTCTATCTGTAACAACAGAACATTCACATCTGTAACAACAGAACATTCTATCTGTAACAACAGAACATTCCATCAGTAACTACAGAACATTCTATCTGTAACAACAGAACATTATATCTGTAACAACAGAACATTCTATCTGTAATAACAGAACATTCCATCTGTAACAACAGAACATTCCATCTGTAACAACAGAATATTCACATCTGTAACAACAGAACATTATATCTGTAACAACAGAACATTATATCTGTAATAACAGAACATTCCATCTGTAACAACAGAACATTCCATCTGTAACAACATAACATTGCACATCTGTAACAACAGAACATGCACATCTGTAACAACAGAACATTCTATCTGTAACAACAGAACATTCACATCTGTAACAACAGAACATTCCATCTGTAACAACAGAACATTCCATCTGTAACAACATAACATTGCACATCTGTAACAACAGAACATGCACATCTGTAACAACAGAACATTCTATCTGTAACAACAGAACATTCACATCTGTAACAACAGAACATTCCATCTGTAACAACAGAACATTCCATCTGTAACTACAGAACATTCCATCTGTAACAACAGAACATTCCACCTGTAACAACAGAACATTCCATCTGTAACAACAGAACATCTCACATCTGTAACAACAGAACATTCCACCTGTAAACAACAGAACATTTCATCTGTAACAACAGAACATTCACATCTGTAAACAACAGAACATTATATCTGTAACAACAGAACATTATATCTGTAATAACAGAACATTCCATCTGTAACAACAGAACATTCCATCTGTAACAACATAACATTGCACATCTGTAACAACAGAACATGCACATCTGTAACAACAGAACATTCTATCTGTAACAACAGAACATTCACATCTGTAACAACAGAACATTCTATCTGTAACAACAGAACATTCCATCTGTAACTACAGAACATTCTATCTGTAACAACAGAACATTATATCTGTAACAACAGAACATTATATCTGTAATAACAGAACATTCCATCTGTAACAACAGAACATTCCATCTGTAACAACAGAATATTCACATCTGTAACAAGAGAACATTCACATCTGAAACAACAGAACATTCCATCTGTAACAACAGAACATTCCACCTGTACCAACAGAACATTCTATCTGTAACAACAGAACCTTCCATCTGTAACTACAGAACATTCTCATCTGTAACAACAGAACATTCACATCTGTAACAACAGAACATTCTCATCTGTAACAACAGAACATTCCATCTGTAACAACAGAATATTCACATCTGTAACAACAGAACATTCTCATCTGTAACAACTGAACATTCCATCTTTAACAACAGAACATTCACATCTGTAACAACAGAACATTCACATCTGTACCAACAAAACATTCACATCTATAACAACAGAAAATTCCATCTGTAACAACAGAACATTCACATATGTAACAACAGAACATTCTATCTGTAAGAACAGAACATTCACATCTGTAACAACAGAACATTCTATCTGTAACAACAGAATATTCCATCAGTAACTACAGAACATTCTATCTGTAACAACAGAACATTATATCTGTAACAACAGAACATTCTATCTGTAATAACAGAACATTCCATCTGTAACAACAGAACATTCCATCTGTAACAACAGAATATTCACATCTGTAACAACAGAACATTATTTCTGTAACAACAGAACATTATATCTGTAATAACAGAACATTCCATCTGTAACAACAGAACATTCCATCTGTAACAACATAACATTGCACATCTGTAACAACATAACATTGCACATCTGTAACAACAGAACATGCACATCTGTAACAACAGAACATTCTATCTGTAACAACAGAACATTCACATCTGTAACAACAGAACATTCTATCTGTAACAACAGAACATTCCATCAGTAACTACAGAACATTCTATCTGTAACAACAGAACATTATATCTGTAACAACAGAACATTCTATCTGTAATAACAGAACATTCCATCTGTAACAACAGAACATTCCATCTGTAACAACAGAATATTCACATCTGTAACAACATAACATTATATCTGTAACAACAGAACATTATATCTGTAATAACAGAACATTCCATCTGTAACAACAGAACATTCCATCTGTAACAACATAACATTGCACATCTGTAACAACAGAACATGCACATCTGTAACAACAGAACATTCTATCTGTAACAACAGAACATTCACATCTGTAACAACAGAACATTCTATCTGTAAATAACAGAACATTCCATCTGTAACTACAGAACATTCTATCTGTAACAACAGAACATTATATCTGTAACAACAGAACATTATATCTGTAATAACAGAACATTCCATCTGTAACAACAGAACATTCCATCTGTAACAACAGAATATTCACATCTGTAACAAGAGAACATTCACATCTGAAACAACAGAACATTCCATCTGTAACAACAGAACATTCCACCTGTACCAACAGAACATTCTATCTGTAAACAACAGAACCTTCCATCTGTAACTACAGAACATTCTCATCTGTAACAACAGAACATTCACATCTGTAACAACAGAACATTCTCATCTGTAACAACAGAACATTCCATCTGTAACAACAGAATATTCACATCTGTAACAACAGAACATTCTCATCTGTAACAACTGAACATTCCATCTTTAACAACAGAACATTCACATCTGTAACAACAGAACATTCACATCTGTACCAACAAAACATTCACATCTATAACAACAGAAAATTCCATCTGTAATAACAGAACATTCACATATGTAACAACAGAACATTCTATCTGTAAGAACAGAACATTCACATCTGTAACAACAGAACATTCCATCTGTAACAACAGAACATTCCATCAGTAACTACAGAACATTCTATCTGTAACAACAGAACATTATATCTGTAACAACAGAACATTCTATCTGTAAGAACAGAACATTCCATCTGTAACAACAGAACATTCCATCTGTAACAACATAACATTGCACATCTGTAACAACATAACATTGCACATCTGTAACAACAGAACATGCACATCTGTAACAACAGAACATTCTATCTGTAACAACAGAACATTCACATCTGTAACAACAGAACATTCTATCTGTAACAACAGAACATTCCATCAGTAACTACAGAACATTCTATCTGTAACAACAGAACATTATATCTGTAACAACAGAACATTCTATCTGTAATAACAGAACATTCCATCTGTAACAACAGAACATTCCATCTGTAACAACAGAATATTCACATCTGTAACAACATAACATTATATCTGTAACAACAGAACATTATATCTGTAATAACAGAACATTCCATCTGTAACAACAGAACATTCCATCTGTAACAACATAACATTGCACATCTGTAACAACAGAACATGCACATCTGTAACAACAGAACATTCACATCTGTAACAACAGAACATTCCATCTGTAACAACAGAACATTCCATCTGTAACAACATAACATTGCACATCTGTAACAACAGAACATGCACATCTGTAACAACAGAACATTCTATCTGTAACAACAGAACATTCACATCTGTAACAACAGAACATTCCATCTGTAACAACAGAACATTCCATCTGTAACTACAGAACATTCCATCTGTAACAACAGAACATTCCACCTGTAACAACAGAACATTCCATCTGTAACAACAGAACATTCACATCTGTAACAACAGAACATTCTCATCTGTAACAACAGAACATTCCATCTGTAACAACAGAACATTCCACCTGTAACAAAAGAACATTTCATCTGTAACAACAGAACATTCACATCTGTAACAACAGAACATTATATCTGTAACAACATAACATTGTACATCTGTAACAACAGAACATGCACATCTGTAACAACAGAACAGTCTATCTGTAACAACAGAACATTCACATCTGTAACAACAGAACATTCCATCTGTAACAACAGAACATTCCATCTGTAACAACATAACATTGCACATCTGTAACAACAGAACATGCACATCTGTAACAACAGAACATTCTATCTGTAACAACAGAACATTCACATCTGTAACAACAGAACATTCTCATCTGTAACAACTGAACATTCCATCTTTAACAACAGAACATTCACATCTGTAACAACAGAACATTCACATCTGTACCAACAAAACATTCACATCTATAACAACAGAAAATTCCATCTGTAACAACAGAACAATCTATCAGTAACAACAGAACATTCTATCTGTAACAACAGAACATTCCATCTGTAACAACAGAACATTCTATCTGTAACTACAGAACATTCCATCTGTAACAACAGAACATTCCACCTGTAACAACAGAACATTCCATCTGTAACAACAGAACATTCTCATCTGTAACAACAGAACATTCTCATCTGTAACAACAGAACATTCACATCTGTAACAACAGAAAATTCACATCTGTAACAACAGAACATTCCATCTGTAACAACAGAAAATTCTATCTGTAACAACAGAACATTCCATCTGTAACAACAGAACACTCACATCTGTAACAACAGAACACTCCATCTGTAATAATAGAACATTCTCATCTGTAACAACAGAACATTACATCTGTAACAACAGAACATTCACATCTGTAACAACAGAACATTCACATCTGTAACAAAAGAACATTACATCTGTAACAACATAACATTATATCTGTAATAACAGAACATTCACATCTGTAACAACAGAACCTTCCATCTGTAACAACAGAACATTTCACATCTGTTACAACAGAACATTCACATCTGCAACAACAGAGCATTCCATCTGTAAAAACAGAAGATTCTATCTGTAACAACAGAACATTCTATCTAAAACAACAGAACATTCCATCTGTAACAACAGAACATTCCATCTGTAACAACAGAACATTCCATCTGTAACAACAGAACATTCTACATCTGTAACAACAGAACATTCACATCTGTAACAACAGAACATTATATCTGTAACAACAGAACATTATATCTGTAATAACAGAACATTCCATCTGTAACAACAGAACATTCCATCTGTAACAACATAACATTGCACATCTGTAACAACATAACATTCTCATCTGTAACAACAGAACATTCTATCTGTAACAACAGAACATTCAAATCAGTAACAACAGAACATTCTATCTGTAACAACAGAACATTCTATCTGTAACAACAGAACATTCTATCTGTAACAACAGAACATTCTATCTGTAACTACAGAACATTCTCATCTGTAACAACAGAACATTCCACCTGTAACAACAGAACATTCCATCTGTAACAACAGAACATTCACATCTGTAACAACAGAACATTATATCTGTAACAACAGAACATTATATCTGTAATAACAGAACATTCCATCTGTAACAACAGAACATTCCATCTGTAACAACATAACATTGCACATCTGTAACAACAGAACATGCACATCTGTAACAACAGAACATTCTATCTGTAACAACAGAACATTCACATCTGTAACAACAGAACATTCTATCTGTAACAACAGAACATTCCATCAGTAACTACAGAACATTCTATCTGTAACAACAGAACATTATATCTGTAACAACAGAACATTCTATCTGTAATAACAGAACATTCCATCTGTAACAACAGAACATTCCATCTGTAACAACAGAATATTCACATCTGTAACAACAGAACATTATATCTGTAACAACAGAACATTATATCTGTAATAACAGAACATTCCATCTGTAACAACAGAACATTATATCTGTAACAACATAACATTGCACATCTGTAACAACATAACATTGCACATCTGTAACAACAGAACATGCACATCTGTAACAACAGAACATTCTATCTGTAACAACAGAACATTCACATCTGTAACAACAGAACATTCTATCTGTAACAACAGAACATTCCATCAGTAACTACAGAACATTCTATCTGTAACAACAGAACATTATATCTGTAACAACAGAACATTCTATCTGTAATAACAGAACATTCCATCTGTAACAACAGAACATTCCATCTGTAACAACAGAATATTCACATCTGTAACAACAGAACATTATATCTGTAACAACAGAACATTATATCTGTAATAACAGAACATTCCATCTGTAACAACAGAACATTCCATCTGTAACAACATAACATTGCACATCTGTAACAACAGAACATGCACATCTGTAACAACAGAACATTCTATCTGTAACAACAGAACATTCACATCTGTAACAACAGAACATTCCATCTGTAACAACAGAACATTCCATCTGTAACAACATAACATTGCACATCTGTAACAACAGAACATGCACATCTGTAACAACAGAACATTCTATCTGTAACAACAGAACATTCACATCTGTAACAACAGAACATTCCATCTGTAACAACAGAACATTCCATCTGTAACTACAGAACATTCCATCTGTAACAACAGAACATTCCACCTGTAACAACAGAACATTCCATCTGTAACAACAGAACATTCACATCTGTAACAACAGAACATTCCACCTGTAACAACAGAACATTTCATCTGTAACAACAGAACATTCACATCTGTAACAACAGAACATTATATCTGTAACAACAGAACATTATATCTGTAATAACAGAACATTCCATCTGTAACAACAGAACATTCCATCTGTAACAACATAACATTGCACATCTGTAACAACAGAACATGCACATCTGTAACAACAGAACATTCTATCTGTAACAACAGAACATTCACATCTGTAACAACAGAACATTCTATCTGTAACAACAGAACATTCCATCTGTAACTACAGAACATTCTATCTGTAACAACAGAACATTATATCTGTAAACAACAGAACATTATATCTGTAATAACAGAACATTCCATCTGTAACAACAGAACATTCCATCTGTAACAACAGAATATTCACATCTGTAACAAGAGAACATTCACATCTGAAACAACAGAACATTCCATCTGTAACAACAGAACATTCCACCTGTACCAACAGAACATTCTATCTGTAAACAACAGAACCTTCCATCTGTAACTACAGAACATTCTCATCTGTAACAACAGAACATTCACATCTGTAACAACAGAACATTCTCATCTGTAACAACAGAACATTCCATCTGTAACAACAGAATATTCACATCTGTAACAACAGAACATTCTCATCTGTAACAACTGAACATTCCATCTTTAACAACAGAACATTCACATCTGTAACAACAGAACATTCACATCTGTACCAACAAAACATTCACATCTATAACAACAGAAAATTCCATCTGTAACAACAGAACATTCACATATGTAACAACAGAACATTCTATCTGTAAGAACAGAACATTCACATCTGTAACAACAGAACATTCTATCTGTAACAACAGAATATTCCATCAGTAACTACAGAACATTCTATCTGTAACAACAGAACATTATATCTGTAACAACAGAACATTCTATCTGTAATAACAGAACATTCCATCTGTAACAACAGAACATTCCATCTGTAACAACAGAATATTCACATCTGTAACAACAGAACATTATTTCTGTAACAACAGAACATTATATCTGTAATAACAGAACATTCCATCTGTAACAACAGAACATTCCATCTGTAACAACATAACATTGCACATCTGTAACAACATAACATTGCACATCTGTAACAACAGAACATGCACATCTGTAACAACAGAACATTCTATCTGTAACAACAGAACATTCACATCTGTAACAACAGAACATTCTATCTGTAACAACAGAACATTCCATCAGTAACTACAGAACATTCTATCTGTAACAACAGAACATTATATCTGTAACAACAGAACATTCTATCTGTAATAACAGAACATTCCATCTGTAACAACAGAACATTCCATCTGTAACAACAGAATATTCACATCTGTAACAACATAACATTATATCTGTAACAACAGAACATTATATCTGTAATAACAGAACATTCCATCTGTAACAACAGAACATTCCATCTGTAACAACATAACATTGCACATCTGTAACAACAGAACATGCACATCTGTAACAACAGAACATTCTATCTGTAACAACAGAACATTCACATCTGTAACAACAGAACATTCTATCTGTAACAACAGAACATTCCATCTGTAACTACAGAACATTCTATCTGTAACAACAGAACATTATATCTGTAACAACAGAACATTATATCTGTAATAACAGAACATTCCATCTGTAACAACAGAACATTCCATCTGTAACAACAGAATATTCACATCTGTAACAAGAGAACATTCACATCTGAAACAACAGAACATTCCATCTGTAACAACAGAACATTCCACCTGTACCAACAGAACATTCTATCTGTAACAACAGAACCTTCCATCTGTAACTACAGAACATTCTCATCTGTAACAACAGAACATTCACATCTGTAACAACAGAACATTCTCATCTGTAACAACAGAACATTCCATCTGTAACAACAGAATATTCACATCTGTAACAACAGAACATTCTCATCTGTAACAACTGAACATTCCATCTTTAACAACAGAACATTCACATCTGTAACAACAGAACATTCACATCTGTACCAACAAAACATTCACATCTATAACAACAGAAAATTCCATCTGTAATAACAGAACATTCACATATGTAACAACAGAACATTCTATCTGTAAGAACAGAACATTCACATCTGTAACAACAGAACATTCCATCTGTAACAACAGAACATTCCATCAGTAACTACAGAACATTCTATCTGTAACAACAGAACATTATATCTGTAACAACAGAACATTCTATCTGTAAGAACAGAACATTCCATCTGTAACAACAGAACATTCCATCTGTAACAACATAACATTGCACATCTGTAACAACATAACATTGCACATCTGTAACAACAGAACATGCACATCTGTAACAACAGAACATTCTATCTGTAACAACAGAACATTCACATCTGTAACAACAGAACATTCTATCTGTAACAACAGAACATTCCATCAGTAACTACAGAACATTCTATCTGTAACAACAGAACATTATATCTGTAACAACAGAACATTCTATCTGTAATAACAGAACATTCCATCTGTAACAACAGAACATTCCATCTGTAACAACAGAATATTCACATCTGTAACAACATAACATTATATCTGTAACAACAGAACATTATATCTGTAATAACAGAACATTCCATCTGTAACAACAGAACATTCCATCTGTAACAACATAACATTGCACATCTGTAACAACAGAACATGCACATCTGTAACAACAGAACATTCACATCTGTAAACAACAGAACATTCCATCTGTAACAACAGAACATTCCATCTGTAACAACATAACATTGCACATCTGTAACAACAGAACATGCACATCTGTAACAACAGAACATTCTATCTGTAACAACAGAACATTCACATCTGTAACAACAGAACATTCCATCTGTAACAACAGAACATTCCATCTGTAACTACAGAACATTCCATCTGTAACAACAGAACATTCCACCTGTAACAACAGAACATTCCATCTGTAACAACAGAACATTCACATCTGTAACAACAGAACATTCTCATCTGTAACAACAGAACATTCCATCTGTAACAACAGAACATTCCACCTGTAATAAAGAACATTTCATCTGTAACAACAGAACATTCACATCTGTAACAACAGAACATTATATCTGTAACAACATAACATTGTACATCTGTAACAACAGAACATGCACATCTGTAACAACAGAACAGTCTATCTGTAACAACAGAACATTCACATCTGTAACAACAGAACATTCCATCTGTAACAACAGAACATTCCATCTGTAACAACATAACATTGCACATCTGTAACAACAGAACATGCACATCTGTAACAACAGAACATTCTATCTGTAACAACAGAACATTCACATCTGTAACAACAGAACATTCTCATCTGTAACAACTGAACATTCCATCTTTAACAACAGAACATTCACATCTGTAACAACAGAACATTCACATCTGTACCAACAAAACATTCACATCTATAACAACAGAAAATTCCATCTGTAACAACAGAACAATCTATCAGTAACAACAGAACATTCTATCTGTAACAACTGAACATTCCATCTGTAACAACAGAACATTCCCACAATGTACCAGTAATGTCCTCCCAGCAAATCAAAATAGGTTCTGTGAAAGTTACCCCAAATGATGAAGTGGATGCTAAACTACAGGACTGTTTTGCTAGCACAGACTGGAATATGTTCCGATACTCATTCGATGGCATTGAGGAGTTTACCACATAAGTCACCGGCTTCATTAATAAGTGCATCAAAGCCATGGATTGCTTTGAATGGCTGGTAATGGCTCACATCAACAACATTATCCCAGAAACCCTAGACCCACTCCAATTTGCATACCGCCCAAACAGATCCACAGATGATGCAATCTCTATTGCACTCCACACTGCCCTTTCCCACCTGGACAAAAGGAACACCTATGTGAGAATGCTGTTCATTGACTACAGCTCAGCGTTCAACACCATAGTCCCCTCCAAGCTCATCACTAAGCTAAGGACCCTGGGAATGAACACCTCCCAGCTGTAACTGTATCCTGGACTACCTGAAGAGATGCCCCTAGGTGGTGAAGGTAGGTAACAACACATCTGCAACGCTGACCACCTCTATAACGTACAGTATTTAGTATAAGTATTTTATTAGGATCCCCAATTAGCCGCTGCCAAGGTCATTCCACTGCCCAAGAATAGCAGAGCAACCTGTAATGGTTCAAACAGCCGACCAATCAGCCTGTTACCGGTGCGTAGCACTCTTTTGGAAGAAATCGTGTTTAACCAAATACAATGTTATTTTACTGAAAACAACAACAGATTTTTCAGCACGATTATCGGGAAGCGCACTCAACATCCTTTGCACTGACACAAATGACTGATGATTGTCTGAAAGAAAATTTAGAACAAGAAGATTGTGGGAGCTGTTTTCAGTGCTGCTTTTGATATGATTCATTATAACTTTTTCATGAAAAAACATAGGTGTTGTGGATTTACATCCTCTTGGTTTAGAGTTATAATAGATACTATATATAATATAGTAAGTAAGTATAAGTTCTATATAATAGAACTTAGAGGGTTTTCCTTATTTGCAAGTATCTCTCATAAACATTCAGTTGAGTGTGGTGTACCGCAGGGCAGCCGGCTAGGGGGCGGCAGGTAGCCTAGTGGTTAGAGCGTTGGACTTGTAACCGGAGGGTTGCAAGTTCGAATCCCCAAGCTGACAAGGAAAAAAAAAATCTGTCGTTCTGCCCCTGAACAAGGCAGTTAACCCACTGTTCCCCGGGTGCCGAAGACGTGGATGTCGATTTAAGGCAGCCCCCCGCACCTCTCTGATTCAGAGGGGTTGGGTTAAATGCGGAAGACACATTTCGGTTGAAGGCATTTGGTTGTACAACTGACTAATAATGGTGACTTTGACTTTAGGGCCATTATTGTTTTCTGTTTTTACTAATGACCTTCCACTGACCTTGAATAAAACCTGTGTGTCTACATTGCCGTGAAAAAGTATTTGCTCCCTTTCTGATTTGATATATATTTTGCTGAATGTCATCACATTTTCAACCAAAACCTTATATTAGATAAAAGTTTACAAATAACCAAAAAAGATTGGATTAAATCAAATAAAATTTTATTTGTCACATACGCATGGTTAGCAGATGTTAATGCGAGTGTAGCGAAATGGACCCAGTTGCACAGGGCTGGGTCGAGACCTAGGGTCTCGAGCTTAATGAAGAGTTTGGAGGGTACTATGGTGTTAAATGCTGAGCTGTAGTCGATGAACAGCATTCTTACATAGGTATTCCTCTTGTCCAGATGGGTTAGGGCAGTGTGGTTGCGATTGCGTCGTCTTTGGACCTATTGGGATGGTAAGCAAATTGGGGTGGGTCTAGGGTGTCAGGTAGGATGGAGGTGATATGATCCTTGACTAGTCTCTCAAAGCACTTCATGATGACGGAAGTGAGTGCTACGGGGCGATAGTCATTTAGCTCAGTTACCTTAGCTTTCTTGGGAACAGGAACAATGGGGCCCTCTTGAAGCATGTGGGAACAGCAGACTGGGATAAGGATTGATTGAATATGTCCGTAAACACACCAGCCAGCTAGTCTGCGCATGCTCTGAGGACACGTCCAGGGATGCCATCTGGGCTGGCAGCCTTGCGGGGGTTAACACATTTAAATGTTTTACTCACGTTGGCTGCGGTGAAGGAGAGCCCGCAGGTTTTGGTAGCGGGCCGTGTCGGTGGCACTGTATTGTCCTCAAATCAAGGAAAGAAGTTATTTAGTTTGTCTGGGAGCAAGACATCGTGGTCCGCAACGGGGCTGGTTTTCTTTTTGTAGTCCGTGATTGACTGTAGACCCTGCCACATACCTCTCGTGTCTGAGCCGTTGAATTGCGACTCTACTTTGTCTCTATACTGACGCTTTTAGCCGTCTTCATGTAAACTTGATTGTGTGTTTTGGATCATTGTCTTCAGCTTCAGCTCACAGACAGATGGCCTGACATTCTCCTGTAGAATTCACTGATACAGAGCAGAATTCATGGTTCCTTCTATTAAGTCATCCAGGTCCTGAGGAAACAAAGCATCCCCAAACTATCACACTGGCCGTTGCTATAAGGTTCTTACTGTGGAATGAAGTGTTTTGTTTTCGCCTGACATAATGGGACCCATGACGTTCAAAAAGTTATACTTCTGACTCATCTGTCCGTACAACATTCTTCCAAGAGTCTTGATGATCATCCAGATGCTTCTTGACAAACTTGAGTTTGCTTTTTGGACGAGATGGTGAAAACCAAACACCGCATTCCACAGTAATATCCCACACTACAGACGCAAGTGAAGTGGGGCCCGGGGTCCATCTTAACCCAGATCACCCCAGAAGGAGAGAAGGTGATCGCCTACACCTCCAGAGGTATCCGCTGAGTTGAATGTAAGTAATGTAATGTAAGTAAGAAGGAATGTCTGGCTGTTGTCTGTGTAGTAGAGATGTGGTCAACCAGATCTGAACACAATCAGACCACAAAGTGACTTTTGTGCATCTAGATTCGTCATTTCAATGCTGTCTTCATATTCTGATAGCAGAAGTCACATGTAAGTGTCAAGTGTAGACACGAACCATGTCACGGACGGATCAGATTTATATTGGACTGAGTTGTGTACAAGGCGGCACTTGGGATTATGAACTGACAATTTCTGGGGTGTTTTAGTTACGGACTCATAGGGTTGGGTCATTGTGAAAATAAAGTGTTCTTTGTTGTCTTTGCCTGAACTTTGATACAATATAATTTGGAGTTTTGCACTACATATTTCTGTGTGTTTATTTTGTTCCAATTTCATACATAAGGTGTACGAAGAAGGCTTCAGTTCTAGTTTGAACCTGTTTTATGTAGCTTATATTTTCTGTGAATCAGGGTGAACATTACAACCTGATGAAACATTCTGGGAACCTTTAAAGAACAGATGAAATGTGTTCTGGGAACGTTCTTGTAACGTCAGATTAATGTTTTTGCACCCTAAAAGAAACATTGTAGAATCATCTGCATAACTGGACAGTTTTTTTGTTTGTTTTAGGAACATATCTCTTGTGATGTCCTCACAATGTTCCCACCAGACTCTTCCCACAACCTAATGAAACATTCTGGGAACCTTTAAAGAACATATTACATGTGTTCTAGGAACGTTCTCGCAACCTCAAGCAATGTTATATGCAAACATTCTATAATCAGCACAACTGGACAGTTTTGTGTTATTAGAACATTTGCCGCGACCTAACAAATGTTCTGGGAACTTTCACAGAACCGATTTTGGTTTGCTGGGTGGGCTAGCCTGGGAAGGATTTCATAGTACCACATTAGCTACATTATACAGGAATCAAACATTTAATGAAAATTCTGTAGCCAAAACACTGCCAATATCTTTTCAAAGAAAAGCGGCTTCTTATATAGTGGTCACCTACAAGTAGTCCAACTGTTGTTCTGTCAGAGAGTGTAGAAGTAGTCCAACTGTTGTTCTGTCAGAGAGTGTAGAAGTAGTCCAACTGTTGTTCTGTCAGAGTGTAGAAGTAGTCCAACTGTTGTTCTGTCAGAGAGTGTAGAAGTAGTCCAACTGTTGTTCTGTCAGAGAGTGTAGAAGTAGTCCAACTGTTGTTCTGTCAGAGTGTAGAAGTAGTCCGACTGCCAACCTATTCCCTAGCCATTTGGGAATCAACCTAGTGGTGTAGTTCACTACTACAAGGCAATATTCTTCTAATCTTGGTTCTACAGTTCTACAGGGGTGTGCATGCTTTTGTTCCCACCCAGCACAAACACACCTGCTTCTACTAATCAAGGTGTGGGTGAGTAATGAATTAGTTAAATTGGATGGGTTAGTGCTGGGCTGGAACTAAAGGCTGTAGCTCTTGAGAACACAGGAAACTTCCTCCTGAGTCCTGCTGGTAGACATGGTATGTGAGCGCCCCCTAGCGTTGAAACACAGGAAACGTCCTCCTGAGTCCTGCTGGCAGACATGGTATGTGAGCGCCCCCTAGCGTTGAAACACAGGAAACGTCCTCCTGAGTCCTGCTGGTAGACATGGTATGTGAGCGCCCCCTAGCGTTGAAACACAGGAAACGTCCTCCTGAGTCCTGCTGGTAGACATGGTATGTGAGCGCCCCCTAGCGTTGAAACACAGGAAACCTCCTCCTGAGTCCTGCTGGTAGACATGGTATGTGATCGCCCCCTAGCGTTGAAACACAGGAAACTTCCTCCTGAGTCCTGCTGGTAGACATGGTATGTGAGCGCCCCCTAGTGTTGAAACACAGGAAACTTCCTCCTGAGTCCTGCTGGTAGACATGGTATGTGAGCGCCCCCTAGTGTTGAAACACAGGAAACTTCCTCCTGAGTCCTGCTGGTAGACATGGTATGTGAGCGCCCCCTAGTGTTGAAACACAGGAAACTTCCTCCTGAGTCCTGCTGGTAGACATGGTATGTGAGCGCCCCCTAGTGTTGAAACACAGGAAACTTCCTCCTGAGTCCTGCTGGTAGACATGGTATGTGAGCGCCCCCTAGCGTTGAAACACAGGAAACTTCCTCCTGAGTCCTGCTGGTAGACATGGTATGTGAGCGCCCCCTAGTGTTGAAACACAGGAAACTTCCTCCTGAGTCCTGCTGGTAGACATGGTATGTGATCGCCCCCTAGTGTTGAAACACAGGAAACTTCCTCCTGAGTCCTGCTGGTAGACATGGTATGTGAGCGCCCCTAGTGTTGAAACACAGGAAACTTCCTCCTGAGTCCTGCTGGTAGACATGGTATGTGAGCCCCTAGTGTTGAAACACAGGAAACTTCCTCCTGAGTCCTGCTGGTAGACATGGTATGTGAGCGCCCCCTAGTGTTGAAACACAGGAAACTTCCTCCTGAGTCCTGCTGGTAGAGATGGTATGTGAGCGCCCCCTAGTGTTGAAACACAGGAAACTTCCTCCTGAGTCCTGCTGGTAGACATGGTATGTGAGCGCCCCCCTAGTGTTGAAACACAGGAAACTTCCTCCTGAGTCCTGCTGGTAGACATGGTATGTGAGCGCCCCCTAGTGTTGAAACACAGGAAACTTCCTCCTGAGTCCTGCTGGTAGACATGGTATGTGAGCGCCCCCTAGTGTTGAAACACAGGAAACTTCCTCCTGAGTCCTGCTGGTAGACATGGTATGTGAGCCCTAGTGTTGAAACACAGGAAACTTCCTCCTGAGTCCTGCTGGTAGACATGGTATGTGAGCGCCCCTAGTGTTGAAACACAGGAAACTTCCTCCTGAGTCCTGCTGGTAGACATGGTATGTGAGCGCCCCCTAGCGTTGAAACACAGGAAACTTCCTCCTGAGTCCTGCTGGCAGACATGGTATGTGAGCGCCACTTAGCGTTGAAAACGTAGAGCTACTGCTGTTGTCTCTCGTCGTGATATGTGTGTTTTGTCTTATATTTATTTTGTATTTTTATTTGTATTTTTTTATCCCAGGTCCCAGTCCACGCAGGAGGTCTTTTGCCTTTTGGTAGGCCGTCACTGTAAATAAGAATTTGTTCTTAATTGACTTGCCTAGTTAAATAAAGGTTAAATAAAAGGTTACATAAAGGTTAAATAAAGGTTACATAAAGGTTACATAAAGGTTAAATAAAGGTTACATAAAGGTTAAATAAAGGTTACATAAAGGTTACATAAAGGTTAAATAAAGGTTACATAAAGGTTAAATAAAAGGTTACATAAAGGTTAAATAAAGGTTACATAAAGGTTAAATAAAAGGTTACATAAAGGTTAAATAAAGGTTACATAAAGGTTAAATAAAGGTTAAATAAAGGTTAAATAAAGGTTAAATAAAGGTTACATAAAGGTTAAATAAAGGTTACATAAAGGTTAAATAAAGGTTAAATAAAGGTTACATAAAGGTTACATAAAGGTTAAATAAAGGTTAAATAAAGGTTACATAAAGGTTACATAAAGGTTAAATAAAGGTTAAATAAAGGTTACATAAAGGTTACATAAGGTTAAATAAAGGTTAAATAAAGGTTACATAAAGGTTAAATAAAGGTTACATAAAGGTTAAATAAAGGTTACATAAAGGTTAAATAAAGGTTACATAAAGGTTAAATAAAGGTTACATAAAGGTTACATAAAGGTTAAATAAAAATAAATGAAACAAGTCTTTGTTTTCTACCGCATGGCAGTTTTCTACTGCATGGCAGTTTTCTACCGTATGGCAGTTTTCTACCGTATGGCAGTTTTCTACCGCATGGCAGTTTTCTACCGCATGGTTACTAGCCCAGTTAAGAGCTCGCTCCTCTCCGCATGTAGGACGTGTTCTGGCTCACTGCAACATGATCAGATAGATGATTTATACTGAATAACTTCCCATCAGATTATCAAAGGGAAATGACTCTTATTAACAACATCACATGACATTATGTGAAATCTGACACTTGACTGCTGAATGGCCGGCCAAGATTATTCTGAGCCGCGGCATTAGAGATGAGGTGAAATGTAATATGTCTGACTGTATACTAATGGTACATAAATAACCCTGGGACCAGTGTGATATGCTGCGTGTCAGTATCTATCTAGTAGTCAAGGCTACATTGAATGTAGGTAGGGAGGGTCCTGAAAGAGGACAGGCAGGTAGGCAGGGCCCTGAAAGAGGACAGGTAAGTAGGCAGGGCCCTGAAAGAGGACAGGCAGGTAGGCAGGGCCCTGAAAGAGGACAGGCAGGTAGGCAGGGCCCTGAAAGAGGACAGGCAGGTAGGCAGGGCCCTGAAAGAGGACAGGTAAGTAGGCAGGGCCCTGAAAGAGGACAGGCAGGTAGGCAGGGCCCTGAAAGAGGACAGGCAGGCAGGGCCCTGGAAGAGACAGACCAGACAATACTTCAGTATACCTGTCAGCCCTGGTGGGAGACAGACAGACTGGACATTACAGCAGTAGGGGCAGACAGACACTACTGGACAGCAGGCAGGTAGGGCACACTCTCCCCCCAGGACCCAGACATCGTCTGTCTGTCTTTGACAGCCCCAGGTTAGGCACAGGGATGCCTGGATGCCACAGTCATTTGTTTTGTAGGTGAATGTTTCAAGCTAGGTTGGGTGTGGACAAACACTAATCCACAACCAGACGTATTGTAGTTCCTGTGTGAGGTTATCTACAGGACTAGTGTGGACTGGCAGACTCAGACTTGACAGAGACTCTCTCTCACTCTCTCTACCCGAGACTCTCTCTCTCTACCTGAGACTTTCTCTCTACCTGATACTCTCTCTCTACCTGATACTCTCTGTCTACCATAGCTGAAGGAGGCAGGACTACAAGTCGTGTTGCTATGACGTGTTACTATGGAGTACCTAAAGGAGGTGTTGCCATGACAAAGCCTTGCATCTTTCTTTTCCTGTTTGTCTGTCACATGGTTGTCTAACTGTGTGGTTTTATATTACCTTTATTTAACTAGGCAAGTCAGTTACAGTTTTTTACAGTCGCTAGGACACATTTCTCAATACTTAGGTCACTTTTTCAAAACTCTTCACACAGTGAGCACAACAGAAGTATATGTGGGCTAAACTGTGGATCATTTATCATTGCTTTGGCACAAAATGCATTCAATGACTACAGATTTCAAATTACATTAACTCTTTTCTCACTTCGACACAACAACCGCCAAAACTCTGTGTACCTACAGGCCAATTTGCACATGCTTATATACTGTTTTCAAAACTGTTAAACTTATGTTCAAAACAATAACATAATACAAAACTGAATAAGACAGCAATTTGCTACATTTCTACAGTAATATTTTAATGAAATATATTTTAAATCTTAAAATTAAATGCTATAAAAACAATTGGACAATTGGACCAACCACAGCTGATTCTCATTGTAGATGAACATCTACACAGGTGTTACTCTTTCAATTTCATTACAAAAGGAGACAACTGCTGAATAGTTTTGTATTGTGATGTAAACATGGACCCAGCCAGAAATAGAGAAGTGGCTGAAAGAGGAAGAAGAGTGGCTGGGAGGGGCGAGGAATACGTATGCGTGGTGGAAGAAGAATAAGAGGAAGATCAAGAGCTGTAGTCTCAGATGAGATCAGAGCTACTGTAATTGATCATGTAGTAAATCATGGTCTCTCAATGAGAGAAGCTGGTCAGAGAGTGCAGCCAAATTTGCAACGCTCAACAGTGGCATCTATTGTTAGAGTTTTCCGGCAAACCAACAGGTAACTTGTATTCTGCAAGGGCATATGACTGAGTTGCACATTACAGAAGTAAATAGACGTGTGTAATTGCTTTTGCATTTCTGCTTAGGACTCAACGGTTACCTCACACAGGTGGGAGAGGAAGGATGCTCACTGATGTGCAGGAAACTGCCATTGTTGATATGGTCATCAAAAACAATGGCATAAAACTCACTGAGATTCGAGACAGAGTGTTGGCAGACAACGTTACTTTTGCAAATATTCACAGTGTAAGCATAACAACTATTTCTAGAGTCCTGAAAAACATCAGGTCAGGATGAAACAGTTGTACACTGTGCCTTTGAGAGGAACTCTGAACATGTCAAGCAACTCAGGAACCAATATGTCCAGGTAAGATCACAATAAAATACAGAACTGTTTTTAAACGAAACCAAACACACACAAAGACATATTTCTAGGTAATGTTTACTACTGTAACAGCTTATGTTGCCTTGTGGATTTATTTTAGAGAGTCATGGAGATTGAAGGCAGGCAAACACCCCACATTTTCATCTTTGTGGATGAGGCGGGTTTCAACTTGGCCAAAACACGGCGACGAGGGAGGAATGTGATTGGGAAGAGAGCCACAGTGGATGTCCCGGGCCAAAGGGGTGCCAACATCACAATGTGCGCAGCAATATCCACTGATGGACTGCTGTTACACAAACCACTAATTGGGCCATACAACACTGAACGTCTCCTTGCGTTCCTGCATGATCTCTATGGAAGGGTTGTGCTAGGTGAGGAAAGGGATGCAGAGAGAAGAAATCAGCCAACATTTATAATTGTATGGAACAATGTGGCATTTCACCACTCCCGTGCAGTCACTGAGTGGTTTGCAGCCCATCCCAGAATGGTGTCACTTTTCCTCCCACCTTACTCTCCATTCCTCAACCCCATAGAGGAATTATTTTCCTCATGGAGGTGGAAGGTTTATGACCACCATCCACATGATCAAATGTCCCTCCTGGATGCAATGAATGCTGGATGCCTGGACATATCAGCAGAAGATTGCCAGGGATGGATCAGGCATGCCAGAAGATTCTTTCCTAGGTGTATTGCGATGTGGATGAGAACCTGTGGCCAAATGGAGAAGACCGAGTAGATTAGCATTACTATTGTATCTGTATCAGTTGATGGTGTGTATACAACCTCTTGTAAAAAATTAAAAAAATAAAAAGATAAAATATATTGAAGCATTCTGCATCATGTCTGATTCATTCCAGTAACATATATTGCAGTGAATTATAAACAGAGATGTGTCCTTGTTTTACACAAGAAAACATTGTATAATGCTACATGTTGTTAGTGTTTTTTAGGTCATTGTTTTGTGGGTGACAAAGTGTGTTTGTTGGCTGTCAACCTTTGCTAGTGTTGTGGAAGAATGTGTTGATTTGAGACATGTATGAAGTGATTTGGTAGTTTTAGTGCATATTGAATGTGAAATGAACTGCTGTGCCGAGCTGAAAGTTGGTTAGGAGAACTGTGTGAAGAGTTTTGAAAAAGTGACTTAAGTATTGAGAAATGTGTCCTAGCGACTATAAAAAACTGTAAGAACCAACTCTTATTTTCAGCTTGGGGACTTGATCTTGCAACCTTTACGGTTACTAGTCCAACGCTCTAACCACTAGGCTACCCTGCTGGTTACCAGTCCAACGCTCTAACCACTAGGCTACCTGCTGGTTACTAGTCCAACGCTCTAACCACTAGGCTACCTGCTGGTTACTAGTCCAACGCTCTAACCACTAGGCTACCCTGCTGGTTACCAGTCCAACACTCTAACCACTAGGCTACCTGCTGGTTACTAGTCCAACGCTCTAACCACTAGGCTACCTGCTGGTTACTAGTCCAACGCTCTAACCACTAGGCTACCCTGCTGGTTACCAGTCCAACGCTCTAACCACTAGGCTACCTGCTGGTTACTAGTCCAACGCTCTAACCACTAGGCTACCCTGCTGGTTACCAGTCCAACACTCTAACCACTAGGCTACCTGCTGGTTACTAGTCCAACGCTCTAACCACTAGGCTACCTGCTGGTTACCAGTCCAACGCTCTAACCACTAGGCTACCCTGCTGGTTACCAGTCCAACACTCTAACCACTAGGCTACCTGCTGGTTACTAGTCCAACGCTCTAACCACTAGGCTACCTGCTGGTTACCAGTCCAACGCTCTAACCACTAGGCTACCTGCTGGTTACTAGTTCAACGCTCTAACCACTAGGCTACCTGCTGGTTACTAGTCCAACGCTCTAACCACTAGGCTACCCTGCTGGTTACCAGTCCAACGCTCTAACCACTAGGCTACCTGCTGGTTACTAGTTCAACGCTCTAACCACTAGGCTACCTGCTGGTTACTGGCCCAATGCTCTAACCACTAGGCTACCTGCTGGTTACTAGTTCAACGCTCTAACCACTAGGCTACCTGCTGGTTACTGGCCCAACACTCTAAGCACTAGGCTACCTGCTGGTTACTAGTCCAACGCTCTAACCACTAGGCTACCTGCTGGTTACCAGTCCAACGCTCTAACCACTAGGCTACCTGCTGGTTACCAGTCCAACGCTCTAACCACTAGGCTACCCTGCTGGTTACCAGTCCAACACTCTAACCACTAGGCTACCTGCTGGTTACTAGTCCAACGCTCTAACCACTAGGCTACCTGCTGGTTACTAGTCCAACGCTCTAACCACTAGGCTACCTGCTGGTTACCAGTCCAACGCTCTAACCACTAGGCTACCTGCTGGTTACCAGTCCAACGCTCTAACCACTAGGCTACCTGCTGGTTACTAGTCCAACGCTCTAACCACTCAGGCTACCTGCTGGTTACTAGTCCAACGCTCTAACCACTGGGCTACCTGCTGGTTACTAGTCCAACGCTCTAACCACTAGGCTACCTGCTGGTTACTAGTCCAACGCTCTAACCACTAGGCTACCCTGCTGGTTACTGGCCCAACGCACTAACCACTAGGCTACCTGCTGGTTACTAGTCCAACGCTCTAACCACTAGGCTACCTGCTGGTTACTAGTCCAACGCTCTAACCACTAGGCTACCTGCTGGTTACTAGTCCAACGCTCTAACCACTAGGCTACCTGCTGGTTACCAGTCCAACGCTCTAACCACTAGGCTACCTGCTGGTTACTAGTCCAACGCTCTAACCACTAGGCTACCTGCCGGTTACTAGTCCAACGCTCTAACCACTAGGCTACCTGCCGGTTACTAGTCCAACACTCTAACCACTAGGCTACCTGCTGGTTACTGGTCCAACGCTCTAACCACTAGGCTACCTGCTGGTTACTGGCCCAACGCTCTAACCACTAGGCTACCTGCCGGTTACTGGCCCAACGCTCTAACCACTAGGCTACCTGCCGCCCCAGTCTGCGTTTTAACCCTTCACGTGTTTGAACCATTCACGGCAGCTGAGGGGACTCTTCTTTGTTAGTCACCACTCTCCCAAATACCTTCTATCTGTGCCTTAGACAAAGTTCTAAATATGATGGCAATTATATTTGTAAATGAAAGTGTTGTGGGTTTAACGAAGAAGCACACTGGTCACAGCAGACAGCTTATGTAACATAAGAAGAGTCTGTTAATGCAATGTCTGTAAATGAGAAAGATAAGCTTCTATGTTCGCTTACTGTTCAGGGCTTTTTACTATGACGAGAAATACATTACATGACCGAAAGTATGTGGACACCTGCTAGTCGAACATCCCATTCCAAAATCATGGGCATTAATATTTGCTGCTATAACAGCCTCCACTCTTCTGGGAAGGCTTTCCACTAGATGTTGGAACATTGTTGCAGGGATTTGCTTCCATTCAGCCACAAGAACATTAGTGAGGTCGGGCACTGATGTTGGGCGATTAGGCCTGGCTCGTAGTCGGCGTTCCAATTCATCCCAAAGGTGTTCGATGGGGTTGAGGTCAAGGCTCTGTGCTGGTCTGTCAAGTTCTTCCACACCGATCTCGACAAACCATTTCTGTATGGACCTTGCTTTGTGCACGGGGGCATCGTCATGTTGAAACAGGAAAGGACATTCCCCAACTGTTGCCACAAAGCTGGAAGCACAGAATCGTCTAGACCAGGCCTGGATAAAGGCCGGCCCAGGGGCCGTATGAGGCCCGCGACCTGATTCAATACGGCCCACGGAATCACACGAAGATCACATAAAGAATTTGCAATAGTAAAGTTTTGAAAAACGTATTTGTTATTCAAATTGAAGCCCAATGAATACTTGCCTTTTTGTGTAATGATTTAACTCCCATCGCTTGAGGGACATTTGTTTTGAAGGCACGTATAAATGACAACTGCACGAGAACAGATAGCGACAGACAGGCTGACTCACATGTCACAGTTACAAATAGTAGCTAGCTAGAAATTGCGCAAAAAAAAATGTTTTTCAAAGATTTCAAAGAAAAAGAAAGTAGACAATGAATGTAGGGTGTTCCAGCAAGAGTGGACATCGGAATTGAGGTATCAGGGATTGCCTTCACCGTGGACATCATGGCCCTCATGAATGAACTGAATTCCAAACTACAAGGGAAGGGCCTTTTTGTTCCCTATCAGGTGACCAGCGGGAGAAGTATACATCGCTGCTGCGTGCTTTGAACGGCGAGTTCTCATCGTTTTGTGGATTTCTAAGTGTTGGAAAATGACATGATGTTGGTTTCCTCTCCTTTCATCTCAATGTGGATAACCCTCCCACTGACCTGCAACTTGAGCTTATCCATCTCCTTTCATCTCAATGTGGATAACCCTCCCACTGACCTGCAACTTGAGCTAATCCATCTCCTTTCATCTCAATGTGGATAACTCTCCCACTGACCTGCAACTTGAGATTATCCATCTCCTTTCATCTCAATGTGGATAACGCTCCCACTGCCCTGCAACTTGAGCTAATCCATCTCCTTTCACCTCAATGTGGATAACCCTCCCACTGACCTGCAACTTGAGATTATCCATCTCCTTTCATCTGAATGTGGATAACGCTCCCACTGACCTGCAACTTGAGCTAATCCATCTCCTTTCATCTTCAATGTGGATAACGCTCCCACTGACCTGCAACTTGAGCTAATCTATCTCCTTTCATCTGAATGTGAATGACTCTCCACAACGCTTTTCCCTCTGTGTAGTTCATTGCAAGTTTAATAATGAAAATACCTACCAAAAGGAGAACATGGATGTGGGATATTTCTCTACATGTTAAAAAAGTAAAATAAGTAGCATATCTGGATGGGATTTACAGTAGATATATCTGTCAACACAGTCCTACACATGATACATAATCCAGTAATATGATTGTGGCCTCATACTGTTGTATATATCGTATATGTTGAAGGGGTGTCCTCATACTGCTGTATATATATATAGTATACAACGTTCCTCACTGAGTTCCCTGAATTCCTATCGGAGCTTGTAGTCATGGCAGACAATATTCTAATTTTTGGTGACTTTAATATTCACATGGAAAAGTCCACAGACCCACTCCAAAAGGCTTTCGGAGCCATCATCAACTCTGTCGGTTTTGTCCAACATGTCTCCGGACCTACTCACTGCCACAGTCATACTCTGGACCTAGTTTTGTCCCGTGGAATAAATGTTGTGGATCTTAATGTTTTTCCTCATAATCCTGGACTATCGGACCACCATTTTATTACGTTTGAAATCGCAACAAATAATCTGCTCAGACCCCAACCAAGGATCATCAAAAGTCGTGCTATAAATTCTCAGACAACCCAAAGATTCCTAGATGCCCTTCCAGAATCCTTCCACCTACCCAAGGACGTCAGAGTACAAAAATCAGTTAACCACCTAACTGAGGAACTCAATGTAACCTTGCGCAATACCTAGATGCAGTCGCACCCTAAAAACAAAAACATTTGCCATAAAAACTAGCTCCCTGGTATACAGAAAATACCCGAGCTCTGAAGCAAGCTTCCAGAAAATTGGAACGGAAATGGCGCCACACCAAACTGGAAGTCTTCCGACTAGCTTGGATGGACAGTACCGTGCAGTATCGAAGAGCCCTCACTGCTGCTCGATCATCCTATTTTTCCAAGTTAATTGAGGAAAATAAGAATAATCCCAAATTTCTTTTTGATACTGTCGCAAAGCTAACTAAAAAGCAGCATTCCCCAAGAGAGGATGGCTTTCACTTTAGCAGTGATACATTCATGAACTTCTTTGAGGAAAAGATCATGATCATTAGAAAGCAAATTACGGACTCCTCTTTAAATCTGCGTATTCCTCCAAAGCTCAGTTGTCCTGTGTCCACACAACTTTTCCAGGACATAGAATCAAGGGAGACACTCAAGTTTTTTAGTACCATATCTCTTGACACATTGATGAAAATAATCATGGCCTCTAAACCTTCAAGCTGCATACTGGACCCTATTCCAACTAAACTACTGAAAGAGCTGCTTCCTGTGCTTGGACCTCCTATGTTGAACATAATAAATGGCTCTCTATCCACCAAATGTGTACCAAACTCACTAAAAGTGGCAGTAATAAAGCCTCTCTTGAAAAAGCCAAACCTTGACCCAGAAAATATAAAAAACTATTGGCCTATATCGAATCTTCCATTCCTCTCCAAAATTTTTGAAAAAGCTGTTGCGCAGCAACTCACTGCCTCCCTGAAGACAAACAATGTATACGAAAGGCTTCAGTCTGGTTTTAGACCCCAACATAGCACCGAGTCTGCACTTGTGAAGGTGGTAAATTACCTTTTAATGGCGTCAGACCGAGGCTCTGCAACTGTCCTCGTGCTCCTTTTGATACCATCGATCACCACATTCTTTTGGAGAGATTGGAAACCCAAATTGGTCTACATGGACAAGTTCTGGCCTGGTTTAGATCTTATTTGTCGGAAACCATCTGTGGATGGTTTGTCCTCTGACAAATCAACTGTAAATTTCGGTGTTCCTCAAGACTCTGTTTTGGGACCACTACTGTTTTCACTATATATTTTACCACTTGGTGATGTCATTCGAAAACATAATGTTAACTTTCACTGCTATGCGGATGACACACAGCTGTACATTTCAATGAAACATGGTGAAGCCCCAAAATTGCCCTCCCTGGAAGCCTGTGTTTCAGACATAAGGAAGTGGATGGCGGAAGATTTTCTACTTTTAAACTCTGACAAAACAGAGATGCTAGTTCTAGGTCCCAAGAAACAAAGAGATCTTCTGTTGAATCTGACAATTAATCTTGATGGTTGTATAGTCGTCTCAAATAAAACTGTGAAGGACCTCGGCGTTACTCTGGACCCTGATCTCTCTTTTGATGAACATTTCAAGACTGTTTCAAGGACAGCTTTATTCCATCTACGTAACATTGTAAAAATCATAAACTTTCTGTCCAAAAATGATGCAGAAAAGTTAATCCATGCGTTTGTAACTTCTAGGTTAGACTACTGCAATGCTTTACTTTCCGGCTACCTGGATAAAGCACTAAATAAACTTCAGTTAGTGCTAAACACGGCTGCTAGAATCTTGACTAGAACCCCAAGATTTGATCATATTACTCCAGTACTAGCCTCTCTATACTGGCTTCCTGTTAAGGCAAGGGCTGATTTCAAGGTTTTACTGCTAACCTACAAAGCATTACATGGGCTTGCTCCTAACTATCTTTCCGATTTGGTCCTGCCGTACATACCTACACGTACGCTACGGTCACAAGACGCAGGCCTCCTTACTGTCCCTAGAATTTCTAAGCAAACAGCTGGAGGCAGGGATTTTTCCTATAGAGCTCAATTTTTATGGAATAGTCTGCCTATCCATGTGAGAGACGCAGACTCGGTCTCAACCTTTAAGTCTTTATTGAAGACTCATCTCTTCAGTAGGTCCTATGATTGAGTGTAGTCTGGCCCAGGAGTGTGAAGGTGAACGGAAAGGCACTGGAGCAACGAACCACCCTTGCTGTCTTTGCCTGGCCGGTTCCCCTCCACTGGGATTCTCTGCCTCTAACCCTATTACAGGGGCTGAGTCACTGGCTTACAGGTGCCGTGGCGGAGATCTTGTGGGCTATACTCGAGCCTTGTCTCAGGATGGTAAGTTGGTGGTTGAAGATATCCCTCTAGTGGTGTGGGGGCTGTGCTTCGGCAGAGTGGGTGGGGTTATATCCTGCCTGTTTGGCCCTGTCCGGGTATCGTCGGACGGGCCACAGTGTCTCCCGACCCCTCCTGTCTCAGCCCCAGTATTTATGCTGCAGTAGTTTATGTGTCAGGGGGCTAGGGTCCGTCTGTTATATCTGGAGTATTTCTTCTCTTATCTGGTGTCCTGTGTGAATTTAAGTATGCTCTCTCTAATTATCTCTCTCTCTTTCTTTTTTTTCCTTTTTCTTCTCTCTCTCTCAGAGGACCTGAGCATTAGGACCATTCCTCAAGGCCTACCTGGAAGGATGACTCCTTGATGTCCCGAGTCCACCTGGCCGTGCTGCTTCTCCAGTTTCAACTGTTCTGCCTGTTTTATGAACATTTTAAAATCTTGTCCATGTTCTGTTATAATCTGCACCCGGCACAGCCAGAAGAGGACTGGCCACCCCTCATAGCCTGGTTCCTCTCTAGGTTTCTTCCTAGGTTTTGGCCTTTCTAGGGAGTTTTTCCTAGCCACCGTGCTTTTACACCTGCAATGCTTGCTGTTTGGGGTTTTAGGTTGGGTTTCTGTACAGCACTCTGTGACATCAGCTGATGTAAGAAGGGCTTTATAAATACATTTGATTTGAAATTTGATTTGATATGTTGAAGGGGTGTCCTCATACTGCTGTATATATAGTGTATGTTGAAGGGGTGTCCACATACTGCTGTATATATAGTGTATGTTGAAGGGGTGTCCTCATACTGCTGTATATATAGTGTATGTTGAAGGGGTGTCCTCATACTGCTGTATATATAGTGTATGTTGAAGGGGTGTCCTCATACTGCTGTGTATATGCTTGAACGTTTTTTACCTTGTCAGCTCGGGGATTCAATGTAGCAACCTTTCGGTTATTGATCCAACGCTCTAACCACTAGGCTACCTGCCGTATGCTGTACAGAGTATACGGATGAGTCCTTATTTACTTAGACTCCGTCCCAAATGGCACCCTAATCCTTATAGTGCACTACCCTGGTCAAAAGTAGCACAATTTATAGGGGATAGGGTGCCTTTTGGGACGAATCCTTATTCTGTGGTGTGCTACAATGTAAATGTGATTAGTTGTGTATTCAGGTGTTCTCTCTGGTCCTGTTTATACCTGGTGCTTTGTCCTGATCTCTCTGGCTCCGTTTATACCTGGTGCTTTGTCCTGATCTCTCTGGCCCCATTTATACCTGGTGCTTTGTTCCGTTCTCTCTGGCCCCGTTTATACCTGGTGCTTTGGCCTGAGCTCTCTGGCCCCGTTTATACCTGGTGCTTTGTCCTGATCACTCTGGCCCCGTTTATACCTGGCGCTTTGGCCTGATCTCTCTGGCCCCGTTTATACCTGGTGCTTTGTCCCATTCTCTCTGGCCCCGTTTATACCTGGTGCTTTGTCCCATTCTCTCTGGCCCCGTTTATACCTGGTGCTTTGGCCTGATCTTGTCTACATTCTGATTGTGCCCACATTTCCAGAAATATGTCTACACATTTCGCAGCTCTTCTTCCAAAATAAGACGTATTTATTTACTGTCAGAAACCTAGATTAAATCAGTCAATGGAGCCACCTGTCATTGATTTAGAGGGCAGAATAATTATGATTTAAATGGTTTCTTTGTCCAGATTTGCGTGTCTGACTACCTTTGGAGGTGGTCAGGAAGATCTGATCACAATGTGTCTTTTGTTTGTCTACATCGGTCTAAAAATGTTGGAACAGTCAGAATGTGGACAAGATCAGGACAAAGGATGAAGTTAGAACCAGGTATGAACAGGGCTTCTGTGAGAGGATAGATTAATTCACCCCTAGGGGGCAGCATCTGCATTGAGTCGTGATAAGCATCCTAAATCAAGAGTCCGCACTACGGCAATCACAACATTTTGCATTTTAAAGGACATCTTTTTCCATTCCCACTGTACCTTTGTAGGAATCATAATGACTAAACCAAAACAACCAGACGTCATGGATCCAGCTGAGCCAGTTCCTCCACATTTCAACCTGTCATCCAGACCCTGACAGTCGTCAAGGAAACAATACAACCTTGTAGTTGAAAGTGTTGCGGAATTGATTAAGAAGCACATTGGTCACAGCAGACAGCTTATGCAACAAAATAAGACTGTCTAATGTAAATGAGAACAAGATAGAACCGTGTGTTGGCTTATTGTTCAGGGCTTTTTACTATGAAGACAGTCTTCAGGAAAGTATTCATACCCCTTGACTTGTTACAGCCTGAATCTCACCCATCCTTGGTGGTAATTACAGCTTTGAGTCGTCTAGGGGTATGTCTGTGTCAGCTTTGCACATCTGGATTTGGGGATTTTCTCCCATTCCCCGTTGCAGATTTTCTCAGACTCTCAAGTTAGATGGGGAGTGGCGGTGAACAGCAATCTTCAAGTCGTTCCATAGGTTTTCAATGGGATTCACTTCTGGGCTTTGACTGAGCCACTCAATGACTTTCACATTCTTGTTCCAGAGCAACCACATTTCACATGACCTTTAGTTATTTTACTAGGCAGGTCAGTTAAGAACAAATTCTTATTGTCAATGACAACCCACTGTTCCTCGGTAGGCTAACTGCCTTGTTCAGGGGGCAGAAGAGTTTTACCTTAGTTCGGGGATTCGATCTTGAAACCTTCCGGTTACTAGTCCAACGCTCTAACCCTGCCGCCCCAACGCTCTAACCCTGCCGCCCCAGTGGCTTTTGAAAGGACCTCATTTTCCATGCCCACTGTACCTTTGTCGGAATCATAATGACTAAACAAAAACGAGACATCAGCTGAACCAGTTCCACCACATTTCAGCCATTCATCCGAACTCTTCCAGCTGACAAGGAAACAATACTTTGCTAAAATAGTTTTTTTAATTACAGCTAAAGAGTTGGACAAGTAAAATACACAAAGACTATTACATTTAAAAGAATACCATTTTACCACCAAGAAGTACACTACACAAGTCTCAAAGACCGTGTAGTGAAGGGTTAAGTCCTCTACAGAACACTATGACAGACAGGGAGCCCATTAGGTTTAGAGAAGGAAAGTATATTGAGGCACGAGACAGGTTACCTACTGACTCGTCAGCATTTAGAAGGCAACAGGAAAGGATGTCTGTTTTTGACAAGGCAACAGGAAAAGGTTCAAAGTCACGTTGAAGGCCTGGTGTGTCGCCGAGCCAATGGAAGGTCATGTTTGGCTCAGCACTCTCCTTTACTCCTGATGTGAACGTTAGTCTTCTGATCCCTGGGAAGACACACACACACACACACGGAGCAAAATTAAGACATGCAAACAGCAAGCGAGAACGACAGGTCAGTTGAAAGCTTTAGTTGGATACTTACATGTTTTCAAAGCACAGCATGCATTCGTTAGCGTAGCTGGTGCCGTCGCTTCCACACACTGGCTCGAAGTTGCGGGGGCACATGGGCATGTTGTACTGGGAACAGTCAGCCTGTCGGACAAAGACCAGGTTATGTAATAAAGGACTTTGGGCTCAATAAATAGAGTGAGGTATTGGTAATAGTGTTCCCGTAGGACAGCATACCACACGTTTCCCACCCCTTCCACTGGCACAGTGCACCCGGGGTGTATTCATTAGTCAGAGTCCATTGAAAAACGTTTCGCAATGGAACCCTTTTAACTCTAGAAAGCAAACAGACCAAACGTTTTGCAATGGAATCGGACTCTTAAGCCCCGCTATCTGGAGTTCTACTGCAACCCTCATATCCCCCTGTTCTGCCGGTCACATTCTGTTAAAAGGTCCGAAGCACACACAACCCTGGGTCGCTCCTCTTTTCAGATCGCGGCAGCCAGCGACTGGAACGAGCTGCAATAAACTGGACAGTTGTGAATCTCTTCAAAGACTCAATCATGGACACTGACTGACAGCTGTGGCTGCTTTACGTCACGTATCGTCGCTACATTGACCTTTGTGCTGTTGACTTTGACCAATTATGTTTGTACCATGTTTTTGTGCTGCTACCATGTTGTGTTAGGTCTCTTTGTGTAGGGTCTCTTGTTGTCCTATACTTATATTGTATTCATGTTTTTCATCCCAGGCCCCGACCCGGCAGGAGGCCTTTTGGTAGGCGGTCATTGGAAATAAGACTGCTGTTCTTAACTGACAGTGAAGTAATATCTAACAATTTCACAACATATACCCAACACACACACACACACACACACACACACACACACACACACACACACACACACACGTCAGAGGCATAGACTAAGACACAGTAGAATACAGGTGTACAATAAAATGTAACATGACTAACTACTGTTAATGGAGCACATAGGACAAAGTGTTTGGTGACTGCGCAGTCTTTCACTCCCCCAGAAACAAACAGTTGAGCCGGCTTACCTCTGTGGTGCCGTCGGGGAGACTGGCTCCTTGTGCCAAAACTAAAAATACAGAAAGATGTCATTAGGATTTAACGAGTTGATTTCCAATCTAAAACGACAGACGGTGCATGTTCTCTCTAGTCATACATTGGGGGCGTTCGCCAACAAAGACAGCCCCGCCGGTCGTATTGACGGGTTGTCTAAACTGCTGTTAGAAATGAACGTACAGCTTTCTGTTGTTATGTAATACAACTAGTTGACAGCCTCTTGAAAGTAATTACGTGAAAGTTCAAGGCTCACCGGCAACACAGACAAGGGCGAGGGTCAGCCGTGTAAGGTTCCACATTCTCTCCGTTGTGAAGGTTGAAAAGCAGTCACGTTGACCGGCACCGGAGCCGTATTTATACCTTGTAGGTCGTCGTCCCCCCCTTGGGTTCGTCACTAGTTACCACAATCACAAAGTCAGAAACCCCGGCTATTTCTAAAATTATCTTCTTAAAATGGACCTAACCCTTCTAACCTTAAAATTATAATGAATTTTTACGAAATAGTAACAGTTTTTTAATGATACGTTTTAACAATGCATCGTAAAAAATAACCACCCAAGACGTCACACGCGTTTTCCAAAACACCATGCAGTGTTCTCCTTACAAAGTGAAACTTTACTGCATCGCTACAGGATCTGTCCAGTACTGAAATTGATTCCCGTCTAAACGGCTCTATGTACCTAAAATAATGTATGGCTTTTCAAATTGATGTACTGAAGTGTTTGTATAATGTTGGTCATGTGTTCTGTATTCTAAGAGTTTGTATTATGTTGGTCATGTGTTCTGTATTCTAAGAGTTTGTATTATTCTGGCCATGTGTTCTGTATTCTAAGAGTTTGTATTATGTTGGCCATGTGTTCTGTACTCTAAGAGTTTGTATTATTCTGGCCATGTGTTCTGTATTCTAAGAGTTTGTATAATGTTGGCCATGTGTTCTGTATTCTAAGAGTTTGTATTATTCTGGCCATGTGTTCTGTATTCTAAGAGTTTGTATTATGTTGGCCATGTGTTCTGTACTCTAAGAGTTTGTATAATGTTGGCCATGTGTTCTGTATTCTAAGAGTTTGTATAATGTTGGCCATGTGTTCTGTATTCTAAGAGTTTGTATAATGTTGGCCATGTGTTCTGTATTCTAAGAGTTTGTATTATGTTGGCCATGTGTTCTGTACTCTAAGAGTTTGTATTATGTTGTAGTGAAATGCTTACTAATAAGCTCTTTCAGGGATATCACACCTCACACACTTCTTACTTATTTATGTGTATATTTATTTAACGTTTATTTAACTAGGCAAAGTCAGTTAAGAACACATTTTTATTTACAACCAAAATGAGATTTGAACTATATTTTTATTAAATTTATTTTTAATTTTTAATCCCAGCCTCCGTCCCCGTAGGAGGCCTTTTTGTAGGTTGTCACTCTAAATAAGAATTTGTTCTTTACTGACTTGCCTAGTTAAATAAAGGTTACATAAAGGTTACATAAAGGTTACATAAAGGTTAAATATACAAATAAATAACTAAAAAGTGTGTGTGGTGTGATATTTCTTAATGAGCTTATAAGTAAGCATTTCACTACAAGGTCTGTTGTGTTCAACGCATGTGATAAATACAAAGTTTATTGATCGTGTACACAGATTTGCAAATCTTATCGCAGGTGTAGCATAATTCTTTGTGTTTCTAACTCCAACAGTACTCTAGCTCCGCATCATTCAAAAAGTAAAAAATAAATTCAGAAATACCAGAACAAGCAATGTCAAAGTCTGGAATGTTGGTCTTATTTACATAAGTATTCAGACCCCTTGCTATGAGACTCGAAATTGAGCTCAGGTGCATCCTGTTTCCATTGATCATCCTTGAGATGTTTCTACAACTTGATTGGAGTCCACCTGTGGTAAATTCAATTGATTGGACATGATTTGGTAAGGCACACACCGGTCTATATTAGGTCCCACAGTTGACAGTGTGTGTCAGAGCAAAAACCAAGCCATGAGGTCGAAGGAATTGTCCGTAGAGCTCCCAGACATGATTGTGTCAAGGCACAGATTTGGGGAAGGGTACCAAAACATTTATGCATCATTGAAGGTCCCAAAGAACACATTAGCCCCCATCATTCTTAAATGGAAGAAGTTTGGAACCACCAAGACTCCACCAGGCCAAACTGAGCAACTGGAGTAAAAGGGCCTTGGTCAGGAAGGTGAACAAGAACCCAATGGTCACACTGACAGAGCTCCAGAGTTCCTCTGTGGACATAGGAGAACCTTCCAGAAGGATAGCCATCTCTGCAGCACTCCACAAATCAGGCCTTTATGGTAGAGTGGCCAGACGGAAGCCACTCCTCAGTAAAAGGCAGACGACAGCCCGCTTGGAGTTTGCCAAAAGGCACCTAAAGGACTCTCAGACCATGAGAAACAAGATTCTCTAGTCTGATGAAACCAAGATTGAACTCTTTGGCCTGAATGCCAAGCATCATGTCTGCAGGAAACCTGGCACCAGACCTACGGTGTTGGCAGCATCATGCTCCCAGGGACTGGGAGACTAGTCAGGGTTGAGGGGAAGGATGATCGGAGCAAAGTTGCGAGATCTTTGATGCAAACCTGCTCCAGATTGCTCAGGACCTCAGACTGGGGGCGCAGGAGTGACTTCGGGACAAGTCTCTGAATGTCCTTGAGTGGCCCAGCCGGAGCCCGGACTTGAACCCGATCAAACATCTCTGGAGAGACCTGAAAATAGCTGTGCAGCGACGCTCCCCATCCAACGTGACAGAAGATGAGAGGATCTGCAGAGAAGAAGAATGGGAGAAACTCCCCAAATACAGGTGTGCCAAGCTTGTAGCGTCATTACCCAAGAAGACTCGAGGCTGTAATCGCTGCCAAAGGTGCTTAAACAAAGTACTGAGTAAAGGGTCGGAATCCTTATGTTGATGTTTTATTTTTAATAGTGGTCACACCAGATACTGACCGGTTTTCTGATCCATACCCCTACCCCTTTTTTATTTGATCTGTGACCAACAGATGTATATCTGTATTCCCAGTCATGTAAAATCCATAGATTAGAGCCACATTTTTTTTTATTTTTTTTTCAATTGACTGATTCCCTTATATGAACTGTAACTTTATTAAAACTTGTTGAAATTGTTTTGCATGATGCTTATATTTTTGTTTTCGACAGTGTGCGCTCTGAATTAACGAATGGCCCATGGCACACTCTGACCTACTGGAGGCAATTTACGAACGCACCCATAATGTCTGCCACGCCGCCATGAAGTAAAGGTGGAAGGAATAAATACTACCGAGTGGCACGCTGGCAGCTTCCAACCTCTTCAGTCACCGTAATGCTTCCCACCGAACTCAATGTCACCAAAAGATGTGTCATGTACAAACTGCTGGCCTTGGAGAACGCCAGGACCACACTGGACCAACAACTAGGACATTTAACCGAGCAGGTAACTGGTTAACTACAGTTTAGTTCAAGAGCTCCATGGGTGTACGGTAAGGCAGGATCTGGTTAACTCGCCGTGCTCACACCGTGTGGATGCGGAGTTGGGGCCTAGATAAGTTACCTAGTTAGCGAACGTCAGCTAGATTGAGCAAAAATATACGGGTACATTTAGTCTGTGGTCTGAGCTTTCAATCATGACTTACCATTTGAATGATAACTAGCCAGCAAGGTAATGCATGTGGTAGTTGGTTAGTTAGTGAACTTGAGACCGTTTTGGGGACTAGTGGACTAGCTCCTGAAGGCGTACCAAACTAGTCATAGTAGTGTATAGTCGTGATTGGAGACCCGGTAGTTTCGCGTTAAATGCCAGTAAAGAGTATACCTGATGTGCGCATTACTAAAAGCACATATCAGAGCCATCATTATTCGCATACCATGTTCAAAAGTAAACGACCCCCGACAGATGAAAATGCACGATTTAGTTATATGTAATTTATCAACTAAAATAGTCTAATATATAGCCCAATACGTGGTTGGCTACTACTACTGTCATCATTTATTACAAATCAAATATTATTGATCACATACACATGGTTAGCAGATGTTTAATGCGAGTGTAGTGAAATGCTTGTGCTTCTAGTTCCGACCATGCAGTAGTATCTAACAAGTAATCTAACAAATTCACAACAACTACCTTATACACACAAGAGTAAAGGAATGAATACGAGTATGTACATATAAATATATAGATGAGCGATGGCTGACTGGCGTAGGCAAGATGCAGTAGATGGTATGGAGTACAGTATATACATATGAGATGAGTAATGTAGGATATGTAAACATTATATAAATGGCATCGTTTAAAGTGGCTAGTGACCCGGGATTGAACCCGGGTCTGTAGTGACAGCTCTAGCTCTGTGATGCAGGATCCCAAAGTAGATGGACAAAAACAACTATGTGGCCTCATAAAAGTCTACAGGAAATAACTAGATTGACCAACTGATTAGCTACGGATTCTGATTCATACATGATGTTTGGAGAAAGGGGGGAGACTTGCACCCGGAGACCACACAAGTCACATGAGTGAAACAGGGCCACGGCGTGCCTGTCTGGTGAATGAGAGCAGAAGGAGAGCGGCTTGTTCTAGTCCAATCGTTGCAGCAGGCTCAATCGATATCCCGCTTGTTTCTTTACAGACAGAATAACTAGCCATGATTTGTTTGGAGCTGAGAATTTTCAGAATACGATTATAACAAGTACAGTCGTGGCCAAAAGTTGAGAATGACACAAATATTAATTTTCACCAAGTCTGCTGCCTCAGTTTGTATGATGGCAATTTGCATATACTCCAGAATGTCATGAAGAGTGATCAGATGAATTTCAATTAACTGCAAAGTCCCTCTTTGCCATGCAAATGAACTTAATCCCCCAAAAAACATTTCCACTGCATTTCAGCCCTGCCACAAAAGGACCAGCTGACATCATGTCAGTGATTCTCTCGTTAACACAGGTGTGAGTGTTGACGAGGACAAGGCTGGAGATCACTCTGTCATGCTGATTGAGTTCGAATAACAGACTGGAAGCTTCAAAAGGAGGGTGTTGCCTGTAATCATTGTTCTTCCTCTGTCAACCATGGTTACCTGCAAGGAAACACGTGCCGTCATCATTGCTTTGCACAAAAAGGGCTTCACAGGCAAGGATATTGCTGCCAGTAAGATTGCACCTAAATCAACCATTTATCGGATCATCAAGAACTTCAAGGAGAGCGGTTCAATTGTTGTGAAGAAGGCTTCAGGGTGCCCAAGAAAGTCCAGCAATCGCCAGGACCGTCTCCTAAAGTTGATTCAGCTGCGGGATCGGAGCACCACCAGTACAGAGCTTGCTCAGGAATGGCAGCAGGCAGGTGTGAGTGCATCTGCACGCACAGTGAGGTGAAGACTTTTGGAGGATGGCCTGGTGTCAGGAAGGGCAGCAAAGAAGCCACTTCTCTCCAGGAAAAACATCGGGGACAGACTGATATTCTGCAAAAGGTACAAGGATTGGACTGCTGAGGACTGAGGTAAAGCCATTTTCTCTGATGAATCCCCTTTCCGACTGTTTGGGGAATCCGGAACAAATCTTGTCCGGAGAAGACGACAAGGTGAGCGCTACCATCAGTCCTTGTGTCATGCCAACAGTAAAGCATCCTGAGACCATTCATGTGTGGGGTTGCTTCTCAGCCAAGGGAGTGGGCTCACTCACAATTTTGCCTAAGAACACAGCCATGAATAAAGAATGGTACCAACACATCCTCCGAGAGCAACTTCTCCCAACCATCCAGGAACAGTTTGGTGACGAACAATGCCTTTTCCAGCATGATGGATCACCTTGCCATAAGGCAAAAGTGATAACCAAGTGGCTCGGGGAACAAAACAAGGAGCAAATGTGCCTACTGTGGTCTTGGCATGTGCTCTCTAGCCAACAGCTTGCAGATACAGTGGGGGTAGGCTAGTCTACATGATGAGATTATGGATAAGAGCGAGAATGTTGTTATTTGTCAAAACAGCAGTCAAGTATCGATCGTCATGTCACCAGAATAAAGACCCTCCATATTTATTGAAACGTAGCATTGAATTTCAAACACAGATTCAACCACAAAGACTAGGGAGGTTTTCCAGTGCCTCGCAAAGAAGGGCACTTATTGGTAGATATGTAAAAAGCCAACATTGAATATCCCTTTTGAGCATGGTGAAGTTATTACATTTTGGATGGTGTATCAATACACCCAGTCACTACAAAGATACAGGTGTCCTTCCTAACTTAGTTGCCAGAGAGGAAGGAAACCACTCAGGGATTTCACTGTGAGGCCAGTGGTGACTTTAAAACAGAGTTTAATGGCTGTGATGGGAGAACACTGAGGATACATCAACAACATTGTAGGAAGCCTGTACAGACTAAAATATTTTCCAAAACATGTATCCTGTTTGCAATCAGGCACTAAAGTAAAACTGCAAACAATGTGATAAATTAACTTCATGTCCTGAATACAAAGTTGTTTGGGGCAAGCATAACACATCACTGAGTACCACTCTTCATATTTGCCATCGGCAAGGTCTAGGGAATTTGTTAGGATCAAAGGAAACGGAATAGAGCTAAGCACAGGCAAAATCCTAGAGGAAAACTTGGTTCAGTCTGCTTTTCGCAACATACACTGAGAGACAAATTCACCTCTCAGCAGGACAATAACCTAAAACACAAGGCCAAATATACACTGCAGTTACTTACCAAGACGACATTGAATGTTTCTAAGTGGTTTATGTACAGTTTTGACTTAAATCGGCCTGACAGCCATTTTTATGTCTTTCCAAAGATTGTCTACCATTGATCAACAACAAGAGCTTGGAAGAATTAAAAAAAATAATAATAATGTGCAAATATTGTACAGTCCAAGTGTGCAAAGCTCTTAGACTTACCCAGAAAGACTCAGCTGTAATTGCTGTGAAAGCACTCGGGTGTGAATGCTTATGTAAATAAGATTTCAGGAACATGTTCTAAGAACATGTTTTCATTATGGGGCATTGTGATGTCATTGTGGGGCATTGTGATGTCATTGTGGGGCATTGTGATGTCATTGTGGGGCATTGTGATGTCATTGTGGGGCATTGTGATGTCATTATGGGTTATTGTGTGTAGATGGGTGAGAATTGGTTTTTAAAGCATTTTTGAAGTCAGGCTGGTACAGAACAAAATGTGGAATAAGTCAAGGGGTGTGAATACTTTCTGAAGGCACTGTAGATATTCACTGTAGATATTCACTGTAGATATTCACTGTATCACATTTTTCACAAAGTCGTGATCTACTTTTTCAAAGTAACTAAGTTACGTAAACTATATTTTTCTCAAGGGTAGCTTAGCTTCTTCCATTGAAAACTATATTTTCAGACTTTATTTACCCAACTCTGACTTGGGGTAACTTGTCCATATAGCTATATTTTGGTAATAAAAAGATCCAAGCCTGACACGTTTCTGAATTCCTACAGGCCAACGCGGAGGTCCAAAGCTTCCTGAGCGCGCCTCATCCTACCAATGTGCTGGACTGTGACAACCTCGTCAAGTCTTTGGATGCTAAATGTTATGCCATTGAGAAACTTTCAGTTGCGTTCAAAAACCTGACGACGGGTAAGTTCGATTTTGAGTGATTGTTATGCCAGTTGCATCTGTCATCATGACTAGAACACAAAGAATATTGAAACCACTTGGGTAGCTATAAAATTCCATCATGGCCCAATCCCCAAATGGACCCGAGACCCTATGGATTTGTGAGAGGATTTGATTGGTATAAGTAATATGGTGAAAATTTCCACTTAGCCTATCAGAGGGCAAGGTGATGCTATTACCATATTGATTGCACGTAGGGTTAAACGGTATCCAGATGTTTTCATATCCTTCCCTGGATTTTTTGGTAGTACAAGGCTTAGTACACAAGAAGGCGCACAAAAAACGAACAGAATTCTAAATAAATTAGCACAAGTCACAGAGAATTTCCACGGAGACTGCTAGCTAAACATGCTAATGAGCGCGGACGAAAGTTGACATTTTACAAGTGAATGCGAACGAGAGACATTGTGCAAATGAACAAAGGTTTGGCGCATGCCGTACTGGCTCTCCAGCAGCACGTCTACAGTCTGTCTGGAGTCGCTAGGGCAACAGGCATGCCTGCTCGGAGAAGGCGGGTGGTGGGAGGCACCAGACGGGTCATAAACACAAGGAAATCAAAATGACAGTACAGACAACTGATCCAAAGGGCTTTGACTTCTCAAACACGGCAGAAAGCTACCACAATATAGTGTCCCGTCACCTTATTCATTCAGCCACTTACCCCTAGGGGTTGTGATAACGCATTATTCTGCGTCTAAAATACTTCTTATTGTAGTTTCTGTTCGGCATCAGACTCATTTTGTGCTTCAGTTGCACTTCTACACTCAGAGGAAAATTCACGATGGCTTTCTATCAGCAGACGGCTCTCCGACTGGCGTTCTGCCGGCGGACGGCTCTCCGACTGGCGTTCTGCCGGCGGACGGCTCTCCGACTGACGTTCTGCCGGCGGACGGCTCTCCGACTGACGTTCTGCCGGCGGACGGCTCTCCGACTGACGTTCTGCCGGGCGACGCTCTCCGACTGACGTTCTGCCGGGCGGACGGCTCTCCGACTGACGTTCTGCCGGCGGACGGCTCTCCGACTGACGTTCTGCCGGCGGACGGCTCTCCGACTGACGTTCTGCCGGCGGACGGCTCTCTGACTAATGTCGAGCTACTTTTCTCAGTGTAGCCAGCCTACTTTCCTCAGGTAAAATGTAGCTGGCAACATTCTTTCTATGATAGGCCTAAACATTAGAAATATGATGGCCATGCATCATTTTTGCAAAAAAGACCTTGCTTTTTCATTGTACGCTCGTTGACTTGTGTGGCTGCCAGACAAGTAGCATTGCACTTCTGTTGTCATCTGATGAAAAATGAAGCTTTTTCCTGCCGAATCTGTTGCACTAATAATGTATTTTCTGTGAAGGTTATCTGAGCTATCTGATTGGCCACAGGTAGGCCTATAGGTGTACTTGAATTGCTCTCTGGGCCTGCCGGGTAGGCAGAGTTCTACCTCAACACTTTGCCTTCCCGGCGCGAGGGCTGTTGAATCAAGTGCGCCTACCTCCAACAGCGCTAAACGAAGGTGCACTTGATTCAACAGCCCTTAGTGGATGGCCACTGGTCTAAAGCAAGGATCCTCCAACTCTGTTCTGCCCCCCCACACTGGGTACACGTTTTAGTTTTTCCACTAGCACTACACAGCTGATTTTTAAAATAATCAAAGCTTGCTATGTTTTTTTTTTTAAATTGTTTATCTGCTGTGTAGTGCTAAGGCAACAACTCTAATAGGCACCCGGGGGGAACCCTGGTCCAAGGGAACATTTGGGATGGTCTGTATTTCTTAGGATACCCCCTCCCCCCCTGCCATTGGCTCCACAGATCTACAATTCAGTGTCCCAGCTTCCACCAGACAGCTAAACAGCCTGTCGCAGCCAGCGCTATCCAGAGACCGAGGCATCATGACATCGTCAGACGTGCTGAAGTTTGGTCCCATGCTGCAGAACGTCCTCATGGCCGGCTCCATCACCAAGACAGTACAGATGCTGGGAGCCTTGCTGTCCCTACAGCAGCTCAAACTCTTCTGCTCCTCTTCTTCCTCTCAAGACGAGGACTTCCAGAAGGACCAGGTCTTCATACACAGTATCAGCTCCTCCAGCGACATGGCAAAGCTCCCAATCCCCAGCTCATTGACCAGCGTAGCCAGTCTGAATCTGACCAAAGACAATGAAGCAAAGAATGGGACCTTTATCTTCAAGGAGGAGACACCACAGCAGCCAAATACAACGACGGTGTCAACCACTCAAATCAAAGAGAACAGTCAAATCACACAAACACCTGGAGCAACAAATCTAGGCCTACCTGCTCCAGGTAAGCTCCTCCCAGGGTTCAGTAACCCAGCCAACCAGAAGACAGCCCTGGCTCCTCCCCTTCTAGATCGAGGAAGTGACACCAGAGTGCAGCACCAGAAGCAAACTTCCTCTCAGCTCATGCAATTCCTGCGAACCAACTGCAGGAACGAGCCGTTCATGGAGTTGGCTGCTTTCTTCCAGGAGCCCAGCTACTACCAGTACACCTCCTCTGACCCCCTCACGGAAACCAAGCCTGCCCAGGAAACTAAGAATGTTCTACTAACTAAGGACCACAACGTCGGCGTCCTGAAGGAGCTGTTCTCAGAGCTGCCGCATAACCAGCTGAACCAATATGTATGTATTATGTTGAGTGTAATGTGAAGTCTCTATTTTATATACAGTACTACTGTGTGTCTAAAACCATTTTCACCTCAGGACAATTAATCATGTCCTCACCCTACCCTACCCTCTCCTACCTATCCTACCCTACGCTCTCTTACCCTACCCTCTCCCCTACCATCTCCTATCTTGCCCTACCATCTCCTATCCTACCATCTCCTGTCCTACCCTACCATCTCCTCTCCTATCCTACCATCTCCTACCCTACTCTTGTCTTATCCTACCCCCTACTACCGTACCATCTCCTCTCCTACCGTACCATTTCCTACCCTACTCTTGTCTTATCCTACCCTACCATCTCCTCTCCTATCCTACCATCTCCTCTCCTATCCTACCGTACCATCTCCTACCCTACCATTTCCTACCCTACTCTTGTCTTATCCTACCCCCTACTACCGTACCATCTCCTCTCCTACCGTACCATTTCCTACCCTACTCTTGTCTTATCCTACCCTACCATCTCCTCTCCTATCCTGCCTTACCATCTCCTACCCTACAATCTCCTATTATACCCTTGTCTTACCCTACCATCTCCTCTCCTACCATCTCCTATCCTACCCTACCATCTTCTACCCTCCCATCTCCTCTCCTACCCTCCCCTCCCAGGCCCCGGTGTTTACAGTAAAGCGTGTGGAGTCTGGAGGCTCTCTGATCTTCAGCTGTATCATTGCCACCAAGACAGAGCTCTGGGATATAGGAGACGTCTCTACTGAGGTGACGGTCAGCGGTCCTTCCTCTGATGTCATCACCACCTCGGAGAACAAGATGTCTGGCGCTAGTCTCCACTGTCAGAGTGTAGAGCTCTCTGATACGGCCCTCCCAGTTCCATCCATCCGCAGCCTACAGATCAAAGAGGGACATGTGATTGGGGAGGTTCAGGAAGATGTCAACAATATCAGTCTGACTCCAGAACTCCAGAACTGTTGTTCCTTTGTTACCCCGGGCAACCAGTGTCTGAGCATTCCGGAGTTCCAGATCCGTAAGTTTGAGGAGATGGCAGTGGTGGTGAGTCACGTGGTGCATCCTGGGAACTTCTACATCCAACAGGCCGACGCCACCCACCAGCTGGAGGACCTCAACACTGAGTGAGTTATATTGGCTGTCCAAGATGGTACCCTATTCCCTTTATAGTGCACTACTTTAGAGCCCTATTCCCTTTATAGCGCACTACTTTAGAGCCCTATTCCCTTTATAGCGCACTACTTTAGAGCCATATTCCCTTTATAGCGCACTACTTTAAAGACCTATTCCCTATATAGTGCACTACTTTTCACCCAATGGTACCCTATTCTCTATATAGTGCACCACTTTTTACCAGGGCCCAATTGTACCCTATTCCCTATATAGTGCACTACTTTTGACCAGGGCCCAATGGTACCCTATTCCCTATATAGCGCACTACTTTAGAGCCCTATTCGCTTTATAGAGAATAGGGTACCATTGGGTGAAAAGTAGTGCACTATATAGGGAATAGGGCTCTAAAGTAGTGCGCTATAAAGGGAATAGGGCTCTAAAGTAGTGCCCTATAAAGCAAATAGGGCTCTAAAGTAGTGCGCTATATAGTGCACCACTTTTTACCAGGGCCCAATTGTACCCTATTCCCTATATAGTGCACTACTTTTGTCCAGGGCCCAATGGTTCCCTATTCCCTGTATAGCGCACTACTTTAGAGCCCTATTCCCTGTATAGCGCACTACTTTAGAGCCCTATTCCCTTTATAGCGCACTACTTTAGAGCCCTATTCCCTATATAGCGCACTACTTTAGAGCCCTATTCCCTATATAGTGCACTACTTTTGACCAGGGCCAACATTTTTACTCCGTAGTACCCTTCTCCTCAAAGTGTGCTCTTATTCACTCCCTCTCATGAAGCATTGGATTGGTGTAAGAAATGTAGTAGACACACTCCGTGTGCGTCCTAAATGGAACCCTATTCCTGATGTAGTGCACTACTTTTAAGTCTAAAACAGGACTTTACCCAAGTCTATTTCATTTAGTCATTTTCTCAACCCTGTCGTTGGCTGGTTGTCTTGCAGTTGTTTAGCAGAGCTGAAGTGCATTCCAGACATCGGGACCTACGTCATGGCCTGGTTCCCCCAGCAGGAGAGGTGGTGTCGGGCACAGGTTACCAAGATATGTGGCATGAGTGGAGGTAAGAGTGTTGGGCCAGTAACCAAAAGGTTGCTAGTTCGAATCCTCGAGCCGACAAGGTGAAACATCTGTTGATGTGCCCTTGAACAAGGCGATTAACTCTAATTGCTTCTGTAAATCGCTCTGGAAAAGAGCGTCTGCTAATTGACGTGAATGTAAAATATGTTTTATGATGAGTGGAGGTAAAATATGTCTTCTAAATGTTAATCATCCCTGGGACGCTACAGAATGTTAATAATCCCTAGGACGCTACAGAATGTTAATCATCCCTAGGACGCTACAGAATGTTAATCATCCCTGGGACGCTACAGAATGTTAATCATCCCTGGGACGCTACAGAATGTTAATAATCCCTAGGACGCTACAGAATGTTAATAATCCCTAGGACGCTACAGAATGTTAATAATCCCTAGGACGCTACAGAATGTTAATAATCCCTAGGACGCTACAGAATGTTAATAATCCCTGGGACGCTACAGAATGTTAATAATCCCTGGGACGCTACAGAATGTTAATCATCCCTGGGACGCTACAGAATGTTAATAATCCCTAGGACGCTACAGAATGTTAATCATCCCTGGGACGCTACAGAATGTTAATAATCCCTAGGACGCTACAGAATGTTAATCATCCCTGGGACGCTACAGAATGTTAATAATCCCTAGGACGCTACAGAATGTTAATAATCCCTAGGACGCTACAGAATGTTAATAATCCCTAGGACGCTACAGAATGTTAATCATCCCTGGGACGCTACAGAATGTTAATCATCCCTGGGACGCTACAGAATGTTAATCATCCCTAGGACGCTACAGAATGTTAATCCCTAGGACGCTACAGAATGTTAATCATCCCTGGGACGCTACAGAATGTTAATAATCCCTAGGACGCTACAGAATGTTAATCATCCCTAGGACGCTACAGAATGTTAATCATCCCTGGGACGCTACAGAATGTTAATCATCCCTGGGACGCTACAGAATGTTAATCATCCCTGGGACGCTACAGAATGTTAATCATCCCTAGGACGCTACAGAATGTTAATCCCTAGGACGCTACAGAATGTTAATCATCCCTGGGACGCTACAGAATGTTAATAATCCCTGGGGCCTTTACAGAATGTTAATCATCCCTGGGACGCTACAGAATGTTAATAATCCCTGGGACGCTACAGAATGTTAATAATCCCTAGGACGCTACAGAATGTTAATCATCCCTAGGACGCTACAGAATGTTAATAATCCCTGGGACGCTACAGAACGTTAATAATCCCTAGGACGCTACAGAACGTTAATAATCCCTAGGACGCTACAGAATGTTAATAATCCCTAGGACGCTACAGAATGTTAATAATCCCTGGGACGCTACAGAATGTTAATAATCCCTGGGACGCTACCGAAGGGGATCATGATGCCAGACCCTCTCTGCTAATCCAACAGGACTCTGTTTAGCTCTGAGATCTGACACTGGAGGTTGGGAAGATACTTTTAATCATGTGGTGTATGTGGACACCTGCTAGTCCAACATCTCATTCCAGAATCCTGGGCATTAATATGGAGTTGGTTGGTGCTATAACAGCCTCCACTATTCTGGGAAGGCCCCGTAGTTCCAGTGAAGGGAAATCTTAACGCTACAGCATACAATGACATTCTAGACCATTCTGTGCTTCCAACTTTGTGGTAACAGTTTGGGGAAGGCCCTTTCCTGTTTCAGCATGACAATGTCCCCGTGCACAAAGTGAGGTCCATACAGAAATGGTTTGTTGAGATTGGTGTGAAAGAACTTGACTGGCCTGCAAAGAGCCCTGACCTCAACCCCATCGAACACCTTTGGGATGAATTGAAACGCCGACTGCGAGCCAGGCCTAATCGCCCAACATCAGTGCCTGACCTCACTAATGCTCTTGTGGCTGAATGGAAGCAAGTCCCCGCAGCAATGTTCCAACATCTAGTGGAAAGCCTTCCCAGAAGAGTGGAGGCTGTTATAGCAGCAATGTCCCAACATCTAGTGGAAAGCCTTCCCAGAAGAGTGGAGGCTGTTATAGCAGCAATGTCCCAACATCTAGTGGAAAGCCTTCCCAGAAGAGTGGAGGCTGTTATAGCAGCAATGTTACAACATCTAGTGGAAAGCCTTCCCAGAAGAGTGGAGGCTGTTATAGCAGCAATGTTCCAACATCTAGTGGAAAGCCTTCCCAGAAGAGTGGAGGCTGTTATAGCAGCAATGTCCCAACATCTAGTGGAAAGCCTTCCCAGAAGAGTGGAGGCTGTTATAGCAGCAATGTCCCAACATCTAGTGGAAAGCCTTCCCAGAAGAGTGGAGGCTGTTATAGCAGCAATGTTCCAACATCTAGTGGAAAGCCTTCCCAGAAGAGTGGAGGCTGTTATAGCAGCAAAGGGGGACCAACTCCATATTAATGGCCATGATTTTGGAATGAGACGTTCCACGATCAGGTGTCCACATACTGTTGGTCAGGTAGTGTATTTCTCCTTGTTCTGTCATACAACAAGGCTGGTTCTGCCAGCAGCTCTGAGAACTTAGACATTTCTCCTCTGTCTGTCAGACGTCACTGAGGTGGAGGTGAGGAGGCTGGACTACGGAGACACTTCCTGTCTGTCTCTATGGAACATCAAGGAACTCAGTGCTGAGATGACATCACTTCCTCTACAGGCCGTACAGGTCTCCCTGGCTCATGTGAGTGGTTCACCTTGGTTGTTGTCCTGTTCTACTGTGGCCAACACTTAACCACACCACAATTTATCCCTATAACCGTAGCGGTATATAACATCACTTGACTGGATAAATGAAGGTTAAATAAATGAGTTATTTATTTGAGAGGGTCATGTATTTGAGAGGCAGGTCATATCTTTTTACTTGTCGCCTGTATTATATGACCTCTCCGAATAAAAGTTACTCCTCTCATCTCAGGTGCGCCCAGTGGACGTGTGCGGCTGGACCCAGCAGTCCGTATATTGGTTCAGAGACATGGTGGACAACAGGACTCTGTACGCACGGCTCTACCCTCAGGGAGAGGGCGACAACACCATGGTGGAACTCTTCATAGAGAAGGGAAAACTGGGGGCCATGAGGTATGAGTTTTTATTATAAAAGTCAACCTGCGCACCAGAATGCGCTATACTGTACAACTTGATCGGAGTCCACCTGTGGCAAATTCAATTGATTGGAGATGATTTGGAAAGGCAAACACCTGTCTATATAAAGGTCCCACAGTTGACAGTGCATGTCAGAGTAAAAACCAAGCCATGAGGTCAAAGGAATTGTCCGTAGAGCTCCGAGACAGGATTGTGTCGAGGCACAGATCTGGGGAAGAGTACCAACAAATGTCTGCAGAATTGAAGGTCCCCAAGAACACAGTGAACTCAGTCATTCTTAAATGGAAGAAGTTTGGAACCACCAAGACTCTTCCTAGAGCTGGCCGCCCGGCCAAACTGAGCAATCGGGGGAGAAGGGCCTTGGTCAGGGAGGTGACCAAGAACCTGATAGTCACTCTGATCGAGCTCCAGAGTTCCTCTGTGGAGATGGGAGAACCTTCCAGAAGGACAACCATCTCTGCAGCACTCCACCAATCAGGCCTTTATGGTAGAGTGGCCAGATGGAAGCCACTCCTCAGTAAAAGGCACCTGACAGCCTGCTTGGGTTTTGCCAAAAGGCACCTAAAGGACTCTGACCTTGAGAAACAAGATTCTCTGGTCTGATGAAACTAAGATTGAACTCTGGCCTGAATGCCAAGCGTCACATCTGGAGGAAACCTGGCACCATCCCTACGGTGAAGCATGGTGGTGGCAGCCTCATGCTGTGGGGATGTTTGTCAGCGGCAGGGAACTGGGAGACCAGTCAGGATCGAGGGGGAAAAATGAGCGGAGCAAAGTACAGAGAGATCCTTGATGAAAACCTTCTCCGGAGCGCTCAGGACCTCAGACTGGGGTGAAGGTTCACCTTCCAACAGGATAACGACCCTAAACAAACAGCCAAGACAACGCAGGAGTGGCTTTGGGACAAGTCCCTGTATATCCTTGAGTGGCCCGGCCAGAATCCGGACTTGAACCCGATCGAACATCTCTGGAGAGACCTGAAAATAGCTGTGTAGCGATGCTCCCCATCCAACCTGACAGAGCTTGAGAGAATCGGCAGAGAAGAATGGGAGGAACTCCCCAGATACAGGTGTGCCAAGCTTGTAGCGTCATACCCAAGAAGACTCAAGGCTGTAATCACTGCCAAAGGTACTTCAACAAAGTACTGAGTTTATCAAATGTTATTTTTTATACATTTGCAAACATTTCTAAAAACATGTTTTTGCTTTGTCATTATGAATTATTGTGTGTAGATTGATGATTGGGAAAAAACATTTTAATCCATTTTAGAATGAGGCTGTAATGTAACAAAATGTGGAAAAAGTCAAGGGGTCTGAATACTTTCCGAATGCACTGTATATGTTTATCTCACATGGCAAATAAACTGGAATGTTTAAGCACTGAGTGATTCTGGAATGAAATGTTTTGTCCCTTTCAGGAGAGGAGCCTCTCTGTCTCTGAGACTGGCTCAGAATGGACATGCTAAACATGACAAGCTGAGGAACCTGGGAATCAAGAGAAGTAGGTGCTTTCTACATTGTTGTCTGGTGATCATTCTGAGTTTCCCCACTAGAGGGCAGCAGCTTATATACAATAGTCTTGAAGCTCAACTCTCATTGTGGTCCTCGCTCTTTCTCTCTCTCTCTCTGCCTGTCTCTCTCTCTCCCCCCTCCGGTCTCTCTCTCTCTCTCTCTCTCTCTGCATGTCTCTCTCTGCCTCGCTCTTTCTCTCTCTCTCTGCATGCCTCTCTCTGCCTCGCTCTTTCTCTCTCTCTCTGCCTGTCTCTCTCTCTGTCTTTCTTTGTGTCTGTGTTGTAGGTAGTGCCCAGGAGCGAACCAAGAAATGTCAGTCTGCCTGGAACAAGTACCTCATTTCCTGTTACACCCAGAATAAGAAGTAATCAGGCTGATAAAGGTGGGCTGTTGTAGTCCATTCCACCTCACCTCCCTCTTCCCTTCATGACCCAACCTGCCTCCCTCACATTAACCAGCCGTGACCCAGGTCGTCACTATCTGGCCAAATTGTAAGCCCCGCCTAGTTCTAAAATGTCCAAACAGTGTAAATAAAATTACTTTGGGCAATTTTCTACATTGTAGAATAAAAGTGAAGACATCAAAAAACTATAAAATAACACATGGAATCATGTAGTGTTAAACAAATCTAAATATATTGGAGATTCTTCAAAGTAGCCACCCTTTGCCTTGATGACAGCTTTGCACACTCTTGGCATTCTCTCAACCAGCTTCACCTGGAATGCTTTTCCAACAGTCTTTACTGGAGTTCCCACATATGCTGAATACTTCTTGGCTGCTTTTCCTTCACTCTGCAGTCCGACTCATCCCAAACCATCACAATTGGGTTGAGGTCGGGTGATTGTGGACTGCCGGGTCATCTGATGCAGCACTCCTATCACTCTCCTTCTTGGTCAAATAGCCCGTACACAGCTTGGAGGTGTGTTGGGTCATTGTTCTGTTGAAAAACAAATAATAGTCCCTCTAAGCCCAAACCAGATGGGATGGCGTATCTCTGCTGTGGTAGCCCATGCTGGTTAAGTGTGCCTTGAATTCTCAATAAATCACTAACAATGTCACCAGCAAAGCACCATCACACCTCCTCCTCCATGCTTCACGGTGGGAACCACACATACAGAGATCATCCGTTCACCTACTCTGCGTCTCACAAAGACACGGCGGTTGGAACCAAAAATCTAAAATTTGGACTCGTCAGACCAAAGGACAGATTTCCACCGGTCTAATGTCCATTGCTCGTGTTTCTTGGCCCAAGCAAGTCTTTGTCTTATTGCTGTCCTTTAGTAGTGGTTTCTTTGCAGCAATTTGACCATGAAGGCCTGATTCACGCAAGTCTCAACTGTTCAGAGGAGACGTCTGTTACTTGAACTCTGTGAAGCATTTATTTGTGCTGCAATTTCTGAGGCTGGTAACTCTAATGAACTTATCCTCTGCAGCAGAGGTAACTCTGGGTCTTCCTTTCCTGTGGTGGTCCTCATGAGAGCCAGTTTCAGCTTGATGGTTTTTGCGACTGCACTTGAAGAAACTTTAAAAGTTATTGAAATGTTCCGCATTGACTGACCCTCATACCTTAAAGTAATGATGGACTGTCATTTCTCTTTGCTTAATTGAGATCTTCTTGCCATAATATGGACTTGGTCTTTTACCAAATAAGGCTACCTTCTGTATACCCCCCTACCTTGTCACAACACAACTGATTGGCTCAAACACAAATGAACTTTTAACAATGCACACCTGTTAATTGAAATGCCTTCCAGGTGACTACCTCATGAACTAGGGCTCCTGAGTGGCTCAGCGGTCTAAGGCACTGCATCTCAATGCAAGATGCCTCACTACAGTCCCTGGTTCAAATCCAGGCTGCATCACATCCGGCCGTGATTGGGAGTCCCATAGTGCGGCCACACAATTAGCCCAGCGTCGTCCGGGGTAGGCCGTCATTGTAAATAAGAATTTGTTCTTTAACTGACTTGCCTAGTTAAATAAAGGCTACATAAAGGCTACATAAAGGCTACACACGCTGGTTGAGGGAATGCCGAGAGTGTGCAATCCTGTCATCAAGGCAAAGGGTGGCTACTTAGAAGTGTATATAAAATATATATTTTGATTTAACACTTTAGATTTTTTTTGGTTACCATGATTCCATATGTGTTATTTCATAGTTTTGATGTCTTCACTATTATTCTATTACTATAATAAAAATAAATAAAAACCCTTGAATGAGTATGTGTTGTAAAACCTTTGACTGGTACTGTACATATTCATGTTTTAATACATTTTCCTGATGGACAAACTAAAACCAGATGAAGTAATGGAGATACTGGAGCTGCTCATAATATCTTCTCTGAGAACTAACACTCACCAAAATAAAAGCTGGACATTCGAGGAGAAATTAAAATGACAAGAACAATTTAGCATTATTGATTGTAACATAATGACCGCTGTATTGACTAGAGCAGTTGGGTGTTGCAGTCTGTGGTAACACAATGACCGCTGTATTGACTAGAGCAGTTGGGTGTTGCAGTCTGTGGTAACACAATGACCGCTGTATTGACTAGAGCAGTTGGGTGTTGCAGTCTGTGGTAACACAATGACCGCTGTATTGACTAGAGCAGTTGGGTGTTGCAGTCTGTGGTAACACAATGACCGCTGTATTGACTAGAGCAGTTGGGTGTTGCAGTCTGTGGTAACACAATGACCGCTGTATTGACTAGAGCAGTTGGGTGTTGCAGTCTGTGGTAACACAATGACCGCTGTATTGACTAGAGCAGTTGGGTGTTGCAGTCTGTGGTAACACAATGACCGCTGTATTGACTAGAGCAGTTGGGTGTTGCAGTCTGTGGTAACATAATGACCGCTGTATTGACTAGAGCAGTTGGGTGTTGCAGTCTGTGGTAGCTTTGGACCTGGTCAAAGCTAGTGCACTATATAGGGAATAGTGTGCTATTTGGGAAGCACACTGCGACTTTCAGCTGCTGCAGACTTGACTGTTTTAATGTGTGAAATTATTTTAGGCACTTTAGGCACTCATAATGCATGTAAATGACTGTCGGCTAACAGACTAGCTGTCTTTTAGTCAGCCCTCATAATGCATGTAAATGACTGTCGGCTAACAGACTAGCTGTCTTTTAGTCAGCCCTCATAATGCATGTAAATGACTGTCGGCTAACAGACTAGCTGTCTTTTAGTCAGCCCCTCATAATGCATGTAAATGACTGTCGGCTGACAGACTAGCTGTCTTTTAGTCAGCCCCTCATAATGCATGTAAATGACTGTCGGCTGACAGACTAGCTGTCTTTTAGTCAGCCCTCATAATGCATGTAAATGACTGTCGGCTAACAGACTAGCTGTCTTTTAGTCAGCCCTCATAATGCATGTAAATGACTGTCGGCTGACAGACTAGCTGTCTTTTAGTCAGCCCTCATAATGCATGTAAATGACTGTCGGCTGACAGACTAGCTGTCTTTAGTCAGCCCTCATAATGCATGTAAATGACTGTCGGCTGACAGACTAGCTGTCTTTTAGTCAGCCCTCATAATGCATGTAAATGACTGTCGGCTGACAGACTAGCTGTCTTTTAGTCAGCCCTCATAATGCATGTAAATGACTGTCGGCTGACAGACTAGCTGTCTTTTAGTCAGCCCTCATAATGCATGTAAACGGAGGAGGATGATCCATTGTGTGTCTTCGCCAACAGTTCCTCACTGTGAACTTTCTTTGTATTACATGCAATGATTTTGTTATTTTTCCTTCACAAAGTTTGCAATGTGAAAAGTGTTTTTGTTTTGCCTTCTGTGCTATCGTTAGCTACTGTTCTGACCACGACATATTTGATATTGTATCTGTGTGTTGAGTAATAAATAGTTGCTTCGTTACAGGATCTCTCTCTGGTCTTTTTCATTTTTGTATTTGACAGAACAATTCAAATGTGGTATATTGTCCAAAACGCATTTTCTCGAGAAATCCTAACTCATTATGATCTGTATTCTCTCAAGTCTCCATAACTTGTAGTAACCAATAACAGAATGAACCTGACCACCCATCCCCCTATCACCTCTTTATCACAACTGATGCAGGAACAGCCCTGGGCATTGAGATGTAGAATAATGGTACAGTGAACTGATTCCGAGTCGTCTGATATCAATCAATCACATTTATTTATAAAGCCCTTCTTACATCAGCTGATGTCACAGAGTGCTGTACAGAAACCCAGCCTAAAACCCCAAACAGCAAGCAATGCAGGTGTAAAAGCACAGTGGCTAGGAAGAACTCCCTAGAAAGGCAGGAACCTAGGAAGAAACCTAGAGGCTAGCTGTGAGGGGTCCTCCGAGAGAGAGCGATATCACAGGACAAACAGGTGTTGTTTCTGTAGCCTGAGTGCCAGTTTGTTTCTGCTGTCAGGCCAACTCCTCGACAAACAGAAATAACATGTAGAGATTTGAGCAATGAATTGAGTGGGTAGACAATCCAGATATTTGGATAGATCAGGGGAGTAAGCCAATCAGAACCATCTAATGGATAGATCAGGGGAACAAGCCAATCAGAACCATCTAATGGATAGATCAGGGGAACAAGCCAATCAGAACCATCTAATGGATAGATCAGGGGAACAAGCCAATCAGAACCATCTAATGGATAGATCAGGGGAACAAGCCAATCAGAACCATCTAATGGATAGATCAGGGGAACAAGCCAATCAGAACCATCTAATGGATAGATCAGGGGAACAAGCCAATCAGAACCATCTAATGTAGAGATCAGGGGAACAAGCCAATCAGAACCATCTAATGTAGAGATCAGGGGAACAAGCCAATCAGAACCATCGAATGTATAGAGCAGGAGAACAAGCCAATCAGAACCATCTAATGTATAGATCAGGGGAACAAGCCAATCAGAACCATCTAATGGATAGATCAGGAGAACAAGCCAATCAGAACCATCTAATGGATAGAGCAGGGGAACAAGCCAATCAGAACCATCTAATCCCTAAATAAACACCCAGTATATAACACAAAGACATTGACTGTCCACTTCTGGAAATGTTTGATTCATAGTTTCATGAATGATTTTGCAAACGTCTAATTTTGCCCACTGCCCGCCCTTTTTCCCCCCTGCTCTCTGGCTCAGTGGTTCGGGTCAGAAGCCCTCTGCCCTCCCCTCCCAGCACAATAAATAATGTGGCATGGAGCTCAGGCCTTTTGTGTCCACACAGATTCTTTCTTCTGCACGTTCTGCTGGGGGTAGGCAGAAACCAGGGCGTTTTATCCGAATAACACAAAGTCTTGTTGGGGCTCTGATAAAGGGCAGCATTGTATGGTAATAGTTTTATATAAGACCATATGACCGCTGGGCTGGTCTCTGCTACGGTGCAGGGTAGTGGCTAGTGTCGCGGGAATGATTAGCATTTTTACCAACGCATCGTGTTCACAAGCCAAGAGCCTTCTGGTTCGATTTGATAAAAATAAACACTTCATTTAATTTAACCCTTCCTTTTGTACACATTTTGTGTACCACCACAGCTGAAGGTAAAGATGCATCACAATATCTCTTGTCTTTATTAACCGTTTGGATGATGATGATGATGATGATGAGAAAAGCAGGGGGTCTGACTATCTGAGTGTTGAGGTGTTCTGGAGTTCTCTGAGAATTCTAGAATTCCAGACTAGATTCTCTTGAATACAATAACTTCTCTTGGTTTGATCTGGGTGTATTTTATTATTGGCATAGTTTAAAGACCGATTTTCTATATTTCTTCAGTTACAGTAGAGGTCTAAGACAGTGTCTGTCTGTAGTTAGTTGTAAGATTCTTCTAGTGAGATGGATGTTTGAGTCGTTGCTTGGAAAATGTATCTTGGCCTGTCTGTCCGGTGTAGCCGTGTCCGTTTTTCCGTCTGTCTGAAGGTCAGGTTTAGTGTCCGTCAGTATTAATACTTGTTGAATGGATCACATGTCTCCGTTTTTATCGTTTCGCTATTGGCTATCGGAGCGTTACGTGGCGTGACGCTGCGCCGTGTTAGGCCGTCGCCCAAGGTTCTTAAAGCGCAGGCCAGGGATAGGCTGAGTCTTGTTTGCCGTTGCTGTGACCCGACCACTCCAGCTCCATGGCCAGGCTACACCTGACGGTGGTGGTTTACGGACACGGTGCTGCTGACACCGTCGGCAGAGACTGGTAGGACCAACGGCTCAGAGAATACTGGGGCTGCTTCCTAAATCACACCCTATTTAGTGGGCCCTGGTTGAAAGTAGTGTACTTTTTATAGGTGCAGACAAGGGTGTGTTAGGTTGGGGGCTGTTGACTATATAGGAGGAAGGTTCTATTTTAGTCCACATTAGTACGTTTGAGAATGTTTTTCTGTCCGATGTGTCCTGGTGTTTTAGGATTTGAGCTCAAGCATTTCTGATGATTGTTGGTTGGATACAGTACACCTGTGGGGTTCTTTAATAACTCTTTCTTCCTGACTACAGGTTTGATTGATTGCCTGCCTTTCTTAACGATTGACTCAGAGATTGTACATTCAATAATTGTATCGATACATTACCAACATGTTATGTACTTTGATATCCCCTTAATTCCTTCATTACATGTTTCCTTGTTTCCTTATTCTTATAAACAATGGCCACCGTTTCGAGTGTGATCGAACGTCAGCTTGTATCGATACATTGGCAACATAAAGTTGTTCCTGTATTCTTTTAAAGAACAGTTATTCTTCTGTGTGTGATCATCAGCTTGACATTTCTCCTTTCCAGACTGGGCTTGACAAAAGCTTTAGAGCTGAAAGGTCAACATTAAACAGTCTGAACTATATATCCCTTCTTGTTTCTCTTCTCCAGACCTGGAATCGAAAATGAACTGGGGGTCCTTTTACGCTGTGATCAGCGGCGTAAACAGGCATTCCACCGGCATCGGCCGCATCTGGCTGTCTGTCATCTTCATCTTCAGAATCCTGGTCCTCGTGGTGGCGGCCGAGTCGGTCTGGGGCGACGAGAAGTCTGGCTTTACCTGCAACACCCAGCAGCCCGGCTGCAACTCTGTCTGCTATGACCAGTTCTTTCCCATCTCACACATCCGCCTCTGGGCCTTGCAACTCATCCTGGTGTCCACGCCTGCTCTCCTAGTGGCCATGCATGTAGCCCATCGCAGACACATCAACAAGAAGATCCTGAAGAAGTCCGGGCGCGGTTCCCCTAAGGAGCTGGAACAACTCAAGAACCAGAAGTTTGCGATCACAGGCGCCCTCTGGTGGACCTATATGATCAGTGTGCTGTTTAGGATCGTTCTGGAAGTCTGCTTCCTTTATATATTCTACCTGATCTACCCTGACTTCAAGATGTTCCGTCTGGTCAAGTGTGACTCGTACCCCTGCCCCAACACTGTGGACTGCTTCGTGTCGCGACCCACGGAGAAAACCATCTTCACCGTGTTCATGCTCTCCGTGTCAGGGGTGTGTGTTCTCCTCAACCTGGCCGAGGTGGCCTACCTGATTGGCCGTGCCTGTCTGAGGTGTATCCATGGTAACCAGGAAGAGACTAAGGTAGCATGGATCGGTCAGAAACTGTCCTCCTACAAACAGAATGAAATCAACCAGATGATCGCTGACCAGTCGAAGTTCAAGTTCAACGTGGGAGCTAGGAAGACCTCTATGGAGAAGGGAGAGAGATGCTCTGCTTTCTGATAGGCTGCCCCTGGAGGGAGAGAGGTGTTCTGATTCACTGCCTATGGAGATGCTTTCTGATAGGCTGCCAAGTCCTAGTTCCCACTCGTTTTTCACTGCTTCAAACTAAAGAACTAACCAGCTTGGGACCATAACTGTATAGAAATCCTCATACAATAGCTCCATCTAGTCATAACGCCAATCGTCATTTATTTCTTACTCCATGTATTCTAGTGACTGGTGCTAGGTTCTGATAGGATATGAAGAAGAACATAATCAGACGGGGTATTGGATGGGCCCCAAAAAATAAAACTAACCCGGACAAACTCAATGCTGGATTGGAGGGAGAAATGTTGTTTCATCGTGATCGACACAGTCACTGTTTTGTCTCACAACCTTGGGGCAGGAAGTGGTGGATAAAGGACCATTTGTTTCAGCACATGACTTGACAAACCCATTGTCATGGAACTCACTGAGTCTCCTACAGCACGGAGACTACTCCTATAGACTACTCCTACAGCACGGAGACTACTCCTACAACACGGAGACTACTCCTACAGCACGGAGACTACTCCTACAGCACGGAGACTACTCCTATAGACTACTCCTACAGCACGGAGACTACTCCTACAACACGGAGACTACTCCTACAGCACGGAGACTACTCCTACAGCATGGAGACTACTCCTATAGACTACTCCTACAGCACGGAGACTACTCCTACAACACGGAGACTACTCCTACAGCACGGAGACTACTCCTACAGCACGGAGACTACTCCTACAACACGGAGACTACTCCTACAACACAGAGACTACTCCTACAGCACGGAGACTACTCCTATAGACTACTCCTACAGCACGGAGACTACTCCTACAGCACGGAGACTACTCCTATAGACTACTCCTACAGCACGGAGACTACTCCTACAACACGGAGACTACTCCTACAGCACGGAGACTACTCCTATAGACTACTCCTACAGCACGGAGACTACTCCTACAACACGGAGACTATTCCTACAGCACGGAGACTACTCCTATAGACTACTCCTACAGCACGGAGACTACTCCTACAACACGGAGACTACTCCTACAACACAGAGACTACTCCTACAGCACGGAGACTACTCCTATAGACTACTCCTACAGCACGGAGACTACTCCTACAGCACGGAGACTACTCCTATAGACTACTCCTACAGCACGGAGACTACTCCTACAACACGGAGACTACTCCTACAGCACGGAGACTACTCCTATAGACTACTCCTACAGCACGGAGACTACTCCTACAACACGGAGACTATTCCTACAGCACGGAGACTACTCCTATAGACTACTCCTACAGCACGGAGACTACTCCTACAGCACGGAGACTACTCCTACAGACTACTCCTACAGCATGGAGACTACTCCTACAGCACGGAGACTATGGTGCACAGCAAACTATGGAGCTTTACTACATTGTTTTAGTACTATCAGTACCAAGAGGGTTAGCAGCAGCGACGTGGAAAACTGGAGGTCCTAAGATGGACTACTGACAACTTCCATTAACCAGTACAAAATTATATGTTCATATCCCACGTTATAATGTTATATATGATATGTTCATATCCCACATTATACTGTTATATATGATATGTTCATATCCCACATTATACTGTTATATATGATATGTTCATATCCCACATTATAGTGTTATATATGATATGTTCATATCCCACATTATACTGTTATATATGATATGTTCATATCCCACATTATAATGTTATATATGATATGTTCATATCCCACATTATAGTGTGATATATGATATGTTCATATCCCACATTATACTGTTATATATGATATGCTCATATCCCACATTATAGTGTTATATATGATATGTTCATATCCCACATTATACTGTTATATATGATATGTTCATATCCCACATTATACTGTTATATATGATATGTTCATATCCCACATTATAATGTTATATATGATATGTTCATATCCCACATTATAGTGTGATATATGATATGTTCATATCCCACATTATACTGTTATATATGATATGCTCATATCCCTACATTATAATGTTATATATGATATGTTCATATCCCACATTATACTGTTATATATGATATGTTCATATCCCACATTATAGTGTTATATATGATATGTTCATATCCCACATTATACTGTTATATATGATATGTTCATATCCCACATTACAATGTTATATATGATATGTTCATATCCCACATTATAGTGTGATATATGATATGTTCATATCCCACATTATACTGTTATATATGATATGCTCATATCCCACATTATAGTGTTATATATGATATGTTCATATCCCACATTATACTGTTATATATGATATGTTCATATCCCACATTATACTGTTATATATGATATGTTCATATCCCACATTATAATGTTATATATGATATGTTCATATCCCACATTATAGTGTGATATATGATATGTTCATATCCCACATTATACTGTTATATATGATATGCTCATATCCCACATTATAACGTTATATATGATATGTTCATATCCCACATTATACTGTTATATATGATATGTTCATATCCCACATTATAGTGTTATATATGATATGTTCATATCCCACATTATAGTGTTATATATGATATGTTCATATCCCACATTATAGTGTTATATATGATATGTTCATATCCCACAGTGTTATATATGATATGTTCATATCCCACAGTGTTATATATGATATGTTCATATCCCACATTATAGTGTTATATATGATATGTTCATATCCCACATTATAGTGTTATATATGATATGTTCATATTCCACATTATAGTGTTATATATGATATGTTCATATCCCACATTATACTGTTATATATGATATGTTCATATCCCACATTATAATGTTATATATGATATGTTCATATCCCACATTATACTGTTATATATGATATGTTCATATCCCACATTATAGTGTTATATATGATATGTTCATATCCCACATTATAGTGTTATATATGATATGTTCATATCCCACATTATAGTGTTATATATGATATGTTCATATCCCACAGTGTTATATATGATATGTTCATATCCCACAGTGTTATATATGATATGTTCATATCCCACATTATAGTGTTATATATGATATGTTCATATCCCACATTATACTGTTATATATGATATGTTCATATCCCACATTATAATGTTATATATGATATGTTCATATCCCACATTATACTGTTATATATGATATGTTCATATCCCACATTATAGTGTTATATATGATATGTTCATATCCCACATTATAGTGTTGTATATGATATGTTCATATCCCACATTATACTGTTATATATGATATGTTCATATCCCACAGTGTTATATATGATATGTTCATATCCCACAGTGTTATATATGATATGTTCATATCCCACATTATAGTGTTATATATGATATGTTCATATCCCACATTATAGTGTTATATATGATATGTTCATATTCCACATTATACTGTTATATATGGTATGTTCATATCCCACATTATACTGTTATATATGATATGTTCATATCCCACATTATACTGTTATATATGATATGTTCATATCCCACATTATACTGTTATATATGATATGTTCATATCCCGTAGTGTTATATATGATATGTTCATATCCCACAGTGTTATATATGATATGTTCATATCCCACATTATAGTGTTATATATGATATGTTCATATCCCACATTATAGTGTTATATATGATATGTTCATATCCCACATTATAGTGTGATATATGATATGTTCATATCCCACATTATAGTGTTATATATGATATGTTCATATCCCACATTATAGTGTTATATATGATATGTTCATATCCCACAGTGTTATATATGGTATGTTCATATCCCACATTATACTGTTATATATGATATGTTCATATCCCACATTATAGTGTGATATATGATATGTTCATATCCCACATTATAGTGTTATATATGATATGTTCATATCCCACATTATACTGTTATATATGATATGTTCATATCCCACATTATAGTATTACAGTATATACTGCAGTACTCTGACGATTGAGGTTCTTTACACAACAACATCCTTAGCTGCAAAGTAAACCTTATTTATTGAGGTTACTGCTCACAACCAAAGATCTGATACTGGATTGATGGATACAAATCTTTGTTATTAATAGGCGTTAGTCTATCATGGTGTTTCTAGGCTCTCAGATGGTACTATATAGTCTCATTGTGTTTCTAGGCTCTCAGACGGTACTATATAGTCTGTCATGGTGTTGCTAGGCTCTCAGATGGTACTATATAGTCTATCATGGTGTTTCTAGGCTCTCAGATGGTACTATATAGTCTGTCATGGTGTTGCTAGGCCTCAGACGGTACTATATAGTCTCATGGTGTTTCTAGGCTCTCAGATGGTACTATATAGTCTGTCATGGTGTTTCTAGGCTCTCAGATGGTACTATATAGTCTCATGGTGTTTCTAGGCTCTCAGATGGTACTATATAGTCTCATGGTGTTTCTAGGCTCTCAGACGGTACTATATAGTCTCATTGTGTTTCTAGGCTCTCAGATGGTACTATATAGTCTCATGGTGTTTCTAGGCTCTCAGATGGTACTATATAGTCTCATGGTGTTTCTAGGCTCTCAGATGGTACTATATAGTCTATCATTGTGTTTCTAGGCTCTCAGATGGTACTATATAGTCTCATGGTGTTTCTAGTCTCTCAGATGGTACTATATAGTCTCATGGTGTTTCTAGGCTCTCAGATGGTACTATATAGTCTGTAATGGTGTTTCTAGTCTCTGATGGTGCTATATAGTCTGTCATGGTGTTTCTCTCAGATGGTACTATATAGTCTCATGGTGTTTCTAGTCTCTCAGATGGTACTATATAGTCTCATGGTGTTTCTAGGCTCTGATGGTACTATATAGTCTCATGGTGTTTCTAGTCTCTCAGATGGTACTATATAGTCTCATGGAGTTTCTAGGCTCTGATGGTACTATATAGTCTGTCATGGTGTTTCTAGGCTCTGATGGTACTATATAGTCTCATGGTGTTTCTAGGCTCTCAGATGGTACTATATAGTCTCATGGTGTTTCTAGTCTCTCAGATGGTACTATATAGTCTGTCATGGTGTTTCTAGGCTCTGATGGTACTATATAATCTGTCATGGTGTTTCTAGGCTCTCAGATGGTACTATATAGTCTCATGGTGTTTCTAGGCTCTCAGACGGTACTATATAGTCTCATGGTGTTTCTAGGCTCTCAGACGGTACTATATAGTCTGTCATGGTGTTGCTAGGCTCTCAGACGGTACTATATAGTCTGTCATGGTGTTGCTAGGCTCTCAGATGGTACTATATAGTCTGTCATGGTGTTGCTAGGCTCTCAGATGGTACTATATAGTCTGTCATGGTGTTTCTAGGCTCTCAGACGGTACTATATAGTCTGTCATGGTGTTTCTAGGCTCTCAGACGGTACTATATAGTCTGTCATGGTGTTGCTAGGCTCTCAGATGGTACTATATAGTCTGTCATGGTGTTGCTAGGCTCTCAGATGGTACTATATAGTCTGTCATGGTGTTTCTAGGCTCTCAGATGGTACTATATAGTCTGTCATGGTGTTTCTAGGCTCTCAGACGGTACTATATAGTCTGTCATGGTGTTTCTAGGCTCTCAGATGGTACTATATAGTCTTTCATGGTGTTGCTAGGCTCTCAGACGGTACTATATAGTCTGTCATGGTGTTGCTAGGCTCTCAGACGGTACTATATAGTCTGTCATGGTGTTGCTAGGCTCTCAGACGGTACTATATAGTCTGTCATGGTGTTGCTAGGCTCTCAGACGGTACTATATAGTCTTTCATGGTGTTGCTAGGCTCTCAGACGGTACTATATAGTCTGTCATGGTGTTGCTAGGCTCTCAGACGGTACTATATAGTCTGTCATGGTGTTGCTAGGCTCTCAGACGGTACTATATAGTCTGTCAGTGTTTCTAGGCTCTGATGGTACTATATAGTCTGTCATGGTGTTTAAAAAGCTCTGACATGTTAAGCACAGTCATCTCAACACATTATTGTGGATCTGTCCAGGAATTGTGGCATTGTTGAGAAGTCACATGATGTGCAGTGGAACCTATGAAGAGGCAAGAATGAATTATTTCAGGCTTGGGCGTTGCCAGGCAAAGTAGATTAACCAATAACCTCCTGGTTTTTGATTGGTTGAAAACAGGCTGTTGCCATTTTACATTTACCTACAGTCATTTTATTTGTATAATATAATTTATTTTACAATTGTTTTTCATATTTTAATGTAGGAAAGTTATTGTACTGTAATATAATCCGTCTCCCATCTCCTCTCTCTTCCCATCTAGTTTCCAGTTCGTCAGTTTACAATTTAATCATCCACATTGTTCTCATTAGAAGGCTAAATACATTTTGTTGTACAGTAAAATGATAAAGGAGTTGAACCTGCGCTTGTACAGCAGCTCTTTATTTCTGCTTTAGTCACAGTATTAATGTCCGTCTACCGCAGGTAAAACCAAGTTACTTTCCCAAAATGTCCTGGTTTCCAGAAATCCTAGTTTGGAGGATTCTGGAATACCTGCACTTTTGATTCCTGGAATTTTACAACCGGGGTTATTGGGAATTTTGGGAAAGTAAAGAGAATTTTGCAACCCTAATCCAGTCCATGGTAGACAGGTTAAACAGGTAGTAACAGTGTATATGTATATATTATTGTACATTAATGGAATAAAATCCATAATGATTTGAACAACTCAAACGTGTTGACATGCTTTGTAACATTTGACTGACAGTAGCGGTATGTTGTTATAGATCCTAACCTCTGGTTTCACGTCTTAGTGTACAGTAAATCCATGTAGATACCGTGTGTGCTTACCAGCACTCTCTATAGCAGCCTTCCTGGAGTTGGAGTCTTGTCATTGCCTCCGTTCCACTCCCGTCATTGGGTGGCTTTAACATTCTTCGCCTGCCTGTCATTGGTGGCTTCAGGACCTAAACGGCTGCTCCTCTCCAAAGCTGTGTCCCAAATGGCACCCTGTTCCAAATGCAGTGCACTACTTTTGACCAGGAGGCTCATAGGGCTCTAGTCAAAAGTAGTGCACTCTGTAGGGAGTAGGGTGACATTTGGGACAAAATCCTAGAGTCATGCCCCCCTCCACCACAGTGATAGAGAGACACCATATCCCTGATTTAGCAATGAGCTGCACTTGATGCCAGACAGACCAGGAAGTCAAGCTTATTGGCCAGCCAATCACCTCAACAGGCTGGGCCGGGGCCTCTCATAGTTGACGTTAGAGAATGCCCTCAGGCCTGAGCCAAATGTAACCCTGGGGGTTAGAAGGTCGGAGAGGAACTCTAAGTGAAGCCTTGACTAACTGAAGACAGGAGTGTGTTGGTGTGTCCCGTAGTGTGGAATGGTCTTGTGGCCAGCGGTGGGCTGGTCTGGTGTTTCCTGTTCATTCAAGGGCATTCCTTCTGCTGGGGCTTGGACAGGAGAGGAGACAGCGGAGAGGAGCGGCCTGCCACAGAGGCCTCACTGGGTTGGAGAGAGAGAGGGACTCAGGAGGAGGGGCCACAGGGAGCTACTCTTCTGGGGACAGTTGACTGACAAGGTAGGTACTTCCATATTCTACATCCTGTTTCAGTCTTCCACTCATTTCATGAAGCTCCCGATGACATTGCTTCCGGTGGCAGTTTGGAACTCCGTGAGTTGCATTACGTGCTACACACTTCAGCACTCGGTGGTCCCGTTCTGTGAGCTTGTTTGGTCTACCACTTCGCGGCTGAGCCGTTGTTGCTCCTAGACGTTTCCACTTAATGACAGCATTTACAGTTGGCCAGTGCAGCTCGAGCAGGGCAGAAATTTGACAAACTGACTTGTTGGAAAGGTGGCATCTTATGACGTTGCACGTTGAAAGTCACTGAGCTCTTCAGTAAGGCCATTATACTGCCAATGTTTGTCTATGGAGATTGCATGGCGGTGTGCTCGATTTTATACACCTGTCAGCAACGGGTGTGGCTGAAATAGCCGAATCCACTAATTTGAAGGGGTCTCCACATACTGCTGTGTGTATATTGTGAATCATTCTGAAAGATATATTTTATTCTCTACTAATTGCTACGTGTTGAGAGATTTGAAAGGGTATTGTTACTCCAAATTAGTAACTTATAAGATCTAAATGAATACGGTGTCGTGAAGTGTTGAGAACTCAGAATGAACCCCAGTATTGAAAAGTAATATGCAGGTATTGTTTGGTTGTGTTCCAGAAGTGGATATGGTCATTAATGTTATTGTGTTCTAGAAGTGGATATGGTCATTATATGTTATTGTTGTGTTCCAGAAGTGGATATGGTCATTCATGTTATTGTTGTGTTCCAGAAGTGGATATGGTCATTAATGTTACTGTTGTGTTCATTAATGTTATTGTTGTGTTCCAGAAGTGGATATGGTCATTAATGTTATTGTGTTCCAGAAGTGGATATGGTCATTCATGTTATTGTGTTCCAGAAGTGGATATGGTCATTCATGTTATTGTTGTGTTCCAGAAGTGGATATGGTCCGTAATGTTACTGTTGTGTTCCAGAAGTGGATATGGTCATTCATGTTATTGTTGTGTTCCAGAAGTGGATATGGTCATTCATGTTATTGTTGTGTTCCAGAAGTGGATATGGTCCGTAATGTTACTGTTGTGTTCCAGAAGTGGATATGGTCATTCATGTTATTGTTGTGTTCCAGAAGTGGATATGGTCATTCATGTTATTGTTGTGTTCCAGAAGTGGATATGGTCATTCATGTTATTGTTGTGTTCCAGAAGTGGATATGGTCATTCATGTTATTGTTGTGTTCCAGAAATGGATATGGTCATTAATGTTATCGTTGTGTTCCAGAAGTGGATATGGTCATTAATGTTATCGTTGTGTTCCAGAAGTGGATATGGTCATTAATGTTATTGTTGTGTTCCAGAAGTGGATATGGTCCGTAATGTTATTGTGTTCCAGAAGTGGATATGGTCATTCATGTTATTGTTGTGTTCCAGAAGTGGATATGGTGATTAACCGTTGCTCTTTACCACACCGTACAGTAACAGCCCAATTTTTTTATTTCCCTTTTATTTAACCAGGTAGGCTAGTTGAGAACAAGTCCTCATTTACAACTGCGACCTGGTCAAGATAAAAGCAAAGCAGTTCGACACAAACAACAACACAGAGTTACACATGGAGTAAACAAACATAGTCAATAACACAGTAGAAAAACAAATCTATATACAAAGTGTGCAAATGAGGTAAGATAAGGAAGGCAATAAATAGGCCATGGTGACAAAGTAATTACAATATAGCAATTCAACACTGGAATGGTAGATGTGCAGTAGATGAATGTGCAATCTAGAAAAACTGGGGTGCAAAGGAACAAGATAAATAAATAAATAAATAAATACGGTAGGGGATGTAGTAGGATGGGCTGTGTACAGGTGCAGGGGTCTGTGAGCTGCTCTGACAGCTGGTGCTTAAAGCTGGTGAGGGAGATGTGTCTCCAGTTTCATAGATTTTTGTAGTTCGTTCCAGTCATTGGCAGCAGAGAACTGGAAGGCCAAAGGAGGAATTGGCTTTGGGGGTGACCAGTGAGATATACCTGCTGGAGCGCATGCTGCTATGGTGACCAGCGAGCTGAGATAAGGCAGGTCTTTACCTAGCAGGGACTTGTAGATGACCTGGAGCCAGTGGGTTTGGCGACGAGTGTGAAGTGAGGGCCAGCCAACGAGAGCATACAGGTCACTGTGGTGGGTAGTATATGGGACTTTGGTGACAAAATGGATGGCACTGTGATAGACTGCATCCAATTTGTTGAGTAGAGTATTGGAGGCTATTTTGTAAATGACATCACCGAAGTCGAGGATCGGTAGGATGGTCAGTTTTACGAGGGTATGTTTGGCAGCATGAGTGAAGGATGCTTTGTTTTGAAATAGGAAGCCAATTCTAGATTTAATTTTGGATTGGAGATGTTTGATGTGAGTCTGGAGGGAGAGTTTACAGTCTAGCCAGACACCTAGATATTTGTAGTTGTCCACATATTCTAAGTCAGAACCGTCCAGAGTAGTGATGCTAGTCGGGCGGGCAGGTGCGGACAGCGATCGGTTAAAGAGCATGCATTTAGTTTTACTTGCATTTAAGAGCAGTTGGAGGCCACGGAAGGAGAGTTGTATGGCATTGAACCTCGTCTGGAGGGTAGTTAACACAGTGTCCAAAGATGGGCCAGAAGTATACAGAATGGTGTCGTCTGCGTAGAGGTGGATCAGAGAATCACCAGCAGCAAGAGCGACATCATTGATGTATACAGAGAAAAGAGTCGGCCCAAGAATTGAACCCTGTGGCACCCCCATAGAGACTGCCAGAGGTCCGGACAACAGGCCCTCCGATTTGACACACTGAACTCTGTCTGAGAAGTAGTTGGTGAACCAGGCGAGGCAGTCATTTGAGAAACCCAAGGATGTTGAGTCTGCCGATAAGAATGTGGCGATTGTCGAAAGCCTTAGCCAGGTCGATTTAACATGTGTTGTAGTACCGGGCCCATATTGGGTAATAGGATGTCATTTAATATTTTAATGAAAATGTCCTTTAAAATGTCCTATTTAATTTGTTTCTACATCTGAGAATAATAAGCCTGGAGGCGCTTTAACAATCAGCCCCAAATGGTAGCTTATTCTCTATAGGGTGCACTACCTTGGACTAGGACCCATAGGGTGTCATTTTGGATGTACACATTCACATGAATGTAAAATATAACCACACCTGTATACAAACCAGTTTGTTGAAATCGATTGATTACAACGGAAAATAAAGCCAATTTATTTATACAATTAACTATTCGTCACATGATGCGAGCGTAGCGTGCAGGGCCACGCAGTCATGGGTGAACAGGGAATATAGGAGGGGGCTGAGCACGCACCCTTATGGGGCCCCAGTGTTGAGGAGATGTTGATTCCTACCTGGGGGCCGCTCGTCAGAAAGATTGAATATGTCCGTAAACACACTAGCCAGCTGGTCTGCGCATGCTCTGAGGATGTGGCTAATGATGCTGTCTGGGCCAGCAGCATTGCGAGGGTTAACACGTTTAAATGTCTTACTCACGTCGGCCACGGAGAAGGAGGGGGGGAGCAGTCCTTGTTAGCGGGCCGCGACGGCGGCACGATTATCCTCAAAGAAGGTGTTTAGTTTGTCTGGAAGCGTGACGTCGGTGTCCGTGACGTGGCTGGATTTATTTTTGTAGTCAGTGATTTCCTGTAGAACCTGCCACATACATCTCGTGTCTGAGCCATTGAATTGCGACTCCACCTTGTCCCTGTACTGGCATTTCGCTTGTTTGATTGCCTTGCGGAGGGAATAGCTACACTGTTTATATTCAGACAGATTCCCAGACCTCTTTCCATGGTTAAATGCGGTGGATGGCGCTTTCAGTTTTGCGGGAATGCCGCCATCCATCTACAGTTTCTGGTTAGTGTCGGTTTTAATAGTCAGTGGGGACAACATCTCCAATGCACCTCTTTATAAACGCACTCACCGAGTCAGCGTACAGGTCGATGTTGTTCGCTGAAGCTGACCGGAACATATTCCAGTCCGCTTGATCAAAACAATCTTGTGGCTTCCGATTGGTCGGACCTGCGTTGAATGGTTCTCGTCACTGGTGCATCCTGTTTTGAGTTTCTGCCTATAGGGACGGTAGGAGCCAGATGGCATCGTGGTCGTCAATGGGAGGGCGGGGGGAGGGCTTCGTATGCATCGTGGGAGTTAGAGTAGCAGTGGTCGAGGGTATTGCGCAATGCGCGTAGCGGAATCAATATGCTGGTAGAATTTAGGTCGTCTTGTTCTCAAATTCGCTTTGTTAAAATCCCCAGCTGCAATAAATGCAGCCTCAGGATGTATGGTTTCCAGTTTACATAGAGTCCAGTGAAGTTCCTTGAGGGCCGTCTTGGTGTCTGCTTGAGGGGGAATGTACACAGCTGTGACTATAACTGAATTCTCTTGGTAGGTAAAATGGCCGGCACTTGATTGTTAGGATTTCCAGGTGGGGTGAGCAGAAGGACTTGAGTTCCTGTGTGTTGTTATGATTACACCATGAGTCATTCATCATGAAGCATACACCCTCCGCCCTTCCTCTTCCCAGAGAGGTGTTGCATGGAGAAGCCCGGTGGCTGAACCGATTTCCGACAACATATCCCGAGAGAGAGCCATGTTTCCGTGAAACAGAGAACGTTACAATCTCTGATGTCTCTCTGGAAGGCAACTCGTGCCCTAATTTCGTCCACCTTGTTGGACATTGGTAAGTAATATGCTGGGAAGCGGTGGATGGTGTGCTCGCCCTCTGAGTCTGACCAGTAGGCCGCTCCGTCTGCCTCTCCTGCGGCGACCGCGTTGTTTTGGGTCGGCCTCTGGGATAAGATCCCATGTCCAGGGTGGAGGTCCGAACAGAGGATCCGCTTCGGGAAAGACGTATTCCTGGTCTTAATGTTGGTAAGTTGACATCGCTTTTATATCCAATAGTTCTTCCCGGCTGTATGTAATAACACTTGAGATTTCTGCATAGTTTCCTAAGAACTCGAAGCGAGGTGACCATCTCTGTCGGTGCCATGTTTACACAAATAGGCAGTGTTTATTTCTAACAGAACATCTTGCAGACAAGTTTGTATGCTTTGTGCCAACAGCAGTGTCTGACCCCATTCTAAGGGAACTCTATAGAACCCTCATAGCCTGAAATGGTTCAATTTAACGTCCTTAACCCTTCTAGGGTCACACATTAGCATGGTGCCCTCTGCATTAAGTTGAGGGTGTGCGGATGCCGCGTTCATGTGCTAGTCGGAACTAGGAAACGTCCCGACTTGCTAACCTAACCGGAAGAGTCGGATCCCGAGTTTCCCCACTTGGGAGGTATCAGAATCAACCAATAGGAAGCTCTACGCAAATAACCTGTTTATTTTAACTTGGAGGGTTTCTGACATGACGTGAACACGGCATAAGCCCAGCCATTCCTGACGACACACACACACTGTAGAACCTGTCAAACACTGAAACCATGTATTGCTGTTAGTAATAGTCAGGGCCAGCACCAGAACGAATCAGCTTGACGGGCACTTGATTTCCACAGAACCTCCAATGTGTGCACTTGCACAATTTAAAGGGATTTATAGTAAAAACTTAATGTAACTGTCAAACTGTATTACCTTTTAATATGACATAAACAGCGCCCCTGTTTAACGTGTTCAATTTATTTACACCAAAGAAAACAATTGGTAAACAGCAATACAGATTAAAAAAATAAAATGAAAGAATCTGTGTGCTGGTTGGAAGCCAAAAGGGCTGATATGAAAACCTATACACAATACACAAGTACAAAAATAAGGTTTTGAAAACGTACAAATGATCCGATCAGCATGTGTGTATATCACTACCTCCACAGTGGATCATTGATCCTCCTTGAGAAGGCCACCCAGTTACCCTCACATTGGATCATTGATCTTCCTTGAGAAGGCCACCCAGTTACCCCCAACGTGGATCAGATTTTTCTGCCATTATAATCATTGGGTATGTGGACACCTGCTCATCCAACAAAACAAAAAGTACATATAACCTTTATTTAACTAGGCAAGTCGGTTAAGAACATATTCTTATTTACAATGACGGCCTACCAAAAAGCTCCCGACGAACAGTTCTTGTGCTGAAGTTGCAACAGAAATTGGCATAAAAAAGAATTATACATCTCCACACTGCCAAGATAGAGGCCTCTGAAATTCACCCACATCGACTGTTACCCCCCCAAAAACAAAACTGGGTCAACAGAGTCTCTGAGAACTGTGTATTGGTTATCAACTGTTCTGAACCTCGCTGTAATAATCTCAGTCGTCCTCATTTTCAAAGATCTCTGAAAGCAAAAAGAGCTCTTGTCGATCGTCTCTGGACTCGGTCTCCCCTGACTCAGTCGGACTGCGGCAGAGGAGCTCTTCAAACTGGGGAAGAACACTACTGTACAGGAAATCAATGATCTCTGAAAGTAAAACACAAACATTCAATCAGTAAATGTGTCCAGCAGACATGACTCTTCCTCAAGGGATTACATAATTTTTTTTGTTTTTACATGTGAAGACGTGGCACTTTCCTTTTCTTTCAGGAATGTAGAAAAACACATTCTTTCACATACAGAGCCTTCAGAAAGTGTTCAGACCCCTTGACCTTCTACACATGTTACATTACAGCCTTATAATAAAATAAAAACAAATATCTTATTTACATAAGTATTCAGACCCTTTGCTATGAGACTCGAAATTGAGCTCAGGTGCATCCTGTTTCCATTTATCATCCTGGAGATGTTTCTACAACTTGATTGGAGTCCACCTGTGGTAAATTCAATTGATTGGACATGATTTGGAAAGGCACACACCTGTCTGAATAGGGTCCCACAGTTGACAGTGCATGTCAGAGCAAAAACCAAGCCATGAGGTCAGAGGAATTGTCCGTAGAGCTCCGAGACAGGATTATGTAGAGGCACAGATCTGGGGAAGGGTATCAAAACATTTCTGCAGCATTGAAGGTCCCCAAGAACACAGTGGCCTCCATCATTCTTAAATGGAAGAAGTTTGGAACCACCAAGACTCTTCCTAGAGCTGGCCGCCCGGCCAAACTGAGCAATCGGGGGAGAAGGGCCTTGGTCAGGGAGGTGACCAAGAACCTGATGGTGACTCTGACAGAGCTCCAGAGATCCTCTGTGGAGATGGGAGAACCTTCCAGAACGACAACCATCTCTGCAGCACTCCACAAATCAGGCCTTTATGGTAGAGTGACCAGATGGAAGCCACTCCTCAGTAAAAGGCACATTACTGCCCGCTTGGAGTTTGCCAAATGGCACTTAAAGGACTCTCAGACCATGCGAAACAAGATTCTCTAGTCTGATGAAACCAAGACTGAACTCTTTCAAAGCGTCTAGAGGAAACCTGGCACCGTCCCTACAGTGAAGCATGGTGGTGGCAGCATCATGCTGTGGGGATGTTATTCAGCGGCAGGGTCCGGGAGACTAGTCAGGATCGAGGGAAAGATGAACAGAGCAAAGTACAGAGAGAACCTTGATGAAAATCTGCTCCAAAACGCTCAGGACCTCAAGTCTGGGGGCGAAGGTTCACCTTGCAACAGGACAACGACCCTAAGCACACAGCCAAAACAACGCAAGAGTTTCTTCGGGACAAGTCCCTGAATGTCCTTCAGTGCCTGGACTTGAACCCAATTTAACATCTCTGGAGAGACCTGAAAATAGCTGTGCAGCGACGCTCCCCATCCAACCTGACAGAGCTTGAGAGGATCTGCAGAGAAGAATGGGAGAAACTCCCCAAATACAGGTGTGCCAAGCTTGTAGCTTCATACCCCAGAAGACTCAAGGCTGTAATTGCTGCCAAAGGTGCTTCAACAAAGTACTGAGTAAAGGGTCTGAATAATAATTATTTTTAACAAACATTTCGAGAAATCTGTTTTTGCTTTGTCATTATAGGGTATTGTGTGTAGATTGATGAACGAAAAAAAAACCTCAATTTAATCCATTTTAGAATAAGGCTGTAACGTAACAAAATGTGGAGGGGGTCTGAATACTTTCCGAAGGTGCTGGAGATGAATAGGAGTTTAAAAACACGCAGTCAGTTTAATGTCCTTAGTTAGCTACACTTTGTCCTTTGGAAGTGACGTCACTGATCATAGTGACTCCCATTTAACTACTCTATTGCATACCTTAACCGTATGCTAAAAACAAGGTGGTGTGTATGAAAAAATAAAATGCGCATGACAGCAGCTTATACCTACCACAGAAAGACATGCTCTGCCGCAGCGGAACTTTGGCTAATTTTAGCTTGTAGTAGTGCATCTGTACGTAGCATGGAGTTACACCCCTTAGAACATGAAAGAACCGTTAGCACTGCATTCCCACACACATAAACCACAACCCCCCACGTGCTGTTGTCCTCCTCACTCCTAGAAGATAGGAAACATTGGCAAAAGGCTGTGCTTGTACTGTACAGATCCCCTTTCTTTGACGGTTATCGAACAGAGTTAGTAGACAATTAAAACATCTGTGTTGTGTTAAAGAGATTTGAGAATCTAAACGTAATACAAACCTCTTGTCAGTCAAAATGTCACGAATTAATAAAAATGCAACATTGTCCAAAACAAAAAGTATAATCTGCGTATAACAACAACCTCTTACCCAATTGTGTGAGCAATTTCTTCCCAGTCAATATCTGCAGCGTCTTCCACCTGCATTGCGTTCAACCTGAAAAGGTTAAAATGACATTGAATCAACATTCCCAAAATACAAACTGTGGACCATGGCAATTTCATACGCCTTCATAACAAGAACAAAAGACTACATTTGGCCCTGTAAAATCAGGAAAATAGCATATATTATTATACATTAGTAAGTCACTAGACTGGGCTAATAAATCATATTAACATTAGTAAGTCACTAGACTGGGTTAATAAATCATATTAACATTAGTAAGTCACTAGACTGGGTTAATAAATCATATTAACATTAGTAAGTCACTAGACTGGGTTAATAAATCATATTAACATTAGTAAGTCACTAGACTGGGTTAATAAATCATATTAACATTAGTAAGTCACTAGACTGGGTTAATAAATCATATTAACATTAGTAAGTCACTAGACTGGGTTAATAAATCATATTAACATTAGTAAGTCACTAGACTGGGTTAATAAATCATATTAACATTAGTAAGTCACTAGACTGGGCTAATAAATCATATTAACATTAGTAAGTCACTAGACTGGGCTAATAAATCATATTAACATTAGTAAGTCACTAGACTGGGCTAATAAATCATATTAACATTAGTAAGTCACTAGACTGGGCTAATAAATCATATTAACATTAGTAAGTCACTAGACTGGGTTAATAAATCATATTAACATTAGTAAGTCACTAGACTGGGTTAATAAATCATATTAACATTAGTAAGTCACTAGACTGGGTTAATAAATCATCAAAAAGAACTCAACTCAACACAGACCTACATGAGCATTTATGGAATTAAAATCAGCACAAAACTTACGCTTTGATCAAATCCACTTTTGCCTTTAAGGCTTTCACACCTCCACTGAACGCTGGTTGTCCATGTGCCAGTTTGTGTTCCACAATACCCAACCTGGAAAAGCAGGAGAGAAGATACAGCCTCTGCCTCAAAAAGGTGGACAACGTTCTGAATCGGATTTGATTGTGGAAACAAAACAAGGGCGATGTTTTCTTACACAAGGTGAGTTATAAGGATGCGTCTATTTCACTAGAGCTTAGTGAGTAACGCAGAACTAAACTAATCTTCTGAGATGCTAGATATAAATAATTTCTGAATTTCCCCGTTTAACATCCGTAACAGAGACTCTTAGCAGTGCCCATTCCATCCCTTCGTTCGAGCCACTGCCAACAGTTGTCCTTAATAAAAAAGGTTGACTGGCAAAAGAGACATTTTAGCATGCTTGTCAACTGGCTATGGCAGAAGTTTGATATATCAGGACGTGGCCAGGTTTGCTGTCTGAGGCACCGTCTTTTGCTCAGGAGACCGGTACACATTGTTCTGCCGTTACTGAAAACTAGACCCCAGTACTCCACATAATATTTATATAGGGAATATACAGGTACCTGCCAAAATAAAGGAAACACCGACGTACAGTGTCTTAGTCAATGATGCGTACTGTACCGTTTCGTCTGTCCACAACAGACTAGTGAGCGACATTTCTTTATAAAACGCACATTTGTTGAAGAAAAGTTTCACATTAAATTTCCCCGTCAGATCATAATTAACTTTTGTTAATTTCTGCACTTATTTTGCACTATAAAAAAAAACGACGCCCAAAGTTAACCCGTGAAACCCTGTGCTACCGACCATTTCATTCTACACTGGTCCCGGTGGCGTGTCTTAACCCTCCGGCAGACATCTGTCCAGGGGATGTTTTTGTACAGCTGGTCTTTCCTGATGGTGGCAGGTCCTCTGCCAGACTCCGCCTGTCCCAGCAGGTGGTCTCGCACAGCTTCCATTAGTCTCTTCAGTTCCTCCTCGCTCCAAGGACCTAAGTTTGCGACTGAAAGAAGAAGAAGAAAAACACCACCAAACAAAGCAGGAGCTCAGACAACGCTGAAAACAAAACGTCCTGGAGCAGGATGTTAAGCCGAGGATCAAGAGTCATTATATTTCATTCCCAAGTTCCTGATGACTTACAAAGCTGAGAAAAACGTTTCCTGAGGGGCGTTTCGCTCCGGCCAGTCAACTGCGAGATCTTCACCCATTTGTTGCCGTACATCATCTGCAGTTTTTTCAAAGAGGCAAGTTCATCTTGGCTGAATTGTCGTCTGAGAATTCAAAAGGAAGTGGTGCAGTACAGAGCGTTCAGAAAGGATTCACACCTAAACTTTACACATTAAAAAAAACGTCCCTCAAACTACACACAATACCCCAAAATGACAAAGCGAAAACTGGCTTTTAGAAACGTATTTAAACCAAAAACAGAAATATCTTATTTACATAAGTATTCAGACCCTTTGCTACGAGACTTGACATTGACCTCAGGTGCATCCTGTTTCTACAACTTGATTGGAGTCCACCTGTGGTAAATTCAATTGATTGGACATGATTTGGAAAGGCACACACCTGTCTATATTAGGTCCCACAGTTGACAGTGTGTGTCAGAGCAAAAACCAAGCCATGAGGTCGAAGGAATTGTCCGTAGAGCTCAGAGTCAGGATTGTGTCGAAGGGTACCAAAACATATCTGCAGCAATGAAGGTCCCCAAGACAGGGCCCTCCATCATTCTTAAATGGAAGAAGTTTGGAACCACCAAAGGTGCTTTGACCAAGTACCGAGTAAGGTGTCTGAATAGTTGTGTAAAATGTGACATATATACATTTTCCAACATTTCTAAACCAGTTTTTGCTTTGTCATTATGGGGTAGTGTATAGATTGATGAAAAAACAAAAAGGAATCCATTTAATATAACAAAAATGTGGAACAAGTGAAGGGATTTGAATACTTCCCCGAATGCACCGATTGTCTGCAGATGTTAGCTTACTGTAAAAGTGCTTAACGTCAGAAAAATAGCCCTGTTGTGAGTTCCAATTCAATATCACTACACTTGTGTACACAGTCAAAGCCTGATTTTATTACCGTTAAGGTCAATTCCTTAAAGTCACTAGCCCCAGTCTTACCTTCTCTTGTAGCTGCTGCCATCAAACATTTTCCTCCCGCCGCGACTATAGATCTTATGCCAAGGCCGTGCGATTCCTTCAGCTGGAACAGGTTAGGGAGAGAGGGGAGATCAGTTGCCTGGGAAATTCCTTTAGCGTACTTATTTACCACCGCTGTGGACAATGCTAAAGACAGGGACGAAGCTTCATCTGACAAGTTCTCGTGAAGCTGGCTAGAATACGCCGCACCTATTCTTTCAGGGAATCTGTGACGACTCTTCAACTTCTGGATATCTGTTATCTCGTCTTTGTAGCGCAATGTATGGAAGAGCTTGGCGGCATTCTCAATCCCGGTGAGAGCCAGGAAGTTGTTCACGTTACGCATGAGTTGTTTGTTCTCCTGTGCACTGTATCGTCCAGTTCGCAGGGAAATGCCTGGAAAAGACAAGATTTCACAAAGGCTTAATAAGCTAGGGTTCCAGACTAGACACGTTGTCCTGCTAACACTGGTGCCCCTAACACGTTGTCCTGCTAACACTGGTGCCCCTAACACGTTGTCCCGTTAACACTGGTGCCCCTAACACGTTGTCCTGCTAACACTGGTGCCCCTAACACGCTGTCCTGCTAACACTGGTGCCCCTAACACGTTGTCCTGCTAACACTGGTGCCCCTAACACGTTGTCCTGCTAACACTGGTGCCCCTAACACGCTGTCCTGTTAACACTGGTGCCCCTAACACGCTGTCCCGTTAACACTGGTGCCCCTAACACGCTGTCCCGTTAACACTGGTGCCCCTAACACGCTGTCCCGTTAACACTGGTGCCCCTAACACGTTGTCCTGCTAACACTGGTGCCCCTAACACGTTGTCCCGCTAACACTGGTGCCCTAACACGCTGTCCGTTAACACTGGTGCCCCTAACACGCTGTCCGTTAACACTGGTGCCCCTAACACGCTGTCCCTAACACTGGGTGCCCCTAACACGCTGTCCGTTAACACTGGTGCCCCTAACACGCTGTCCCGCTAACACTGGTGCCCCTAACACGCTGTCCCGTTAACACTGGTGCCCTAACACGCTGTCCTCGTTAACACTGGTGCCCCTAACACGCTGTCCGCTAACACTGGTGCCCCTAACACGCTGTCCCGTTAACACTGGTGCCCCTAACACGCTGTCCGCTAACACTGGTGCCCCTAACACGCTGTCACTGGTTAACACGGTGCCCTAACACGCTGTCCGTTAACACTGGTGCCCCTAACACGCTGTCCCGTTAACACTGGTGCCCCTAACACGCCTGTCCCGTTAACACTGGTGCCCCTAACACGCTGTCCCGCTAACACTGGTGCCCCTAACACGCTGTCCCGCTAACACTGGTGCCCCTAACACGCTGTCCCGCTAACACTGGTGCCCCTAACACGCTGTCCCGCTAACACTGGTGCCCCTAACACGCTGTCCCGTTAACACTGGTGCCCCTAACACGCTGTCCCGTTAACACTGGTGCCCCTAACACGTTGTCCCGCTAACACTGGTGCCCCTAACACGTTGTCCCGTTAACACTGGTGCCCCTAACACGCTGTCCCGTTAACACTGGTGCCCCTAACACGTTGTCCCGTTAACACTGGTGCCCCTAACACGTTGTCCTGTTAACACTGGTGCCCCTAACACGTTGTCCTGTTAACACTGGTGCCCCTAACACGCTGTCCTGTTAACACTGGTGCCCCTAACACGTGGACATGTTAACTACATCATACCGTGATGAACACCACGAGGGGTTAAAGAATAAACCTACCTTGTCTTCGGAATTCCTTGAATCGATCAAGATCATACTTGATCATCGCTCTGATCATCTTTAAAGCAAGAGACGCAACATTGGGAACAAACTCTTTGAGCTCATTCATAGCCCTCCATTCTTTTTCACTGTAACAGAGAGAGGGGAGAAAATCTACATAACATTTGTTTTGAAACCTCTGAGTTGACAGGGCAGGACTAAAAGAGGTTTCAGAAGAAACTCTAGTACACAGCACAATGATTCACAAAAAGGTCTGTTTTTTTCACCAGCAAATCCTAGTGTCAATGGTTATGTTCACTACCATCAATAAGGGAAAAAAAACTTTCTTCAAAATATGCTAGATTCACACTTCAAAAACGAGTGTACGAGGTTCCTTTCTATACTGACCTTAGAGGTTTCTCGTTTCTGCAGCGTCTGCGGTGTTGGGTCCTTGTCTTGACCACGGTTGTATGGGGTTCATCTTTCTCAGGTTCTGGTCCAGAATCAGGAGTCCCGTTATCATTGGAAGCTGTTAAATCTATTATTTCAGACTTAGAGGGGACGATGTCCGTTCCCGTGTCGGACTCTCTGCAGCGTGTTCTCCTGCGGCCCTCTACAGCCACTCCACCCGGTTGTGTTTTCAGCCTCGTTGTAGTTTGTTCTAGAATACCTGGGAGCTCCGTTTCATCTGGACAAACGGTCTGTTGAATCTCTCCAACTTTTTCCTTCTTTCGTTTCCTCTTGTCCTTTACATTGTTCTGTACCTCTGTTACCACATTCCCACCTCCCTCAACCGCTTCAGTGTATAGTGCTATGATTTCAGGATCATCTGCTAATCTTAAAACTGTCTGACGGCTTTCCGCTCCCTCTTCAAGCTCCGTTTGTCTGTTCTTCTGCTTCTTCTTACTCTTTCTGGCCTCCTCTGGCACCTTTACATCGGAGACATCGACTGCAGACGCTGAGAGGCCACCGTCCATCCCCTCCTCGGGCTCTCTGTCATTATGGCTTTTCTTTTTCTTCCAGCTACTCATCGCTTCGTCTCCCACACGTGGTGTGTGAAGCTTGTTTGACCGTTTCTTCGTTTTCCCTTCAGTTCGTTCCTCAGGATCCGGTACCTCCATTTCAGCTTGAACAACATTAATTTGCTTCTCTTTCTTCTTCTGCTTCTTCTTCCTCCTCTCTTTCTCCACCATTTCCAACTCTGTCACTGTTCGCTCTTTATGTTCAGGTAGTTCTTTATTCCTTTTCTCTCCCGTCAATTGGTGACCGTCCATTTGATCCTCCTTAACGGCGGGTTCTTCCTGTTCCTGTTCAGAGACTTCGGTCTTCCTCCTCTTCTTCTTCTTCTTGAGGACGTTTTGCATCCCTCGACCGTGTCAGGTACCACTGATGAGAATAATTCAGGAAGGTCTTCAAATAAAAAGATATGTCGGAAACATCAGTCTCCCAGTGTTGTTGTCCCCAGCGTGGTGGCAGCTGCTTAACCTATTTGTTCCATCTATAACGAAAAGACAATATCAATATTAAACTCCACGATTTACCTTGGAGTTGATTGGCGTCTGTTGTGGGAAGACTGGAGCGCCAATGTAAAATAAAATGTATCAAAAAAACTATTGATTTCAGCACCAAAAGACTAGCCCGCGATTGCACACGACATTGTTCTAACTATCATGATCCATTCAGTAATTTGTAATGTTTTGAGCTAGTCTGTTTTAAACTAGATACAGTCCATTTTATTTATATATATATATATATATATAACAGATTGCATTTTGCTCAGTCTCCTCTAGATGAATGGTTATTCCCTCTATAGTTTTGCTTCCCTCCCTCAGTCTCCTCTAGATGAATGGTTATTCCTCTATAGTTTTGCATCCCTCCCTCAGTGTCCTCTAGATGAATGGTTATTCCCTCTATAGTTTTGCATCCCTCCCTCAGTCTCCTCTAGATGAATGGTTATTCCCTCTATAGTTTTGCATCCCTCCCTCAGTCTCCTCTAGATGAATGGTTATTCCCTCTATAGTTTTGCTTCCCTCCCTCAGTCTCCTCTAGATGAATGGTTATTCCCTCTATAGTTTTGCATCCCTCCCTCAGTCTCCTCTAGATGAATGGTTATTCCCTCTATAGTTTTGCATCCCTCCCTCAGTCTCCTCTAGATGAATGGTTATTCCCTCTATAGTTTTGCTTCCCTCCCTCAGTCTCCTCTAGATGAATGGTTATTCCCTCTATAGTTTTGCATCCCTCCCTCCGTCTCCTCTAGATGAATGGTTATTCCCTCTATAGTTTTGCTTCCCTCCCTCAGTCTCCTCTAGATGAATGGTTATTCCCTCTATAGTTTTGCTTCCCTCCCTCAGGCTCCTCTAGATGAATGGTTATTCCCTCTATAGTTTTGCTTCCCTCCCTCAGTCTCCTCTAGATGAATGGTTATTCCCTCTATAGTTTTGCTTCCCTCCCTCAGTCTCCTCTAGATGAATGGTTATTCCCTCTATAGTTTTGCTTCCCTCCCTCAGTCTCCTCTAGATGAATGGTTATTCCCTCTATAGTTTTGCTTCCCTCCTCAGTCTCCTCTAGATGAATGGTTATTCCCTCTATAGTTTTGCTTCCCTCCCTCAGTCTCCTCTAGATGAATGGTTATTCCCTCTATAGTTTTGCTTCCCTCCCTCAGTCTCCTCTAGATGAATGGTTATTCCCTCTATAGTTTTGCATCCCTCCCTCAGTCTCCTCTAGATGAATGGTTATTCCCTCTATAGTTTTGCATCCCTCCCTCAGTCTCCTCTAGATGAATGGTTATTCCCTCTATAGTTTTGCATCCCTCCCTCAGTCTCCTCTAGATGAATGGTTATTCCCTCTATAGTTTTGCATCCCTCCCTCAGTCTCCTCTAGATGAATGGTTATTCCTCTATAGTTTTGCTTCCCTCCTCAGTCTCCTCTAGATGAATGGTTATTCCCTCTATAGTTTTGCTTCCCTCCTCAGTCTCCTCTAGATGAATGGTTATTCCTCTATAGTTTTGCTTCCCTCCCTCAGTCTCCTCTAGATGAATGGTTATTCCTCTATAGTTTTGCTTCCCTCCTCAGTCTCCTCTAGATGAATGGTTATTCCTCTATAGTTTTGCATCCCTCCCTCAGTCTCCTCTAGATGAATGGTTATTCCCTCTATAGTTTTGCTTCCCTCCCTCAGTCTCCTCTAGATGAATGGTTATTCCCTCTATAGTTTTGCATCCCTCCTCAGTCTCCTCTAGATGAATGGTTATTCCCTCTATAGTTTTGCTTCCCTCCCTCAGTCTCCTCTAGATGAATGGTTATTCCCTCTATAGTTTTGCATCCCTCCCTCAGTCTCCTCTAGATGAATGGTTATTCCCTCTATAGTTTTGCATCCCTCCCTCAGTCTCCTCTAGATGAATGGTTATTCCCTCTATAGTTTTGCATCCCTCCTCAGTCTCCTCTAGATGAATGGTTATTCCCTCTATAGTTTTGCTTCCCTCCCTCAGTCTCCTCTAGATGAATGGTTATTCCCTCTATAGTTTTGCTTCCCTCCCTCAGTCTCCTCTAGATGAATGGTTATTCCCTCTATAGTTTTGCATCCCTCCCTCAGTCTCCTCTAGATGAATGGTTATTCCCTCTATAGTTTTGCATCCCTCCCTCAGTCTCCTCTAGATGAATGGTTATTCCCTCTATAGTTTTGCTTCCCTCCCTCAGTCTCCTCTAGATGAATGGTTATTCCCTCTATAGTTTTGCTTCCCTCCCTCAGTCTCCTCTAGATGAATGGTTATTCCCTCTATAGTTTTGCTTCCCTCCTCAGTCTCCTCTAGATGAATGGTTATTCCTCTATAGTTTTGCATCCCTCCCTCAGTCTCCTCTAGATGAATGGTTATTCCCTCTATAGTTTTGCTTCCTCCCTCAGTCTCCTCTAGATGAATGGTTATTCCTCTATAGTTTTGCATCCCTCCCTCAGTCTCCTCTAGATGAATGGTTATTCCCTCTATAGTTTTGCATCCCTCCCTCAGTCTCCTCTAGATGAATGGTTATTCCCTCTATAGTTTTGCATCCCTCCCTCAGTCTCCTCTAGATGAATGGTTATTCCCTCTATAGTTTTGCTTCCCTCCCTCAGTCTCCTCTAGATGAATGGTTATTCCCTCTATAGTTTTGCTTCCCTCCCTCAGTCTCCTCTAGATGAATGGTTATTCCCTATTCCCTCTATAGTTTTGCTTCCCTCCCTCAGTCTCCTCTAGATGAATGGTTATTCCCTCTATAGTTTTGCTTCCCTCCCTCCGTCTCCTCTAGATGAATGGTTATTCCCTCTATAGTTTTGCTTCCCTCCCTCAGTCTCCTCTAGATGAATGGTTATTCCTCTATAGTTTTGCTTCCCTCCCTCAGTCTCCTCTAGATGAATGGTTATTCCCTCTATAGTTTTGCTTCCCTCCTCAGTCTCCTCTAGATGAATGGTTATTCCCTCTATAGTTTTGCATCCCTCCCTCCGTCTCCTCTAGATGAATGGTTATTCCCTCTATAGTTTTGCATCCCTCCCTCCGTCTCCTCTAGATGAATGGTTATTCCCTCTATAGTTTTGCTTCCCTCCCTCAGTCTCCTCTAGATGAATGGTTATTCCCTCTATAGTTTTGCTTCCCTCCCTCAGTCTCCTCTAGATGAATGGTTATTCCCTCTATAGTTTTGCTTCCCTCCCTCAGTCTCCTCTAGATGAATGGTTATTCCCTCTATAGTTTTGCATCCCTCCCTCAGTCTCCTCTAGATGAATGGTTATTCCCTCTATAGTTTTGCTTCCTCTCCTCAGTCTCCTCTAGATGAATGGTTATTCCCTCTATAGTTTTGCATCCCTCCCTCAGTCTCCTCTAGATGAATGGTTATTCCCTCTATAGTTTTGCATCCCTCCCTCAGTCTCCTCTAGATGAATGGTTATTCCCTCTATAGTTTTGCATCCCTCCCTCAGTCTCCTCTAGATGAATGGTTATTCCCTCTATAGTTTTGCATCCCTCCTCAGTCTCCTCTAGATGAATGGTTATTCCCTCTATAGTTTTGCATCCCTCCCTCAGTCTCCTCTAGATGAATGGTTATTCCTCTATAGTTTTGCATCCCTCCCTCAGTCTCCTCTAGATGAATGGTTATTCCCTCTATAGTTTTGCTTCCCTCCCTCAGTCTCCTCTAGATGAATGGTTATTCCCTCTATAGTTTTGCATCCTCCCTCAGTCTCCTCTAGATGAATGGTTATTCCCTCTATAGTTTTGCATCCCTCCCTCCGTCTCCTCTAGATGAATGGTTATTCCCTCTATAGTTTTGCTTCCCTCCCTCAGTCTCCTCTAGATGAATGGTTATTCCCTCTATAGTTTTGCATCCCTCCTCAGTCTCCTCTAGATGAATGGTTATTCCCTCTATAGTTTTGCTTCCTCCCTCAGTCTCCTCTAGATGAATGGTTATTCCTCTATAGTTTTGCATCCCTCCCTCAGTCTCCTCTAGATGAATGGTTATTCCTCTATAGTTTTGCTTCCCTCCCTCAGTCTCCTCTAGATGAATGGTTATTCCCTCTATAGTTTTGCTTCCCTCCCTCAGTCTCCTCTAGATGAATGGTTATTCCTCTATAGTTTTGCATCCCTCCCTCAGTCTCCTCTAGATGAATGGTTATTCCCTCTATAGTTTTGCATCCCTCCCTCAGTCTCCTCTAGATGAATGGTTATTCCCTCTATAGTTTTGCATCCCTCCCTCCGTCTCCTCTAGATGAATGGTTATTCCCTCTATAGTTTTGCATCCCTCCCTCCGTCTCCTCTAGATGAATGGTTATTCCCTCTAGTTTTGCTTCCCTCCCTCAGTCTCCTCTAGATGAATGGTTATTCCCTCTATAGTTTTGCATCCCTCCCTCAGTCTCCTCTAGATGAATGGTTATTCCCTCTATAGTTTTGCATCCCTCCCTCAGTCTCCTCTAGATGAATGGTTATTCCCTCTATAGTTTTGCATCCCTCCCTCAGTCTCCTCTAGATGAATGGTTATTCCCTCTATAGTTTTGCATCCCTCCAGCAGTCTCCTCTAGATGAATGGTTATTCCCTCTATAGTTTTGCTTCCCTCCCTCAGTCTCCTCTAGATGAATGGTTATTCCTCTATAGTTTTGCTTCCCTCCCTCAGTCTCCTCTAGATGAATGGTTATTCCTCTATAGTTTTGCTTCCCTCCTCAGTCTCCTCTAGATGAATGGTTATTCCCTCTATAGTTTTGCTTCCCTCCCTCAGTCTCCTCTAGATGAATGGTTATTCCCTCTATAGTTTTGCATCCCTCCCTCAGTCTCCTCTAGATGAATGGTTATTCCTCTATAGTTTTGCTTCCCTCCCTCAGTCTCCTCTAGATGAATGGCTATTCCTCTATAGTTTTGCATCCCTCCCTCAGTCTCCTCTAGATGAATGGTTATTCCCTCTATAGTTTTGCATCCCTCCTCAGTCTCCTCTAGATGAATGGTTATTCCTCTATAGTTTTGCATCCCTCCCTCAGTCTCCTCTAGATGAATGGTTATTCCCTCTATAGTTTTGCATCCCTCCTCAGTCTCCTCTAGATGAATGGTTATTCCCTCTATAGTTTTGCATCCCTCCTCAGTCTCCTCTAGATGAATGGTTATTCCCTCTATAGTTTTGCTTCCTCCCTCAGTCTCCTCTAGATGAATGGTTATTCCCTCTATAGTTTTGCTTCCCTCCCTCAGTCTCCTCTAGATGAATGGTTATTCCCTCTATAGTTTTGCTTCCCTCCCTCAGTCTCCTCTAGATGAATGGTTATTCCCTCTAGTTTTGCTTCCCTCCTCAGTCTCCTCTAGATGAATGGTTATTCCCTCTATAGTTTTGCTTCCCTCCCTCAGTCTCCTCTAGATGAATGGTTATTCCTCTATAGTTTTGCATCCCTCCCTCAGTCTCCTCTAGATGAATGGTTATTCCCTCTATAGTTTTGCATCCCTCCTCAGTCTCCTCTAGATGAATGGTTATTCCCTCTATAGTTTTGCATCCCTCCCTCAGTCTCCTCTAGATGAATGGTTATTCCCTCTATAGTTTTGCTTCCCTCCCTCAGTCTCCTCTAGATGAATGGTTATTCCCTCTATAGTTTTGCATCCCTCCCTCAGTCTCCTCTAGATGAATGGTTATTCCTCTATAGTTTTGCATCCCTCCTCAGTCTCCTCTAGATGAATGGTTATTCCTCTATAGTTTTGCATCCCTCCTCAGTCTCCTCTAGATGAATGGTTATTCCCTCTATAGTTTTGCATCCCTCCCTCAGTCTCCTCTAGATGAATGGTTATTCCTCTATAGTTTTGCTTCCCTCCCTCAGTCTCCTCTAGATGAATGGTTATTCCCTCTATAGTTTTGCTTCCCTCCCTCAGTCTCCTCTAGATGAATGGTTATTCCCTCTATAGTTTTGCATCCCTCCCTCAGTCTCCTCTAGATGAATGGTTATTCCCTCTATAGTTTTGCTTCCCTCCCTCAGTCTCCTCTAGATGAATGGTTATTCCCTCTATAGTTTTGCATCCCTCCCTCAGTCTCCTCTAGATGAATGGTTATTCCTCTATAGTTTTGCTTCCCTCCTCAGTCTCCTCTAGATGAATGGTTATTCCCTCTATAGTTTTGCTTCCCTCCCTCAGTCTCCTCTAGATGAATGGTTATTCCCTCTATAGTTTTGCATCCCTCCCTCTTGCCACTGTGTTGGTTCAGTGGAGTTAGAAAGCAGTTGACCCACTGGTTTTTAAAAATAAAAGGCACCTGATAAAGACAATGTTTATCTATTGTGTTGTTCAAATCAAATGTATTTATAAAGCCCCCCCTTACGTCAGCTGATATCACAGAGTGCTGTACAGAAACCCAGCCTAAAACCCCCAACATGTGTATCAATGTTTCATGTCAGATGCATGCAGTGTGTTGCTACATATCGAGTGTATCATTGTTTACGTTTGCGCTGTTCTGTGAAGGGAGTAGTACACAGCGTTGTACGAGATCTTCAGTTTCTTGGCAATTTCTCGCATGGAATAGCCTGACGAGTTTCAGAAGAAAGGTCTTTGTTTCTGGTCATTTTGAGCCTGTAATCGAACCCACAAATGCTGATGCTCCAGATACTCAACTAGTCTAAAGAAGGCCAGTTTTATTGCTTCTTTAAAATCAGAACAGTGTTCAGCTGTGCTAACATAATTGAAAAAGGTTTTTCTAATGATCACTTAGCTAATTCAAGTTTATCATTTTAAAAGGCTAACACACAGGAGTGATGGTTGCTGATAATGGGCCTCTGTACGCCTATGTAGATATTCCATCAATAATCAGCCTTTCCAGCTACAATAGACATTTACAACATTAACAATGTCTACACTGTATTTCTGATCAATTTGATGTTATTTTAATGGACAATTATTTATTTTTTTCTAGCTAGCGGCTCCAGGCTATTGAATAGCTGCGGGTATACTTCTGATAGAGAGTATTAGCTAGCGGCTCCAGGCTATTGAATAGCTGCGGGTATACTTCTGATAGAGAGGCTAGCTAGCGGCTCCAGGCTATTGAATAGCTGCGGGTATACTTCTGATAGAGAGTATTAGCTAGCGGCTCCAGGCTATTGAATAGCTGCGGGTATACTTCTGATAGAGAGTATTAGCTAGCGGCTCCAGGCTATTGAATAGCTGCGGGTATACTTCTGATAGAGAGGCTAGCTAGCGGCTCCAAGCTATTGAATAGCTGTGGGTATACTTCTGATAGAGAGGCTAGCTAGCGGCTCCAAGCTATTGAATAGCTGTGGGTATACTTCTGTGCTTATACACTCTAACATAGAGCTCTTACCAAGCAAATCCTCTCTGGAAAGGAAGAGGTGGGAGTAGTGCGGCTAATCTGAAATTCGTACTCGGAATGTATCCTGCAGAGTGGACGGACACCATTGGAGTGATCCATTATAGTGCTACATGAGAACGCAATGTCATATATGAACATGTCTGTGTGACATTCCGAACTCAGTAGCTGTACTCTCATTGGTCCATTTGTTTCATAGTACTACTAGTGTACATTGAGTTCCACTGTTTATACATACCACATATTAATTAATATACTGGAATCCTGACATAGCTCACTTATGCTTTTGAAGAAGATGGTGCCGACATTCATGGCAGCTCTGCTTCTAGCTCCTATGCAACTTAACAGTATTTTCGTATTTTGTGTGTTATTTCTTGCTTTAAAAAAAGTACAAGCATTTCGCTACACCCGCAATAACATCTGCTAAATGTGTGACCGACAACATCTGCTAACATACAGTGGCTTGTGAAAGTATTCACCCCCTTGGCATTTTTCCTATTTTGTTGCCTTACAACCTGGATTTAAAATGGATTTTTGGGGGGTTGTATCATTTGAGACAAAAAAACAGAACTTGAGCGTGCATAACTATTCACCCCCCAAAGTCAATACTTTGTAGAGCCACCTTTTGCAGCAATTACAGATGCAAGTCTCCTGGGGTATGTCTCTATAAGCTTGGCACATCTAGCCACTGGGATTTTTGCCCATTCTTCAAGGCAAAACTGCTCCAGCTCCTTCAAGTTGGATGGGTTCCGCTGGGGTACAGCAGTCTAAGTCATACCACAGGTTCTCAATTGGATTGAGGTCTGGGCTTTGACTAGACCATTCCAAGACATTTAAATAATGTTTCCCTTAAACCACTCGAGTGTTGCTTTAGCAGAATGCTTAGGGTCATTTTCCTGCTGGAAGGTGAACCTCTGTCCCACTCTCAAATCTCTGGAAGACTGAAACAGGTTTCCATCAAGAATTTCCCCTGTATTTAGCACCATCCATCCATCCTTCAATTCTGACCAGTTTCCCAGTCCCTGCCGATGAAAAACATCCCCACAGCAGGATGCTGCCACCACCATGCTTCACTGAGGGTATGGTGTTCTCAGGGTGATGAGAGGTGTTGGGTTTGCACCTTGATGGCCATTTTTGTCTCACCTGACCAGAGTACCTCCTTCCATATGTTTGGGGGAGTTTCCCACATGCCTTTTGGCGAACATCAAACGTGTTTGCTTATTTTCTTCTTTACGCAATGCCTTTTTTCTGGCCACTCTTCCATAAAGCCCAGCGCTGTGGAGTGTACGGCTTAAAGTGGTCCTATGGACAGATACTCCAATCTCCACTGTGGAGCTTAGCATCTCCTTCACGGTTATCTTTGGTCTCTTTGTTGACTCTGATTAATGTCCGTGAGTTTTGGTGAGCGGCCCCTACTTGGCAGGTTTGTTGTGGTGCCATATTCTTTCCATTCTTTAATAATGGATTTAATGGTGTTTAGTGGGATGTTCAAAGTTTTGGATATTTTTTTATAACCCAACCCCAATCTGTACTTCTCCACAACTTTGTCCCTGACCTGTTTGGAGAGCTCCTTGGTCTTCATGGTGCCGCTTCCTTGGTGGTGCCCCTTGCTTAGTGGTGTTGCAGACTCTGGGGCCTTTCAGAACAGGTGGATATACACTGAGATCATGTGACACTTAAATAAAGTCCACCTGTGTGCAATCTAACGAATTATGTGACTTCTGAAGGTAATTGGTTGCACCAGATCTTATTTAGGGGTTTCATAGCAAAGGGGGTGAATACATACAGTTGAAGTCGGAAGTTTACATACACCTTAGCCAAATACATTTAAACTCAGTTTCACAATTCCTGACATTTAATCCTAGTAAAAATTCCCTGTTTTAGGTCAGTTAAGATCACCACTTTATTTTAAGAATGTGAAATGTCAGAATAATAGTAGAGAATGATTTATTTCAGCTTTTATTTCTTTCATCCCATTCCCAGTGGGTCAGAAGTTTACATACACTCAATTAGTATTTGGTAACATTGCCTTTAAATTGTTTAACTTGGGTCAAATGTTTCAGGTAGCCTTCCATAAGCTTCCCACAATAAGTTGGGTGAATTTTGGCCCATTCCTCCTAACAGCTGGTGTAACTGAGTCAGGTTTGTAGGCCTCCTTGCTCGCACACGCTTTTTCAGTTCTGCCCACAAATCTTCTATAGGATTGAGGTCAGGGCTTTGTGGTGGCCACTCCAATACCTTGACTTTGTTGTCCTTAAGCCATTTTGCCACAACTTTATAAGTATGCTTGGGGTCATTGTCCATTTGGAAGACCCATTTGCGACCAAGCTTTAACTTCCTGACTGATATCTCAAAGTCACCATTATTAGTCAGTTGTACAACCGAATGCCTTCAACTGAAATGTGTCTTCCGCATTTAACCCAACCCCTCTGAATCAGAGAGGTGCGAGGGGCTGCCTTAATCGACATCCACGGCGCCCGGGGAACAGTGGGTTAACTGCCTTGTTCAGGGGCAGAACGACAGATTTTTACCTTGTCAGCTTGGGGATTTGAACTTGCAACCCTCCGGTTACAAGTCCAACGCTCTAACCCTTGAGATGTTGCTTCAATATATCCACATAATTTTCCTCCCTCATGATGCCATCTATTTTGTGAAGTGCACCAGTCCCTCCTACAGCAAAGCACCCCCACAACATGATGCTGCCACCCCCGTGCTTCACGGTTGGGATGGTGTTCTTCGGCTTGCAAGCCTCCCCCCTTTTCCTCCAAACATAACGATGGTTATTATGGCCAAACAGTTCTATTTTTGTTTCATCAGACCAGAGGACATTTCTCCAAAAAGTACTATCTCTGTCCCCATGTGCAGTTGCAAACCGTAGTCTGGCTTTTTTTATGGCGGTTTTGGAGCAGTGGCTTCTTCCTTGCTGAGCAGCCTTTCAGGTTATGTCGATATAGGACTTGTTTTACTGTGGATATAGATACTTTTGCACCTGTTTCCTCCAGCATCTTCACAAGGTCCTTTGCTGTTCTGGGATTGATTTGCACTTTTCACACCAAAGTACGTTCATCTCTAGGAGACAGAAGGAGTCTCCTTCCTGAGCGGTATGACGGCTGCGTGGTCCCATGGTGTTTATACTTGCGTACTATTGTTTGTACAGATGAACGTGGTACCTTCAGCCGTTTGGAAATTGCTCCCAAGGATGAAACAGACTTGTGGAGGTCTACAATTTTTTTTCTGAGGTCTTGGCTGATTTCTTTTGATTTTCCCATGATGTCAAGCAAAGAGGCACTGAGTTGGAAGGTAGGCCTTGAAATACATCCACAGGTACACCTCCAATTGACTAAAATGTTGTCAATCAGCCTATCAGAAGGTTCTAAATCCATGACATCATTTTTTTGGAATTTTCCAAGCTGTTTAAAGACACAGTCAATTTAGTGTGTGTAAACTTCTGACCCACTGGAATTGTGATACAGTGAATTATAAGTGAAATAATCTGTAAACAAGTGTTGGAAAAATTACTTGTCATGCACAAAGTAGATGTCCTAACAGACTTGCCAAAACTATAGTTTAACAAGAAATGTGTGGAGTGGTTGAAAAACGTGTTTTAATGACTCCAACTTTAGTGTATGGAAACTTCACGCACCGCTTTTCCGTTTTTATAATAAAAAAAATTAAAAAAGGTATCGTTTTCATTTCACTTCACCAATTTGGACTATTTTATCCATTACATTAAATCCAAATAAAAATCCATTTAAAATTACAGGTTGTAATGCACCAAAATAGGAAAAATGGGGGGTGAATACTTTTCCAAGGCACTGAATGTGACCAACATCTGATTTGATACTGCAGTACATATCACTCCTAGTATATCTTTCTACTGCTCTACATATCACTCCTAGCATATCTATCTACTGCAGTACATATCACTCCTAGTATATCTTTCTACTGCTTACATATCACTCTAGTATATCTATCTGCTGCTCTACATATCATTCTAGTATATCTATCTACCGTACAATTTATTTAACTAGGCAAGTCAGTTAAGAACAAATTCTTATTTACAATGACGGCCTAGGAACAGTGGGCCTTGTTCAGGGGCAGAACGACAGATTTGTACCTTGTCAGCTCGGGGATTCGATCCAGCAACAGTAGATATACTGTACAGTAGATATACTAATAATGATCGGTAGCCTAGTGGTTAGAGCGTTGGATTTCGGTTACTGGCCCAACGCTCTAACCACTAGGCTACCTATCATTATTAGTATATCTACTGTACATATCATTCTAGTATATATACACTGCTGTACATATCAGTCATAGTATATCTTGTGTAAATTCATCTGGTGTAGATACGTATAGATTGCATTTTGGATTACTGTTACAGTGTTGTTAATTAGATTACTGTTGGTGTTATTTGGGTTGTCAATTAGATTCGTTATGACATTTCTTGTTCTTTAAAATTGATTATTTTGTGTGCCAGTTTGCCATGTTAATGCATTGTTAGGCGCCAGTAACAGAAGCATTTCGCGGCCCCGCTATAACATCTGCCAAACTGTGTAGGCGACCAGTAAACTTTGATTTGACCTTGGGACACAACCTCAATACAACCTGAATACAACCACACAGCCCTTGGCCGCTCCGTCAGCCTACACCTGGGACACACACCAGCAACACAACCTGCATCCGACGGCAGCTGGGGACACAGTCAACCAACTCGTCCTGGACCGGGAATTCATTCAATCTAGGCAACACTGAGCCCCAGTGGACTGCTATCTAAATGACCGCTTGTTGTAGGGTCAACCTCGGGCCCGGTTGGTTAGAGGATGGCTAAACAGCCTCTAGATGACTGCCAACACAGCGGGGAATAGGCATTATCACCACTCTGTACATTGTCTATTCGAGTTAACAGGACCCGGTCTGAGGATACTTCAGTCTAACCACGACCGGGGACCGGGGATCTCCTCCCACACCTCCAGTATTATTACCATTATACCATGGCACCACAATTTACGACTAAATATTCCGTGGAATATCTTCGTTCCCTTTTTCGCTGAAGTAGTTAGGAACGCTTACCATCTCCAAACACGGTTTATTTTCTCCATCTATCCCCGCCACGCTTGTTAAAAAAAACCAGCCGACTGCGAGATGAAACGTGGTCCTGCCGGATGAAGAGTCAATACTTCTTCTATAAGGTTTAAGGGCGCTTGGCATCCAATTTGTTCCATTACCGCCACCTACTAGACTGGAGGACAACTACCTTCTACTTTACTTTTTTTATTAACAAATATCAACAAACTAAAGAGGAAGAGTCACATGCAAACAAGCATACATATACACTATTTACATTGCCAGGAATCCTAAACAAACAAATCATATTCATTAATAATACAACACGTTTTAATTGCCTTTTTGTTTTTCATTTTAGTTAAAGTAGTGCCATATTGTTTAACTTCATTTATAAAGTGAAAAAAGGTAGGTTTCGAATTAGACCATTTACATTTGTGAATATGAAATGTACCTAGTATTATTAGCAGTTGAATTAAATATACTACATCTTTATCTATGTCAGAATTTCTGAAATAAATCATTATATCAAAACCATTCAATAGTACAACCGGTCCTGTTTTTTTTTTTGTAACAAAGTTCTGTATGTCAATCCAAAACATTCTACTATAAATACAGGCAAAAAAAACAAATGCAAAATGGTCTCCTTCTCCATTCCACAGAAATCACATTTATAGTCAATATTCAGCTTGAATCTTTCCAAAACATGTTGTTTCACAGGATAAATTCTATGTAACATTTGAAATGAAACTTCCTTTACCTTGTTACTGATCAATTGCAAACAAATATTGTTCCATGCTTTCCCCCATAGATATTTGACCAAAAGAACCTTGCTGAGGGAAGTGTAGTCTCACAAACAATATTCCTAATCTGTTTATTACTGCATTTATCTTTGATGTTAATATTGCCAATGAATGTATTTTCATGTAATTCTATGTTACTGACATCAACCACAGAGGAATTTAAAAGACATACAACTCTCCCTTGGAATCACATCAAAAACAATTGCATATTCTTTTCGGGGTTATTGGAATTTTAAACTTATCAATAAATTCCCCATATGAGAGTAGATATCCATCCTCATTCAGTAACTGACCAACCAATTTTTTTTTATTCTCAAACCAGTTACGAAAAAAAAGAGACTTATTTTTAAATCGTATATCTTTGTTGTTCCATAGAAAGTATCTGTGATTGGAAAGCTTGTGTTTATATGCTTAACATCCAAGCTAAAATTGCCTGCTTATGGAATTTGGCCAATTTTACTGGGATTTTATCAACATCAAAATTACATTGAAGCACAAATTCTAAACCACCAACAGAGTCAAATAAATACTTAGGGAAGACATTCCGTATACTGTTCTGGTTCTTAATATACTTCAGAATCCAATTTATTTTAAAAGTATTATTTAGAGTATTGAAATCTAAAACCTCAAGACCTCCTTGTTCTTGGGTATTAGTGAGAATATCTTTTTACGTAGATAGTGAGGCTTGTTCCTCCAAATAAAATGATAAAGAATCTTATCTCAGTCCTTTACAATGTTAGTGGATAATTCAAGTGATAACGAGACATAAACCGATCTGGATAACCCTTCAGCTTTGGACAATAAAACCCGACCGTATAACGAAATATCTCTCAGCAGGTTCAATTTCTTCTTTGTTTTCTCAATAATGGGGTTCAAATTTAATTCACTCCTTTGTTTTTCATCCTCGCATATAACAATTCCAAGATAAGTAACCTTATCTTTTATTGGGATACCATATATTTTCTGTAAAACACAATCCTTGAGTGGAAATAAGACTGACTTATTGATATTCATTTTCAAACCCGAAACTAAGGAAAAGTCTTCAATACAAGAAACTGCTTTAGAAACCTGATTCCTGTCTTTTAAAAATATGGTGGTATCATCAGCCAGTTGACATAGTTTAAATTCCTTGCCAAGTGCTGAAACACCTTGAAAATTCCCTTTCTTGATATGAAGAGCCATAATTTGAGTAACCAATAAAAATAAAAACGGACTAATTGGGCAGCCCTGCCTAATGCCACGGCCAATATCAAATCTTTGGGATGTCCCATGAGCTAATTTTACAGAGCTAGTGCAACCACTATATAAAGTCTGGACTGCTTTCAAAAAAAAGTCACCAAACCTCCAAAAAACGTATTGCTTTGAACATAAACTCATGTTCAACAGTGTCAAAAGCTTTATAAAAATCAACAAACATAAGAAAACTATCATCAAGGACGAGGTCGTTATAGTCAATCCTATCTAAGATCAACCTGACGTTATTACTAATGTATCGACCGAGCATAAAACCCGATTGTTCTTCATCAATTATATGATGCAAGCCTTGTTTCAACCTCTTAGCAAATACAAGAGCAAATAGTTTCCCATCATTATTCAACAGGCTAATGGGCCTCCAGTTGTCTATATAAAGACGATCCTTATTAGGTTTGGGAATCAGAGTAATTACACCTTGCTTTAAGGAAGCCGGGAACTCCTCCTTTTCTATTGATTCTTGGAACATAGCAAGAATGAAGGGAATCAATTTGTCATTGAATGCTTTATAAAACTCGCCTATTAACCCGTCATTTCCAGGGGACCTATTGTCCTTCAGGCTTTTAATACAGTCTTATCTCAGTTTCAGATAACTCATCATCACAAAAATCCCTGAAATCATTATCTATCTTCTTAGCAATGTTTGCTACATTGTCTAAGAAAATATGTCCATATTGGAAGTTGACTGGGCTGATGTATACAGACTCTGATAAAACTGGGCAACATGCTGAGAAGTTGACTGGGCTGATGTATACAGACTCTGATAAAACTGAGCAACATGCTGAGAGATTTCTTTTGGATTTTCATTGGGAGTATTATTAATCATTCATTTACATATGGAAGTCTTTTCGCCTAGCCCTTTTTTCTAAATTAAAGAAATATTTTGTATTTTTCTCTCCCTCTTCCATCCATTTTCATCTTGATCTTCCAAACGCTCCCCGGGCCTTTTCCTCGTAGATACAGTCTAACTGCATTTGCAATGATGATAGCTCCAGTAACTCCTGATTAGTTAGTTCAGTTTTCTTTGTATAATCCATTATTCCCTTTATGATGTCATATTCTTTCTCTCTCTTGGCACGAGCAATTTCTTTCCCCATTGAAACAGCCAAAAGCCTTATATCAAATTTCATTAGTTCCCAGTAACTTCCAAACGTATTCATAACACAGGCACAATTCCAGTATTTATCAATAATTCCTGCTACTTCCTTCTTAAATACTTCATTATCTAGTAAGGTGTTTGTTCATTTTCCAGTAACCTTTACTAACTTTTTTTGTTGACAAACCAAGCATATTTTTCTTTATTGAGATCCCTTTGTGGTCTGTTAAAATTGATGGTTCAATCGAGACAGCATCAACCTTGTCAGCCACGTCTTCAGATATCAGCCAGAAATCAATATGGGATGGTATAGATACATCTTTGGTACTCCATGTAAACATCATCTTATCTGGGTTCTTATGTCTCCAAATATCTAGAACACCTAACCTTAGACATATATTCCTTATCTCACAAACAGAATTGCTATCCTTAGGAGGCCATCGATCTAGATTATCATGTAATACTGTATTAAAATTTCCACCCCATATTACTTCGGCCAATGGAAATTTAGACATAATTTTACTTATTTTCCTCTCAATGTCTCTAAATAAACCACAGTTACTTGACTTGTTATTGGAGGCATAAGTATTAACAACAATGAATTGAGTGTGGTTGACATCTACCGATAGTATAATCCATCTCCCTGTATTATCTGCTTCATGACTCAGTATATGACCCTTAAAGTTGCCTTTTAAAATAGCGACACCTGCTGACCGATTATTACCAACTGAAAACCAAATATCACTCCCCCATTGACTCTTCCAAAACGCAGTATCTGTGGAACAGGCATGAGTTTCTTGAATGAAATAAAAGTCGCCACTTTTACCCTTACAATACAAAAATACAGATTTCCTTTTCAAAGTATTACGGATTCCCCTGGCATTAATAGAAAAAACAGAAATTGACATTTACTATCTTAGTGACTATATGAAGAATATTAAACTTGTATACGTTCCCATGAATCGGGTTCTCACAAAAAGAAAAGTTCTAACTAGTTGCAAATAAAACAGTCCTTTGCACCACGCAAGTGGTTGACCTAAATTGTATCTTTTTTTTTTTAAATATACAACTGCAAATAACATTGTACCATAGATTGGTAAAACGAATAGCCATCAAGCTAACGTTAAGTGTCAGTGCGAATTTCCTGCCATAAAAAAAATGGATGTGAAAAAAAAAGCTTGGCTCACACAAACAATGCTCTTTCCTCAAGAAATATAAAGATTTATATAAAGATTTATCAGATGCAAATCAAACTCAGTCCTGCACAAGTCACTCGATGAATCCAGCCGTCAACAAGCTAGGCGTCAGCGTGAATTTCCCTTCCATTAACTAAAGCCTTGGCTCCCACAAAGTATGCACTTATCCCCTCCTTCCTTGCTCTCTCTATCATCGGCCACAGACGATTCCGAGCATCTTTGTCAAATGCTGTCAGATCCTCCTTGAACCTCAGATTGTTCTATTTTAAATAGTCATTTGTCTTTGCACTTTTCCACGCCATATCCCTCGCTGTCCTGGAGATGAATGTCATGATCACTGATCGTGGTGGCTGGTTGTTCTCCCCCGTCTCTCAGCCTACCCAGGCGGTGCACTACATCCAGAGAACTGGGCAACAGTATTCCGCTCCTCCTCCGGGACTACTGCCCTGCAAATGTCCTTCACTCTTGCTTTGATGTTCTCGTCAGATGTTTCTGTTATTCCATAAATGCCATAAACCATACCGGTCATTCTCGTTTACCTTTGACTCCATTTCAGTGAGTTTCTTCTGCTGCTTTGCAACCTGAGTTTTCAATGTTGCGTTCTGCAGCTTCAGAGTGTTTCCTTCCTCAGCATTGAAATCAATCTCTTTCTCCAGGTTAACGATGCTGATAGTGTTGTTTTTCACCAAGTCCACGATGTCATCTGCGCTCTCTCTGATTATAGCCGTGAGGGATGCGGTCGATGTGGTCCTGTAGCTGGCTCAGTGATGGTTCACTTCTCAGCTGCTTTTGGAAGTTGCTCCTTGGTTGGGGTATATCGGGTATGAATCACATTCACCCCCCTGTTTTACACTGCAAGCATATGAGTGAGTTCCGGCAATGCGTCTTTTCTCCTTGGAGGTTTCAACATGCATTATCTCAGCAACATGTTGTCCATGTCCTGACTCCATGCTGCTACCTATGAACACACTAAACACTAAACACTGTTCGACAGCTGGCTTGTTCGATGGAAATCGTCAAATATATTTATATGGTTTGATTCATTACACAATTATTTAAAATAGCTACATTGTATGGTAAGATATCATTTTTGTGAAAAAAAACAACAATTGCAACTGCAGCCTAAAACTACAAACTTTGCGAGAAAACCCCCAAAATTGTTCCTCAGCTAGAAATGTCTCATGACGCCATCTCTACCCCCTCTACTTTACTTGACAAATAGAAAATCCATCTAACACTACACTCACTCATTTCAACATTATATAAAATAAAATGACCACCTCCCTACTCCACTAATTCAATGTATTTATTCCTACATCATGCCATCAACCTGAAAGGAATGACCATCACCACTTAACACACCCTGTTACTCTTTCCATTGTCAAGTCTCACACACCCAAAAAACCTCTCTGCAGCTGCCACCACAACCTCAGTTTACTGAGACTTCCGTTCCATCCCTGTAGTACACTTGATAACCATTGCTATAAATGTTTAAAAAATCCAATCTCACTGAAACTGATATCATTTTTTTTTGGCCTATCCCTCTGTCCTGGTATATCTCTACTCCTCCTCCTTAACCCATCTCCCTCTGTCCTGGTATATCTCTACTCCTCCCCTTAACCCATCTCCCTCTACTTTCTTCACTGCCTCAGCATATGACAACTTCTGCACTACTCTAACCCTGGAAACCTCACCCTGCCTATATCGCACGGGACATTTCTGATCCCCAGCCCCATGGGCACCCCTACAATTAACACATACTACTTTCCCCAATGCTACACATTTCTTTGTCTCATGCCCTTCTACACATTTCTCACACCTTGGACCCTCCCCTCCCACACAGTGCTGCCACATGCCCATAAGCTTGACACCTGTAACATCGGAATGTATTCGGCACATTCGCTCGTACAGGATAACTTGTATATCCTAACTTCATTTTGTCAGGCAAAGACTCAGCTTCAAAACTCAAAAGAACAGACAATGACTCTTCTGTTTCCCCCACTCTCGCCACCCTGTCTGCGTCGCATCAAACGACGAGCATCACATACACCGGGAATCTTTCCCCTCAGCTGGTCAACTTTTATATCTACTGCTACCCCAGTTATCACACCTTTCATTGGTGTCCTTTTCGTGAGAATGAAACAATGCCCTTTCCTTGCCCCCCATTAGTTTTACTCCGAGCGCTTTCTTCCTCCTGCCCAACAGAAACACAAACCATTATCACTAGACCACTTCTGGTTACCCTCTTTTTTTCATCCACGGTGAAACCACAAATGGATCAGCCAATTTTTTTCCCATAAACTTCACTCCTACTGTCACAGACTCATCTGATCCTCGGTGCATACCTCGGTCTCCGATAACTTTACAGCATACCTCGGTCTCCGATAACTTTACAGCATACCTCGGTCTCCGATAACTTTACAGCACACCTCGGTCTCCGATAACTTTACAGCATACCTCGGTCTCCGATAACTTTACAGCATACCTCGGTCTCCGATAACTTTACAGCACACCTCGGTCTCCGATAACTTTACAGCATACCTCGGTCTCCGATAACTTTACAGCATACCTCGGTCTCCGATAACTTTACAGCATACCTCGGTCTTCGATAACTTTACAGCATACCTCGGTCTCCGATAACTTTACAGCACCTCCCACCTCCGATACTTCACCCTCGTTCACTTCCATTTCTCCTCCTGTCTTCCGCTCCCTCTGCTTACACTTTCTACCATTCTTCTTTAACAAACCATCTCCCTTTTATCCACCATTATTATCCGACTCAAGCTCACCCTCTTCTTCACCTCTTTCTCTCAGGCCTCCTCTTCCTCTCTTTCTCCCTCCCTCCCTCCTTTCCTCCTTTCCTCCCCCCCTCCCTCCTTTCCTCCTATGTTTTCCAAGTCTACGTCTCCTTGGGATAATACTGCACTTTTCCTGACAACCATCTTGTTCTTGCTTTCTCTAGGACTCCATTCCCCCTAAAAAAACTAAATCAATCCAATACGGCTGCCAACGCAATGCCATATATGGACGTGTCTGTGTGACGTCCTCAGTGGCTCAACTCTCATTGGTCCTAAGACATCATGGATGAGATCAATGGGTCATCAGAAATAGGTATCATATGTATAGCTACTTAGTTTGCAACAAATAATATTTAACATTTTTTTTAATTTTTTTATATATATAAACAAAACGCAAATCTGAAGGCGATGCTCACGATTAGCTATATAGCTAGCTAGCTAAGTTTAGCTAATGGTAATGGTGCATATTTAGGTTAACTTCCACGGGACGGTTGAGCTAACGTAGGCTAATGCGATTAGCACGAGGCTGAGAACATTTTCCCGGGACATAGACATGTCTGATATTGGGCAGAAAGCTTACATTCTTGTTAATCTAACTGCACTGTCCAAATAACAGTAGCTATTACAGTGAAATAATACCAAGCTATTGTTTGAGGAGAGTGCACAGTTTTGAACATGAAAAGTTATTAATAAAGAAATTAGGCACATTTGGGCAGTATTGATACAACATCTTGCAATGGTTGGTTCATTGGATCAGCATGAAACTTTGCGCATACACTGCTGCCATCTAGTGGACAGAATCTAAATTGCAGCTGGGCTGGAATAATACATTATGGCCTTTCTCTTGCGTTTCAAAGATGGTACAAAGAAAATACAAACAAACAGTTGGTTTTTTCTTTGTATTATCTTTTACCAGATCTATTGTGTTATATTCTCCTCCATTCATTTCACATTTCCACAAACTTCAAAGTGTTTCCTTTCAAATGGTACCAAGAATATGCATATCCTTGCTTCAGGTCCTGAGCTACAGGCAGTTAGATTTGGGTCTGTCATTTTAGGCAAAAGTTGGGAAAAACAGGGTTGGATCCTCATCAAACAGGTGAGAGTGTTAGAGGTGGGTTTATACTACACACACCTCCTCCATTATTCACACACTAAAAAGGGATTGGGATAACCTGGTTTGGTTATCTGGTCCTATCTCGGTGTTGTCGCTCACCTCTCTCTCTCTCTCTGTCATTGTAAAGCGTGTCTGACCCGGGTTGTGTTCAGTAAAGAACAACACTGTCGAAAGTTCAGCTAGAAATGATTATAATCATATCATCTCTGTCATTAGGCTACCCAACTGTCTTTCGACGTGTGCATTGTCATCCGTCTGAACTCAACCCTGTTGATGCTGCTCTCTAGTGATGCTCTTTATTGAGGCTGGGGTTGTGTTCATTAGAGCACACGCCGTACCAAAACGTGTTGCAAACGAGAAAAAGAAAAATACGAAACAAGCGTTTCATATTGAACAAGTTCAGATAGTATTCTACCTCCTGTTCTCACTGTGTTTTCTGACACGTTTTGCCCTCTAAACATTACCCTGTCCTGACTTCTCCGTCCGGCTGCGTCGAGCCGGGCTGTGAGGTGCCGCTGGTCTTGTCTAGATGGAGAGACAGGAGGAGCCTACAGTGAAGGAGTGGCTGTGGGTGTTGAGGTGGTGCACGTGCCAGTCCATGCCTGGGGGCCGGAGAGGGCCGAGTCGATAGCAGCTGAGCCGCAACGCTCTTCCCCTCCTACGGACACTGGTGGGAGGCAGCCTCAGCAACGGACGCAGGAACAGGTGAGAAATGGATGAAGGGGGACGACACACAGAGAGAGAGAGAGAGAGAGAGAGAGTGAGAGAGAGACAAACACACACAGACGTGGTACAGTACTGTAGTACAACAAGCAGGCTTAACATCCAGACGTGGTACAGTACTGTAGTACAACAAGCAGGCTTAACATCCAGACGTGGTACAGTACTGTAGTACAACAAGCAGGCTTAACATCCAGACGTGGTACAGTACTGTAGTACAACAAGCAGGCTTAACATCCAGGCGTGGTACAGTACTGTAGTACAACAAGCAGGCTTAACATCCAGACGTGGTACAGTACTGTAGTACAACAAGCAGGCTTAACATCCAGACGTGGTACAGTACTGTAGTACAACAAGCAGGCTTAACATCCAGAAGTGGTACAGTACTGTAGTACAACAAGCAGGCTTAACATCCAGACGTGGTACAGTACTGTAGTACAACAAGCAGGCTTAACATCCAGACGTGGTACAGTACTGTAGTACAACAAGCAGGCTTAACATCCAGACGTGATACAGTACTATACTACAACAAGCAGGCTTAACATCCAGACGTGATACAGTACTATACTACAACAAGCAGGCTTAACATCCAGACGTGGTACAGTACTATACTACAACAAGCAGGCTTAACATCCAGACGTGATACAGTACTGTAGTACAACAAGCAGGCTTAACATCCAGACGTGGTACAGTACTATACTACAACAAGCAGGCTTAACATCCAGACGTGATACAGTACTATACTACAACAAGCAGGCTTAACATCCAGACGTGATACAGTACTGTAGTACAACAAGCAGGCTTAACATCCAGACGTGGTACAGTACTATACTACAACAAGCAGGCTTAACATCCAGACGTGGTACAGTACTGTAGTACAACAAGCAGGCTTAACATCCAGACGTGGTACAGTACTGTAGTACAACAAGCAGGCTTAACATCCAGGCGTGGTACAGTACTGTAGTACAACAAGCAGGCTTAACATCCAGACGTGGTACAGTACTGTAGTACAACAAGCAGGCTTAACATCCAGACGTGGTACAGTACTGTAGTACAACAAGCAGGCTTAACATCCAGACGTGGTACAGTACTGTAGTACAACAAGCAGGCTTAACATCCAGACGTGGTACAGTACTGTAGTACAACAAGCAGGCTTAACATCCAGACGTGGTACAGTCTGACTGTAGACTATCAGGGGCTATAGACTGTCTACATCTTGTCTAGGCTACTGTAGACTATCAGGGGCTATAGTCTGCCTACATCTTGTCTAGGCTACTGTAGACTATCAGGGGCTATAGTCTGCCTACATCTTGTCTAGGCTACTGTAGACTATCAGGGGCTATAGTCTGCCTACATCTTGTCTAGGCTACTGTAGACTATCAGGGGCCAACTTGTTGTGTAATGTTGATGTCCAATGGGCCGATGAGCACCGATACGTTTTATCTATACTTTCTCTTCGTATGACAAGGATTGAAAAGGATTTGCCAGTAGATTGTCTACTTGATTCATGATGGTGACTGCTAGCTGAGATTGTGAAAGTATGATATTGACATGATCAGTCCAATCAAAGCTACGGTAGATATAACGTGATTTTATCTGTGGCCAATGACATTGAGCTTTCTTGGATGGGCACTTCTAATGCAACTCTATGGCAGCACCCAAGGGGTTTGAATTTTCAAGCTCTACCCTTAGATTTGGCGGTGACATATTGTCCCCATGAGTGACAGAACACTGAGCCAATCACGGCGCAACTAGAGAACATTACCAACCCCTACGCTCTGTATTTTCCACTGGCTGCCCCACCCCCACAGAAAGCACTGAGCTAGACTGGAACACCTGCATTATGGAGCTGCCCCACCACCACAGAAAGCACTGAGCTAGACTGGAACACCTGCATTATGGAGCTGCCCCACCCCACAGAAAGCACTGAGCTAGACTGGAACACCTGCATTATGGAGCTGCCCCACCACCACAGAAAGCACTGAGCTAGACTGGAACACCTGCATTATGGAGCTGCCCCACCACCACAGAAAGCACTGAGCTAGACTGGAACACCTGCATTATGGAGCTGCCCCACCACCACAGAAAGCACTGAGCTAGGCTGGAACACCTGCATTATGGAGCTGCCCTCCACCACAGAAAGCACTGAGCCAGACTGGAACACCTGCATTATGGAGCTGCCCCACCACCACAGAAAGCACTGAGCTAGACTGGAACACCTGCATTATGGAGCTGCCCCTCCACCACAGAAAGCACTGAGCTAGACTGGAACACCTGCATTATGGAGCTGCCCCACCACCACAGAAAGCACTGAGCTAGGCTGGAACACCTGCATTATGGAGCTGCCCCACCACCACAGAAAGCACGGAGCTAGACTGGAACACCTGCATTATGGAGCTGCCCCACCACCACAGAAAGCACTGAGCTAGACTGGAACACCTGCATTATGGAGCTGCCCCACCACCACAGAAAGCACAGAGCTAGGCTGGAACACCTGCATTATGGAGCTGCCCCACCACCACAGAAAGCACTGAGCTAGGCTGGAACACCTGCATTATGGAGCTGCCCCACCACCACAGAAAGCACTGAGCTAGACTGGAACACCTGCATTATGGAGCTGCCCCACCACCACAGAAAGCACTGAGCTAGACTGGAACACCTGCATTATGGAGCTGCCCCACCACCACAGAAAGCACTGAGCTAGACTGGAACACCTGCATTATGGAGCTGCCCCACCACCACAGAAAGCACTGAGCTAGACTGGAACACCTGCATTATGGAGCTGCCCCACCACCACAGAAAGCACTGAGCTAGGCTGGAACACCTGCATTATGGAGCTGCCCCACCACCACAGAAAGCACTGAGCTAGGCTGGAACACCTGCATTATGGAGCTGCCCCACCACCACAGAAAGCACTGAGCTAGGCTGGAACACCTGCATTATGGAGCTGCCCCACCACCACAGAAAGCACTGAGCTAGACTGGAACACCTGCATTATGGAGCTGCCCCACCACCACAGAAAGCACTGAGCTAGACTGGAACACCTGCATTATGGAGCTGCCCCACCACCACAGAAAGCACTGAGCTAGACTGGAACACCTGCATTATGGAGCTGCCCCACCACCACAGAAAGCACTGAGCTAGACTGGAACACCTGCATTATGGAGCTGCCCCACCACCACAGAAAGCACTGAGCTAGACTGGAACACCTGCATTATGGAGCTGCCCCACCACCACAGAAAGCACTGAGCTAGACTGGAACACCTGCATTATGGAGCTGCCCCACCACCACAGAAAACACTGAGCTAGACTGGAACACCTGCATTATGGAGCTGCCCCACCACCACAGAAAGCACTGAGCTAGGCTGGAACACCTGCATTATGGAGCTGCCCCACCACCACAGAAAGCACTGAGCTAGGCTGAAACACCTGCATTATGGAGCTGCCCCACCACCACAGAAAGCACTGAGCTAGGCTGGAACACCTGCATTATGGAGCTGCCCCACCACCACAGAAAGCACTGAGCTAGGCTGGAACACCTGCATTATGGTAGGAGGAATAAAGAGACCCAGTTTGAATGGAGGCTTTATTAACTTGTATTTTTTTTTTTTTTACATAGTTTGCAAACTGATATGTTACACGTATTAATGCCAAAATAACATGCAAAACAGGCAACAACAAAACAAACAAAGAAAAGGTTTTATTGGCATGAGAAACATATGTTAACATTGCCAAAGCAAGGGAAGTAGTGTCCCGATCTTCATAAGGGACAGACCAAGGCGCAGCGAGGTATCCAGTATACATGTTTATTATCCAAAACGAAACTCACGTAACTGGGTACAACAACAAAAGTAAACGTAACGAAGATCGTGCCGATGACCACACTAAACACAAACAAGCTATGTCCAAACAATTACCCACAAACCCCAAGTGAAAACTACAAACATATATATGGTTCCCAATTAGAGACAACGACACTCAGCTGCCTCTAATTGGGAACCATTACCCCAACATAGAAATATATAATCTAGAACAGAAAAACCCTACACCAAAAATAAAACCAAAACACTCCAGCCTGTCATCTCAGGCCTGGACGTGACAAGTAGATAATAAACAAAAGGGTAAATAAACAATAAAAATGACCAGTAAACATTACACTCACAGGACTTCTTAAATAATAAAGACAATTCAAATGTCATATTATGTCTATTCTCTCTCTCTCTCTCTCTCTCTCTCTCTCTCTCTCTCTCTCTCTCTCTCTCTCTCTCTCTCTCTCTCTCTCTCTCTCTCTCTCTCAGCCTGGAGACGAGCTTGTTACTATCAGAGTGACATGACTTGACATGTGGTTGAAAGACTGACATTAAGGAAGTATGTTGTCTATGGATCAGAATGTATCCCTAGGCTATCAGTGGACACATGTCAGCGTGGCATATTTAGTCACAACAACCTCTGAAATGTGGGCATTAGTCTAATGCATTGACGTTAGAACCTGGACTAAGCCTAAAACGTCCAACAACAGCAACACAGCTGTGTTCGAATACTCATACAAACGCACTAACCATACTATTTTTGACGTAATTTGAGTATGTAGTATGCTTATTGGTCATAGTATGCAAGCAGTGGACACTATTTCCGTGCTTTTAGGGCCCATAATGTAATTCTTCAGAAAATGGGCTTGGAAATTATGCAGCCGAAGTCATAGGAGAGCGGAAATATTGAGCAAGTTAATAAAGTAATGACTTTTCAAATAAGTTACGTTTACATGTCATTTTGGCTGGCAATTTTGTTAAATTTAGAACAGACAATCTGACAACACTCGGAATTTACAAGCGCGCACTCTGGCACATCAGAGTGAATTTACAAACGCACCCAGAGTGTGCCAGAGCGCAGAATAACTGAGAAACAGCCTAACCAGCTCTGGATAACATGAAAACAGCCTAACCAGCTCTGGATAACATGTAAACATCCTAACCAGCTCTGGATAACATGTAAACAGCCTAACCAGCTCTGGATAACATGTAAACAGCCTAACCAGCTCTGGATAACATGTAAACAGCCTAACCAGCTCTGGATAACATGTAAACATCCTAACCAGCTCTGGATAACATGTAACCAGCCTAACCAGCTCTGGATAACATGTAAACAGCCTAACCAGCTCTGGATAACATGAAAACAGCCCAACCAGCTCTGGATAACATGTAAACAGCCTAACCAGCTCTGGATAACATGAAAACAGCCTAACCAGCTCTGGATAACATGTAAACAGGGTGAGTAAAATGGTCAGAGTGAGGTCCTCTCTCATTTTCTTCTGGAAGTAGCTAGCCAATGTTAGCCAGCAAGCTCCGGTGCTTGACTGCCGTCCTGGTGAGGTCAAAACGCTCGGATCAACCCTCCTCCTCGGCCAGAGCGTCCAGTGTGCGCTCTGAATTTACACCTATAGCGCACTCTTCGGTAGTCACTCTTCAGGTAGTCACTCTTCAGGTAGGCACTCTTCGGTAGGCACTCTTCGTGTAGTCACTATTCGGTAGTCACTCTTCGGTAGTCACTCTTCGGTAGTCACTCTTCGTGTAGTCACTCTACGGTAGTCACTCTACGGTAGTCACTCTACGGTAGTCACTCTTCGGTAGGCACTCTTCGGTAGTCACTCTTCGTGTAGCTAGTAATATGGTACGGTAGCAAGAGGTTGCATAGCAACAGCGTCAACTTCCGGTAGACAGGCGAAGCGCTAGTACGCTCGGTATACAAAAATAAACTAATAGTATGTAATATATACACATTAAGTATGTAGTATACAGTATGTTAGAATGGGTATTCGAACACAGCTCTTGGTTTTACATGCACAATTATTACACAATTAATGACCCTGTGTTGCAACAAACCTTTTTCACAAATACAACTAATGTTATCAGTACTGTCAACACAAACAAAATTATTAATATGATTTGCCCAAGGTTCGGTTCTGTTATCTTTGGGCTAAGTTCCAATGAACAGTGCAGTGAATGGTTACGCAGAGAGCCTGTCAACTGAGGACCGCTGAGGCACACGGCGTGGTCGAGGTCCGGAATCTTCACCTTCTCTTTGTTTAGGGCTTCGAGCCATTTGGTGTCACAGCAGTTGAAAGAGTTGCCACTGACATACAACACATCAAGACCTAGAGACAGACGATCAACCAAAGATTCGTTCATAGACGTTAGGCCGTTATTTCTGACGTCAAGTTCTGTCAAAGGAGAACAGCCGACGATGCTCGGGAGAACGTCTACGTTGTTGTGGGACATGTTGAGTCGTCTCAATGCTTTCAGACAAGGCAGAGACAAGGCAGAGGTTGTCATGTTGTTCCCACTGACACTCAGAGACTGGAGACTACTCTGCAAGCCTTCTAGAGCGCCAATTTCCAAGATTATATCTACATTACTGGCCAGGTTGAGAGAAACCAAAGGGGTTCTTTCGAACGTGTTCTGATGGAGTGTTTTGATCCCGTTGTCTTGGAGATCTAGACTTCTCAGAGTTTTGATATTCCAGAAGGAAACACAGGAGGACATTTTATTAAGACTATTCTCTCTCATTGTCTCAGATGGTCCCAGTTGGTCCTTTGGATCACAAGGCCTCACAGAGTTCTCCTTCAGGTTTAATGTCTCTATGTTTGGTAGGGCTTCCAGGAAGAAGGTGGAGAGTTGTCGAAGCCCGTTGTTTTGCAGGTCGACGTAGCGTAAGGATGGAAAGGTCAAGGAAGGTTGGTGGTAGCCTCCAACATGGCCGCTGCCGCCCTTCGTTGTATTATAGCTGATGTCCTGTAGACAGTTCTTGCTGAGGTTCAGCGTCACCAAAGACGTCAGATGGCTCAGAGTCTCCACAGGCAGAGACCTGAAGTGGTTACTACTGAGGTCCATGTAAACTAATGGCATCAGTCTCCAGTTGGAGTATACGTTGTTGTTGTCTACAGCATCATTTACCTCATCTTCACGTGTTAGTTCTCTATACAGAGAGTCTGCCTCTGATATTAGGGTGTCTGTCTCTAAGGCCCCCACCATGTTGCTCTGTAGGTGGAGGTATCTCAACCGGTTGGTCTTGGGGACCATGGGGAAATAGAGGAGGTTGTTGAAGCTAAGATCTAAGATCTCCAGCTCGTACGGGTGACCGTCCTCACGGGTGACAAAGAACTCTATGGAATTCCTGCTAAGATTCAAGAGTTTCACCTGATGGAGTTTAAAATCACAGATGTAGACTAGATTATTTCTGGCTAAATTTAAGATCTTGAGTTTCTTCAACGGTTCAAACGTTCCCTCCTCTATTGCTGTGATCAGATTGTTCTCGATGCGAATGCTTCTCGTGCTCAGGCTCTCTGCAAACAGCTTGGGCGTGAGTCGCGTCAAACCGTTGCCCGTGAGATCTAGGTGTTCTAGAATTGATTTGTCACGAAGGTAAAGTCCCGCCGCATCATCATCCAGACCGTTCATAGAGATATCCAACCTCCTCAGTCTGTGGAGAGACCCAAGAGCTCGGCTGTTACTGTCCACATTGTGGCTCAATGCGTTCCTGGCTAAGTTCAGCTCTTGAAGCTGGGCCACATCTCTGAAAGCCCCTTCAGATATGATCTCCAGCCGGTTGTAGCTGAGGTCCAGTCTCAGTAGGGATGGAAGACGCAGACTCTGGCCGTTTATATGTCTTATAAAGTTGTTGGACAGATCCAGCTCCCCCAGCCTCACGTCCAGCCCCTCAGGAACAGATGATAGGTTTCTGAACCGCCAAGAAGTCGTCTCCTTGAAATGAGAAAGATGAGCGAAACAACAAATCTTTCAACACGTCTATAAAGTGTTTTGACGTATGAAATAAAATGACGCAGAAATGTACTATCCGTCTGTCTGTTCGACACGCTATTTCAGCAAACCAAAAGCCTTCCCGTGAACAAAACCCAGTCACTCAATAGGTTAATTCCATAGATGTAAAATCAGCCTAAGAAGCCATGACAGTACAGTGTTACTGAGCTCTGTATTCAGTTGTGCCAGAGGTGAGAGTAACTGGGTTTCAACACTGGTCACCTGCCTGCCACAAGAGCATGTTATTCCTCTAAGTTAAACCCTTCACATTAACTCAGAAAGCTAACACAAGTGTTCAGGTCTCAGGCAAGGTTACTCAATAGGTGAGAACGGTTAATTGAATCGAGCTCCATTAAATCGGCATGACTTCTCTGACTGTTTATATTGAAAGGACTTGGCCAGCCTACCTGTCGGTCGTCATGTAGCCCTCCCGTCACAGTGTTGAACTGTATGAGGCTGTGAGACACGGAGCAGCACAGCAGTAGCACTGAGCGGATGGTTGTAGCTGCAGGTCTGCTCATTGTCCCGTCTCTGTCCTGACAACACTACACTGGGCTACGTGAGTCTGAAACACCCCTCTCAGCCATTTATAGCTGACGGGTCATTAAAAAAAAAGAGACAAAAAAGGCTGCGGACACCAGATACGCTTTGTGGACCTTCTGTTTACTCAACGAACTCATTACTCATGACGCGTTGTTAAGCCGCAGAGATACACATCTACGAGAGCCAGGAGACGGACAGAAATTACGCCTCTCATTACGTGACACTTTTGTTATTAGTGTATAAAAAAAAATAAGCTCTTTTATAGAATAGAAATTTTTTAAAAAATACAATACAAAATGGGCGGGTGGCTATATTCACTATATTCATAAAACATGTCGTTATTTAGATGTATTATTTATTATTTATTTATCATTTATTTATTAATCATTTCATGACGTGTTTGATAATCACAATTATTGTGTCATTAGATTAGATATTATTTCAACCAGTCTGTCCTCCTAACCAGGTATATTTATCCTCTGTTTGTTCCTGCTATAGTCCTGGGAAAACAGAAACCTTTCCCGAAATAGAAAGGAAGAATAAATAAACGAGAGGAGAGTGGGAGGAAGGAAATCCTGAAAGGTACAAACAAACACACAGAAATACTCTGTGATGACAGAACACACACGCACACGCGCACAGAAAACCCCCTGTGTTGATAGAGTAATGCGTAGCACACAACCAACCAGGTGGATCAGTACTACCAGAATACTTTATTACACTTGAACTACTGACACATGTGGAAACCAAACATTTAACGTACGTTGGACATCACCCATACTCAGAACAACAGCATTCAAGGTCTATTTCATATTGTTAGATTATTCAGATTAAAATAGCTTAGAAATACTATAAAAGCTGTGGAGTTGTTACAACAGCTCAGTAATAAGACATCATCCTGTAAGAGGAGGACATCATCCTGTAAGGGGAGGACATCATCCTGTAAGGGGAGGACATCATCCTGTAAGAGGAGGACATCCACTAGAGACATCATCCTGTAAGAGGAGGACATCCACTAGAGACATCATCCTGTAAGGGGACATCTACTAGAGACATCATCCTGTAAGGGGAGGACATCCACTAGAGACATCATCCTGAAAGGGGAGGACATCATCCTGTAAGGGGAGGACATCCACTAGAGACATCATCCTGTAAGGGGAGGACATCATCCTGTAAAAGGAGGATATCCACTAGAGACATCATCCTGTAAGGGGAGGACATCATCCTGTAAAAGGAGGACATCCACTAGAAACATCATCCTGTAAGAGGAGGATATCATCCTGCAAGAGGAGGACATCCACTAGAGACATCATCCTGTAAGGGGAGGACATCCACTAGAGACATCATCCTGTAAGAGGAGGACATCATCCTGTAAGGGGAGGACATCATCCTGTAAGAGGAGGACATCCACACAAAAAAAAGCATAATCCTGCTCATGGCATCAACTCCCACACATCCTGCTAGTGACTTTTGTCTCCTGGTAGTCAGTTCAGCCGTATGATGCCAAAGAAGGTTGAGTCTGCGTCCATGGAGACCTGGGCTTGCGGTCGATCTGGGATCACCAGCTCCAGCTCGTCTTCTCTCTCCAGCTTCACCATGCCTGAGACAGGACAGACAATCATACACAAGAAGACCTCATAGAGACACTGTACACAGAGAGGCATTGGAAGTAACTCTGCAGGACAGCATAGCCCCAGCAGTGACCCTTTGTACCAACTGTATGGCAATAATTTGCTATGTGCTGTCTTAGGAATTCAACACTCTCTGTGTTGGTCTCACCAACCCCCATTGGCTCACCTCTGAGAAGCAGAGGTTACATTCCTGTAAGTCTGATATCTGATTGGAGGTTAACTTTACAGTAATACTATTGGTCAACAACTCAAGTTTTGAATCCAAACAACTCAGATGCTTATAAAAGGGTCTAATATTCATTGTTCTTTCTCCTTTGTGTTCCTGATCTGCAGTGCCGAGATTCCCCTTCTCTCTCTCTCTCTCCACCCCTTTCAGGCTAGAGGTTTCTCTCTCTCTCTCCACCCCATGGCCTTTCAGGCTAGAGGTTTCTCTCTCTCCGTGACCATGCTTAGAATAATGTCTTGTAATGCTTGTCAATAATGCTTTGCAACTTAAGCGATATGCATTGTATGTGAATCCATTCATTTGACAAAGTCATTAAATATACTTGAATTTCAAATCCATTCTGAGACATTTCTTCATTGCCTATTACTGTAACTATAGTGTTCTGTTACTGTAACTATAGTGTTCTATTACTGTAACTATAGTGTTCTATTACTGTAACTATAGTGTTCTGTTACTGTAAATATGGTGTTATATTACTGTAACTATAGAGTTATATTACTGTAACTATAGTGTTCTGTTACTGTAACTATAGTGTTATATTACTGTAACTATAGAGTTAAATTACTGTAACTATAGAGTTATATTACTGTAACTATAGTGTTATATTACTGTAACTATAGAGTTATATTACTGTAACTATAGTGTTATATTACTGTAACTATAGAGTTATATTACTGTAACTATAGTGTTCTGTTACTGTAAATATGGTGTTATTTTACTGTATCTCAACCATAGTCTCTTGCATATTGTTAATTATCTTTCTGGAGTCAGATCAACATTTTTAATAGGCTAATTGCTTAGTCTCATTACGATTCACATGTGAGTGTTTGATAGTATCATACATGATACACATTACTGTCCACTACAACTCCCATTTTCACAACATTGATGGAAGTACCACCAAAGGGTTATCCCACTAGTGGAAACACCACAGGTGTTGGGTTGGGTTCACCTCCAGTGTGGCAGGTATTGGCACAGTTTGTCTCGGGCATCTCCTGTAGACAGCGGAGCAGCTCTGTGGATCTCTGACCGGTTCCTCGACTACGCACTATGTGACCAGAGATGGTGCCTGGGCTCTGGAACAACACCTGGGGAAACAACAGGACAAACCATGTAGTCATCGTAATTTATTACACTGGCTGACAGGGTTCCAACCCAGGTCTCCTGTGTCCCAGATTAGCCTACTAAACCAAAGCCTATAGGGCCTCAAGCAAGGTTAGCATGGTGATGAACCATCTCCCAAGACTAGGGCCTCAAGCAAGGTTAGCATGGTGATGAACCATCTCCCAAGACTAGGGCCTCAAGCAAGGTTAGCATGGTGATTAACCATCTCCCAAGCCTAGGACCTCAAGCAAGGTTAGCATGGTGATTAACCATCTCCCAAGACTAGGGCCTCAAGCAAGGTTAGCATGGTGATTAACCATCTCCCAAGACTAGGGCCTCAAGCAAGGTTAGCATGGTGATTAACCATCTCCCAAGCCTAGGACCTCAAGCAAGGTTAGCAAGCCTAGGGCCCCAAGCCTAGGGCCTCAAGCAAGGTTAGCATGGTGATTAACCATCTCCCAAGCCTAGGACCTCAAGCAAGGTTAGCATGGTGATTAACCATCTCCCAAGCCTAGGACCTCAAGCAAGGTTAGCATGGTGATTAACCATCTCCCAAGACTAGGGCCTCAAGCAAGGTTAGCATGGTGATTAACCATCTCCCAAGACTAGGGCCTCAAGCAAGGTTAGCATGGTGATTAACCATCTCCCAAGCCTAGGACCTCAAGCAAGGTTAGCAAGCCTAGGGCCCCAAGCCTAGGGCCTCAAGCAAGGTTAGCATGGTGATTAACCATCTCCCAAGCCTAGGACCTCAAGCAAGGTTAGCATGGTGATTAACCTTCTCCCAAGACTAGGGCCTCAAGCAAGGTTAGCATGGTGATTAACCATCTCCCAAGACTAGGGCCTCAAGCAAGGTTAGCATGGTGATTAACCTTCTCCCAAGCCTAAGGCCTAAAGCAAGGTTAGCATGGTGATTAAACCATAAACCATTAAGTACATTGACATGGAAGACAAAGGGGTGGTATCTCTGACAATATACTTGGCCAAACACTATGAAGAAGCCATCTTGTTGGATGATGATTCTGTCTCCAGTGGAGGAGATGGCCTCCCCTTGATGCAAGGCAACTGTCCAAGGAATCACCGTCACATTTCCTGGGGAAGAAAAATTATATAAGTAGCATATTGGGGGGGGGGGACCCCATCTGGGACATGAACCAGCAACTAACAACCCAACACAATTAGCTGTTACACCAAGATATCCTACCCCCTTGGTGAGGTTGTTCGTTGATGTGTTAAAGGTTGTTAGAGCACGTCTAGCTTGTGATGTAGATTGAAACCAAAGATTCTAACGAGTATTCTGTTACTGTAACTATAGCGTTCTGTTACTGTAACTATAGTGGTATTACTGTATCTATAGGTTTCAGTTACTGTAACTATAGTGTTATATTACTGTAAATATAGTGTTATATTACTGTAACTATAGTGTTATATTACTGTATCTATAGGTTTCTGTTACTGTAACTATAGTGTTCTGTTACTGTATCTATAGGTTTCGGTTACTGTAACTATAGTGTTATATTACTGTATCTATAGGTTTCAAGTTACTGTAACTATAATGTTATATTACTGTATCTATAGGTTTCGGTTACTGTAACTATAGTGTTATATTACTGTATCTATAGGTTTCTGTTACTGTAACTATAGTGTTCTGTTACTGTATCTATAGGTTTCGGTTACTGTAACTATAGTGTTATATTACTGTATCTATAGGTTTCGGTTACTGTAACTATAATGTTATATTACTGTATCTATAGGTTTCGGTTACTGTAACTATAGTGTTATATTACTGTATCTATAGGTTTCTGTTACTGTAACTATAGTGTTATATTACTGTATCTATAGGTTTCTGTTACTGTAACTATAGTGTTCTGTTACTGTATCTATAGGTTTCGGTTACTGTAACTATAGTGTTATATTACTGTACTTATAGTGTTCTGTTACTGTAACTATAGTGTTAAATTACTGTACTTATAGTGTTCTGTTACTGTAACTATAGTGTTCTGTTACTGTATCTAAAGGTTTCTGTTACTGTAACTATAGTGTTCTATTACTGTAACTATAGTGTTCTGTTACTGTAACTATAGTGTTCTATTACTGTAACTAGAGTGTTATATTACAATAACAACAGTGTTCTGTTACTGTAACTATAGTGTTCTGTTACTGTATTTATAGCGTTATATTACTGTATCTAAAGGTTTCTGTTACTGTAACTATAGTGTTCTATTACTGTAACTATAGTGTTCTGTTACTGTAACTATAGTGTTCTATTACTGTAACTATAGTGTTCTGTTACTGTAACTATAGTGTTCTGTTACTGTATCTAAAGGTTTCTGTTACTGTAACTATAGTGTTCTATTACTGTAACTATAGTGTTCTGTTACTGTAACTATAGTGTTCTATTACTGTAACTATAGTGTTCTGTTACTGTAACTATAGTGTTCTGTTACTGTAACTATAGTGTTCTGTTACTGTATTTATAGCGTTATATTACTGTAATTATAGTGTTATATTACTGTAACTATAGTGTTCTATTACTGTAACTATAGTGTTCTGTTACTGTAACTCTAGTGTTCTATTACTGTAACTATAGTGTTCTGTTACTGTAACTATAGTGTTCTGTTACTGTAATTATAGTGTTATATTACTGTAACTATAGTGTTATATTACTGTAACTATAGTGTTCTATTACTGTAATTATAGTGTTATTTTACTGTAACTATAGTGTTCTATTACTGTAGCTATAGTGTCCTATTACTGTAAATATAGTGTTCTATTACTGTAAATATAGTGTTCTATTACTGTAACTATAGTGTTGTATTACTGTAACTATAGTGTTCTATTACTGTAACTATAGGGTTATGTTACTGTAACTATAGTGTTCTATTACTGTAACTATAGTGTTGTATTACTGTAACTATAGTGTTCTATTACTGTAACTATAGTGTTCTAGTACTGTAACTATAGTGTTCTATTACTGTAACTATAGTGTTATATTACTGTAAATATAGTGTCATATTACTGTAACTATAGTGTTATATTACTGTAACTATAATGTTCTATTACTGTAACTATAGTGTTATATTACTGTAACTATAGTGTTTATCACTGTAAATATAGTGTTATATTACTGTAACTATAGTTTTATATTACTGTAAATATAGTGTTATATTACTGTAACTATAGTGTTATATTACTGTAAATATAGTGTTATATTACTGTAACTATAGTGTTATATTACTGTAACTATAGTGTTCTATTACTGTAACTATAGAGGTATATTACTGTAAATATAGTGTTATATTACTGTAACTATAGTGTTCTGTTACTGTAACTATAGTGTTATATTACTGTAAATTTAGTGTTATATTACTGTAACTATAGTGTTATATTACTGTAACTATAGTGTTCTATTACTGTAACTATAGTGTTCTATTACTGTAACTATAGTGTTATATTACTGTAACTAGAGTGTTATATTACTGTAACTATAGTGTTATATTACTGTAACTATAGTGTTATATTACTGTAACTATAGTGTTCTAATACTGTAACTATAGTGTTATATTACTGTAACTATTGTGTTCTAATACTGTAACTATAGTGTTATATTACTGTAACTATAGTGTTATATTACTGTAACTTTAGTGTTCTAATACTGTAACTATAGTGTTATATTACTGTAACTATAGAGGTATATTACTGTAAATATAGTGTTATATTACTGTAACTATAGTGTTCTGTTACTGTAACTATAGTGTTATATTACTGTAAATAGAGTGTTATATTACTGTAACTATAGTGTTATATTACTGTAACTATAGTGTTTCTATTACTGTAACTATAGTGTGTAACTAGAGTGTTATATTACTGTAACTATAGTGTTATATTACTGTAACTATAGTGTTCTAATACTGTAACTATAGTGTTATATTACTGTAACTATTGTGTTCTAATACTGTAACTGTAGTGTTATATTACTGTAACTATAGTGTTATATTACTGTAACTATAGTGTTATATTAAGGTAACTATAGTGTTATATTACTGTAACTATAGTGTTATATTACTGTAACTACAGAGTTATATTACTGTACCTCTAGTGTTATATTACTGTATCTCTAGGTTTCTGTTACTGTAACTATAGTGTTCTGTTACTGTATCTATAGGTTTTGGTTACTGTAACTATAGTGTTATATTACTGTACTTATAGTGTTCTGTTACTGTAACTATAGTGTTAAATTACTGTACTTATAGTGTTCTGTTACTGTAACTATAGTGTTCTGTTACTGTATCTAAAGGTTTCTGTTACTGTAACTATAGTGTTCTATTACTGTAACTATAGTGTTCTGTTACTGTAACTATAGTGTTCTATTACTGTAACTAGAGTGTTATATTACAATAACAATAGTGTTCTGTAACTGTAACTATAGTGTTATATTACTGTAATTATAGTGTTCTGTTACTGTAACTATAGTGTTCTGTTACTGTAACTATAGTGTTCTGTAACTGTAATTATAGTGTTATATTACTGTAACTATAGTGTTCTATTACTGTAACTATAGTGTTCTGTTACTGTAACTATAGTGTTCTATTACTGTAACTATAGTGTTCTGTTACTGTAACTATAGTGTTCTGTTACTGTAACTATAGTGTTCTGTTACTGTATTTATAGCGTTATATTACTGTAATTATAGTGTTATATTACTGTAACTATAGTGTTCTATTACTGTAACTATAGTGTTCTGTTACTGTAACTCTAGTGTTCTATTACTGTAACTATAGTGTTCTGTTACTGTAACTATAGTGTTCTGTTACTGTAATTATAGTGTTATATTACTGTAACTATAGTGTTATATTACTGTAACTATAGTGTTCTATTACTGTAATTCTAGTGTTATTTTACTGTAACTATAGTGTTCTATTACTGTAGCTATAGTGTCCTATTACTGTAAATATAGTGTTCTATTACTGTAAATATAGTGTTCTATTACTGTAACTATAGTGTTGTATTACTGTAACTATAGTGTTCTATTACTGTAACTATAGGGTTATGTTACTGTAACTATAGTGTTCTATTACTGTAACTATAGTGTTGTATTACTGTAACTATAGTGTTCTATTACTGTAACTATAGTGTTCTATTACTGTAACTATAGTGTTCTATTACTGTAACTATAGTGTTATATTACTGTAAATATAGTGTCATATTACTGTAACTATAGTGTTATATTACTGTAACTATAATGTTCTATTACTGTAACTATAGTGTTATATTACTGTAACTATAGTTTTTATCACTGTAAATATAGTGTTATATTACTGTAACTATAGTTTTATATTACTGTAAATATAGTGTTATATTACTGTAACTATATTGTTATATTACTGTAAATATAGTGTTATATTACTGTAACTATAGTGTTATATTACTGTAACTATAGTGTTCTATTACTGTAACTATAGAGGTATATTACTGTAAATATAGTGTTATATTACTGTAACTATAGTGTTCTATTACTGTAACTATAGTGTTCTGTTACTGTAACTATAGTGTTCTATTACTGTAACTATAGTGTTCTGTTACTGTAACTATAGTGTTCTGTTACTGTAACTATAGTGTTCTGTTACTGTATTTATAGCGTTATATTACTGTAATTATAGTGTTATATTACTGTAACTATAGGGTTCTATTACTGTAACTATAGTGTTCTGTTACTGTAACTCTAGTGTTCTATTACTGTAACTATAGTGTTCTATTACTGTAACTATAGTGTTCTGTTACTGTAATTATAGTGTTATATTACTGTAACTATAGTGTTATATTACTGTAACTATAGTGTTCTATTACTGTAATTATAGTGTTATTTTACTGTAACTATAGTGTTCTATTACTGTAGCTATAGTGTCCTATTACTGTAAATATAGTGTTCTATTACTGTAAATATAGTGTTCTATTACTGTAACTATAGTGTTGTATTACTGTAACTATAGTGTTCTATTACTGTAACTATAGGGTTATGTTACTGTAACTATAGTGTTCTATTACTGTAACTATAGTGTTGTATTACTGTAACTATAGTGTTCTATTACTGTAACTATAGTGTTCTATTACTGTAACTATAGTGTTCTATTACTGTAAATATAGTGTTATATTACTGTAACTATAGTTTTATATTACTGTAAATATAGTGTTATATTACTGTAACTATATTGTTATATTACTGTAAATATAGTGTTATATTACTGTAACTATAGTGTTATATTACTGTAACTATAGTGTTTTATTACTGTAACTATAGAGGTATATTACTGTAAATATAGTGTTATATTACTGTAACTATAGTGTTCTGTTGCTGTAACTATAGTGTTATATTACTGTAAATATAGTGTTATATTACTGTAACTATAGTGTTATATTACTGTAACTATAGTGTTCTATTACTGTAACTATAGAGGTATATTACTGTAAATATAGTGTTATATTACTGTAACTATAGTGTTCTGTTACTGTAATTATAGTGTTATATTACTGTAACTATAGTGTTATATTACTGTAACTATAGTGTTCTATTACTGTAATTATAGTGTTATTTTACTGTAACTATAGTGTTCTATTACTGTAGCTATAGTGTCCTATTACTGTAAATATAGTGTTCTATTACTGTAAATATAGTGTTCTATTACTGTAACTATAGTGTTTAATTACTGTAACTATAGTGTTCTATTACTGTAACTATAGGGTTATGTTACTGTAACTATAGTGTTCTATTACTGTAACTATAGTGTTGTATTACTGTAACTATAGTGTTCTATTACTGTAACTATAGTGTTCTAGTACTGTAACTATAGTGTTCTATTACTGTAACTATAGTGTTATATTACTGTAAATATAGTGTCATATTACTGTAACTATAGTGTTATATTACTGTAACTATAATGTTCTATTACTGTAACTATAGTGTTATATTACTGTAACTATAGTGTTTATCACTGTAAATATAGTGTTATATTACTGTAACTATAGTTTTATATTACTGTAAATATAGTGTTATATTACTGTAACTATAGTGTTATATTACTGTAAATATAGTGTTATATTACTGTAACTATAGTGTTATATTACTGTAACTATAGTGTTCTATTACTGTAACTATAGTGTTATATTACTGTAACTATAGTGTTATATTACTGTAACTATAGTGTTCTGTTACTGTAACTATAGTGTTATATTACTGTAACTATAGTGTTATATTACTGTAACTATAGTGTTATATTACTGTAACTATAGTGTTCTATTACTGTAACTATAGTGTTCTATTACTTTAACTATAGTGTTATATTACTGTAACTAGAGTGTTATATTACTGTAACTATAGTGTTATATTACTGTAACTATAGTGTTATATTACTGTAACTATAGTGTTCTAATACTGTAACTATAGTGTTATATTACTGTAACTATTGTGTTCTAATACTGTAACTATAGTGTTATATTACTGTAACTATAGTGTTATATTACTGTAACTATAGTGTTCTAATACTGTAACTATAGTGTTATATTACTGTAACTATAGAGGTATATTACTGTAAATATAGTGTTATATTACTGTAACTATAGTGTTCTGTTACTGTAACTATAGTGTTATATTACTGTAAATAGAGTGTTATATTACTGTAACTATAGTGTTATATTACTGTAACTATAGTGTTCTATTACTGTAACTATAGTGTTATATTACTGTAACTAGAGTGTTATATTACTGTAACTATAGTGTTATATTACTGTAACTATAGTGTTATATTACTGTAACTATTGTGTTCTAATACTGTAACTATAGTGTTATATTACTGTAACTATAGAGTTATATTACTGTAACTATAGTGTTCTATTACTGTAACTATAGTGTTCTAATACTGTAACTATAGTGTTATATTAAGGTAACTATAGTGTTCTATTACTGTAACTGTAGTGTTATATTACTGTAACTATAGTGTTATATTACTGTAACTATAGTGTTATATTAAGGTAACTATAGTGTTATATTACTGTAACTATAGTGTTATATTACTGTAACTACAGAGTTATATTACTGTAACTATAGTGTTATATTACTGTAACTATAGTGTTATATTACTGTAACTATAGAGTTATATTACTGTAACTAAAGTGTTCTAATACTGTAACTATAGTGTTATATTACTGTAACTATAGAGTTCTATTACTGTAACTGTAGTGTTATATTACTGTAACTATAGTGTTCTATTACTGTAACTATAGTGTTGTATTACTGTAACTATAGAGTTATATTACTGTAACTAAAGTGTTCTAAAACTGTAACTATAGTGGTATATATCACTGTAACTATAGAGTTCTATTACTGTAACTATAGTGTTATATTACTGTAACTATAGTGTTCTATTACTGTAACTATAGTGTTGTATTACTGTAACTATAGTGTTATATTACTGTAACTATAGGGTTATGTTACTGTAACTATAGTGTTCTAATACTGTAACTACAGTGTTATATTACTGTAACAATAGTGTTATATTACTGTAACTACATTGTTATATAACTTTAACTATAGTGTTATATTACTGTAACTATAGTGTTATATTACTGTAACTATAGTGTTCTAATACTGTAAATATAGTGTTCTATTACTGTAACTGTAGTGTTATATTACTGTAACTATAGTGTTCTATTACTGTAACTATAGTGTTGTATTACTGTAACTATAGTTTTCTATTACAGTAACTATAGAGGTATATTACTGTAAATATTGTGTTATATTACTGTAACTATAGTGTTCTGTTACTGTAACTAGAGTGTTATATAACTGTAAATATAGTGTTCTATTACTGTAACTAGAGTGTTATATAACTGTAAATATAGTGTTCTATTACTGTAACTATAGTGTTCTATTACTGTAACTAGAGTGTTATATTACTGTAACTATAGTGTTCTATTACTGTAACTAGAGTGTTATATTACTGTAACTATAGTGTTATATTACTGTAACTATAGTGTTATATTACTGTAACTATAGTGTTATATTACTGTAACTATAGTGTTCTAATACTGTAACTATAGTGTTATATTACTGTAACTATAGTGTTCTATTACTGTAACTATAGTGTTATATTACTGTAACTATAGTGTTCTATTACTGTAACTGTAGTGTTATATTACTGTAAATATAGTGTTCTATTACTGTAACTATAGTGTTGTATTACTGTAACTATAGTGTTATATTACTGTAACTATAGTGTTATATTACTGTAACTATAGTGTTCTAATACTGTAAATATAGTGTCTCTATTACTGTAACTGTAGTGTTATATTACTGTAAATATAGTGTTCTATTACTGTAACTATAGTGTTGTATTAATGTAACTATAGTGTTCTGTTACTGTAACTATAGGTTATGTTACTGTAACTATAGTGTTATATTACTGTAACTATAGTATTATATTACTGTAACTATAGTGTTCTATTACTGTAACTATAGTATTATATTACTGTAACTATAGTGTTCTATTACTGTAACTATAGTGTTGTATTACTGTAACTATAGTGTTATAATACTGTAACTATATGGTTATGTTACTGTAACTATAGTGTTATATTACTGTAACTATAGTGTTCTATTACTGTAACTATAGTGTTATATTACTGTAACTGTAGTGTTCTATTACTGTAACTATAGTGTTGTATTACTGTAACTATAGTGTTCTGTTACTGTATTTATAGCGTTATATTACTGTAATTATAGTGTTATATTACTGTAACTATAGTGTTCTATTACTGTAACTATAGTGTTCTGTTACTGTACCTCTAGTGTTCTATTACTGTAACTATAGTGTTCTGTTACTGTAACTATAGTGTTCTGTTACTGTAATTATAGTGTTATATTACTGTAACTATAGTGTTATATTACTGTAACTATAGTGTTCTATTACTGTAATTATAGTGTTATTTTACTGTAACTATAGTGTTCTATTACTGTAGCTATAGTGTCCTATTACTGTAAATATAGTGTTCTATTACTGTAAATATAGTGTTCTATTACTGTAACTATAGTGTTGTATTACTGTAACTATAGTGTTCTATTACTGTAACTATAGGGTTATGTTACTGTAACTATAGTGTTGTATTACTGTAACTATAGTGTTGTATTACTGTAACTATAGTGTTCTATTACTGTAACTATAGTGTTCTATTACTGTAACTATAGTGTTATATTACTGTAAATATAGTGTCATATTACTGTAACTATAGTGTTATATTACTGTAACTATAATGTTCTATTACTGTAACTATAGTGTTATATTACTGTAACTATAGTGTTTATCACTGTAAATATAGTGTTATATTACTGTAACTATAGTTTTATATTACTGTAAATATAGTGTTATATTACTGTAACTATAGTGTTATATTACTGTAACTATAGTGTTATATTACTGTAACTATAGTGTTCTATTACTGTAACTATGGTGTTATCTTACTTTAACTATAGTGTTCTGTAACTGTAACTATAGTGTTCTATTACTGTAACTGTAGTGTTCTATTACTGTAACTATAGTGTTGTATTACTGTAACTATAGTGTTCTGTTACTGTATTTATAGCGTTATATTACTGTAATTATAGTGTTATTTTACTGTAACTATAGTGTTCTATTACTGTAACTATAGTGTTCTGTTACTGTACCTCTAGTGTTCTATTACTGTAACTATAGTGTTCTGTTACTGTAACTATAGTGTTCTGTTACTGTAATTATAGTGTTATATTACTGTAACTATAGTGTTATATTACTGTAACTATAGTGTTCTATTACTGTAATTATAGTGTTATTTTACTGTAACTATAGTGTTATATTACTGTAAATATAGTGTCATATTACTGTAACTATAGTGTTATATTACTGTAACTATAATGTTCTATTACTGTAACTATAGTGTTATATTACTGTAACTATAGTGTTTATCACTGTTAATATAGTGTTATATTACTGTAACTATAGTTTTATATTACTGTAAATATAGTGTTATATTACTGTAACTATAGTGTTATATTACTGTAACTATAGTGTTATATTACTGTAACTATAGTGTTCTATTACTGTAACTATGGTGTTATATTACTGTAACTATAGTGTTCTGTAACTGTAACTATAGTGTTCTATTAATGTAACTGTAGTGTTCTATTACTGTAACTATAGTGTTCTAATACTGTAACTATAGTGTTATATTACTGTAACTATAGAGGTATATTACTGTAAATATAGTGTTATATTACTGTAACTATAGTGTTCTGTTACTGTAACTATAGTGTTATATTACTGTAAATAGAGTGTTATATTACTGTAACTATAGTGTTATATTACTGTAACTATAGTGTTCTATTACTGTAACTATAGTGTTCTATTACTGTAACTATAGTGTTATATTACTGTAACTAGAGTGTTATATTACTGTAACTATAGTGTTATATTACTGTAACTATAGTGTTATATTACTGTAACTATTGTGTTCTAATACTGTAACTATAGTGTTATATTACTGTAACTATAGAGTTATATTACTGTAACTATAGTGTTCTATTACTGTAACTATAGTGTTCTAATACTGTAACTATAGTGTTATATTAAGGTAACTATAGTGTTCTATTACTGTAACTGTAGTGTTATATTACTGTAACTATAGTGTTATATTACTGTAACTATAGTGTTATATTAAGAGTAACTATAGTGTTATATTACTGTAACTATAGTGTTATATTACTGTAACTACAGAGTTATATTACTGTAACTATAGTGTTATATTACTGTAACTATAGTGTTATATTACTGTAACTATAGAGTTATATTACTGTAACTAAAGTGTTCTAATACTGTAACTATAGTGTTATATTACTGTAACTATAGAGTTCTATTACTGTAACTGTAGTGTTATATTACTGTAACTATAGTGTTCTATTACTGTAACTATAGTGTTGTATTACTGTAACTATAGTGTTATATTACTGTAACTAAAGTGTTCTAAAACTGTAACTATAGTGGTATATATCACTGTAACTATAGAGTTCTATTACTGTAACTATAGTGTTATATTACTGTAACTATAGTGTTCTATTACTGTAACTATAGTGTTGTATTACTGTAACTATAGTGTTATATTACTGTAACTATAGGGTTATGTTACTGTAACTATAGTGTTCTAATACTGTAACTACAGTGTTATATTACTGTAACAATAGTGTTATATTACTGTAACTACATTGTTATATAACTTTAACTATAGTGTTATATTACTGTAACTATAGTGTTATATTACTGTAACTATAGTGTTCTAATACTGTAAATATAGTGTTCTATTACTGTAACTGTAGTGTTATATTACTGTAACTATAGTGTTCTATTACTGTAACTATAGTGTTGTATTACTGTAACTATAGTTTTCTATTACAGTAACTATAGAGGTATATTACTGTAAATATTGTGTTATATTACTGTAACTATAGTGTTCTGTTACTGTAACTAGAGTGTTATATAACTGTAAATATAGTGTTCTATTACTGTAACTAGAGTGTTATATAACTGTAAATATAGTGTTCTATTACTGTAACTATAGTGTTCTATTACTGTAACTAGAGTGTTATATTACTGTAACTATAGTGTTCTATTACTGTAACTAGAGTGTTATATTACTGTAACTATAGTGTTATATTACTGTAACTATAGTGTTATATTACTGTAACTATAGTGTTCTAATACTGTAACTATAGTGTTATATTACTGTAACTATAGTGTTCTATTACTGTAACTATAGTGTTATATTACTGTAACTATAGTGTTCTATTACTGTAACTGTAGTGTTATATTACTGTAAATATAGTGTTCTATTACTGTAACTATAGTGTTGTATTACTGTAACTATAGTGTTATATTACTGTAACTATAGTGTTATATTACTGTAACTATAGTGTTCTAATACTGTAAATATAGTGTTCTATTACTGTAACTGTAGTGTTATATTACTGTAAATATAGTGTTCTATTACTGTAACTATAGTGTTGTATTAATGTAACTATAGTGTTCTGTTACTGTAACTATAGGGTTATGTTACTGTAACTATAGTGTTATATTACTGTAACTATAGTATTATATTACTGTAACTATAGTGTTCTATTACTGTAACTATAGTATTATATTACTGTAACTATAGTGTTCTATTACTGTAACTATAGTGTTGTATTACTGTAACTATAGTGTTATAATACTGTAACTATAGGGTTATGTTACTGTAACTATAGTGTTATATTACTGTAACTATAGTGTTCTATTACTGTAACTATAGTGTTATATTACTGTAACTGTAGTGTTCTATTACTGTAACTATAGTGTTGTATTACTGTAACTATAGTGTTCTGTTACTGTATTTATAGCGTTATATTACTGTAATTATAGTGTTATATTACTGTAACTATAGTGTTCTATTACTGTAACTATAGTGTTCTGTTACTGTACCTCTAGTGTTCTATTACTGTAACTATAGTGTTCTGTTACTGTAACTATAGTGTTCTGTTACTGTAATTATAGTGTTATATTACTGTAACTATAGTGTTATATTACTGTAACTATAGTGTTCTATTACTGTAATTATAGTGTTATTTTACTGTAACTATAGTGTTCTATTACTGTAGCTATAGTGTCCTATTACTGTAAATATAGTGTTCTATTACTGTAAATATAGTGTTCTATTACTGTAACTATAGTGTTGTATTACTGTAACTATAGTGTTCTATTACTGTAACTATAGGGTTATGTTACTGTAACTATAGTGTTGTATTACTGTAACTATAGTGTTGTATTACTGTAACTATAGTGTTCTATTACTGTAACTATAGTGTTCTATTACTGTAACTATAGTGTTATATTACTGTAAATATAGTGTCATATTACTGTAACTATAGTGTTATATTACTGTAACTATAATGTTCTATTACTGTAACTATAGTGTTATATTACTGTAACTATAGTGTTTATCACTGTAAATATAGTGTTATATTACTGTAACTATAGTTTTATATTACTGTAAATATAGTGTTATATTACTGTAACTATAGTGTTATATTACTGTAACTATAGTGTTATATTACTGTAACTATAGTGTTCTATTACTGTAACTATGGTGTTATCTTACTTTAACTATAGTGTTCTGTAACTGTAACTATAGTGTTCTATTACTGTAACTGTAGTGTTCTATTACTGTAACTATAGTGTTGTATTACTGTAACTATAGTGTTCTGTTACTGTATTTATAGCGTTATATTACTGTAATTATAGTGTTATTTTACTGTAACTATAGTGTTCTATTACTGTAACTATAGTGTTCTGTTACTGTACCTCTAGTGTTCTATTACTGTAACTATAGTGTTCTGTTACTGTAACTATAGTGTTCTGTTACTGTAATTATAGTGTTATATTACTGTAACTATAGTGTTATATTACTGTAACTATAGTGTTCTATTACTGTAATTATAGTGTTATTTTACTGTAACTATAGTGTTATATTACTGTAAATATAGTGTCATATTACTGTAACTATAGTGTTATATTACTGTAACTATAATGTTCTATTACTGTAACTATAGTGTTATATTACTGTAACTATAGTGTTTATCACTGTTAATATAGTGTTATATTACTGTAACTATAGTTTTATATTACTGTAAATATAGTGTTATATTACTGTAACTATAGTGTTATATTACTGTAACTATAGTGTTATATTACTGTAACTATAGTGTTCTATTACTGTAACTATGGTGTTATATTACTGTAACTATAGTGTTCTGTAACTGTAACTATAGTGTTCTATTAATGTAACTGTAGTGTTCTATTACTGTAACTATAGTGTTCTATTACTGTAACTATGGTGTTATATTACTGTAACTATTGTGTTCTGTAACTGTAACTATAGTGTTCTATTACTGTAACTGTAGTGTTATATTACTGTAACTATAGTTTTCTGTTACTGTAACTATAGTGTTCTATTACTGTAACTATAGTGTTCTAATACTGTAACTATAGTGTTCTATTACTGTAACTATAGTGTTATATTACTGTAACTAGTGTTCTAATACTGTAACTATAGTGTTCTATTAATGTAACTATAGTGTTATATTACTGTAAATATAGTGTCATATTACTGTAACTATAGTGTTCTATTTCTGTAACTATAGATTTCTATTACTGTAACTATAGTGTTCTGTTACTGTAACTATAGTGTTCTGTTACTGTAATTATAGTGTTATATTACTGTAACTATAGTGTTATATTACTGTAACTATAGTGTTCTATTACTGTAATTATAGTGTTATTTTACTGTAACTATAGTGTTATATTACTGTAAATATAGTGTCATATTACTGTAACTATAGTGTTATATTACTGTAACTATAATGTTCTATTACTGTAACTATAGTGTTATATTACTGTAACTATAGTGTTTATCACTGTTAATATAGTGTTATATTACTGTAACTATAGTTTTATATTACTGTAAATATAGTGTTATATTACTGTAACTATAGTGTTATATTACTGTAACTATAGTGTTATATTACTGTAACTATAGTGTTCTATTACTGTAACTATGGTGTTATATTACTGTAACTATAGTGTTCTGTAACTGTAACTATAGTGTTCTATTAATGTAACTGTAGTGTTCTATTACTGTAACTATAGTGTTCTATTACTGTAACTATGGTGTTATATTACTGTAACTATTGTGTTCTGTAACTGTAACTATAGTGTTCTATTACTGTAACTGTAGTGTTATATTACTGTAACTATAGTTTTCTGTTACTGTAACTATAGTGTTCTATTACTGTAACTATAGTGTTCTAATACTGTAACTATAGTGTTCTATTACTGTAACTATAGTGTTATATTACTGTAACTAGTGTTCTAATACTGTAACTATAGTGTTCTATTAATGTAACTATAGTGTTATATTACTGTAAATATAGTGTCATATTACTGTAACTATAGTGTTCTATTTCTGTAACTATAGATTTCTATTTCTGTAACTATAGAGTTCTATTACTGTAACTATAGGGTTATATTACTGTAACTATAGAGTTCTATTACTGTAACTATAGTGTTATATTACTGTAACTATAGTGTTCTATTTCTGTAACTATAGATTTCTATTTCTGTAACTATAGAGTTCTATTACTGTAACTATAGGGTTATATTACTGTAACTATAGAGTTCTATTACTGTAACTATAGGGTTATATTACTGTAACTATAGTGCTAGTAAAGTATTTACCTCTAACAAATGGCTGTTCCTTTGTGTTGGCTGACAGCTGCAGAAACGACTGCTGAACTACTGACAGAAAAGTTAGTGAGTTACTTAAGGTGGCATAAAAAACATGAACCGTCCTCACAAGACCTAAATGCTCAATGACACGAATTCATACCTACTTTACCTCCACTACAGCCTGCCTGCTCCCGTTTCATTCTCAGAGAGGATGCTGTTGGTGAACCCCGAGTCTGAGAGCATGCTGTTGGTGATCCCCGAGTCTGAGAGTATTTCTCTGTCTGTCTCTGTTGCTGTGAATTTAGGGAAGCTTCTTGCTTTGATCTCTGACAGAAAACAGAAGTCAAAGAAAAGTATCTCCTTTTTACACGTCATGTTTACAAGACAATGCAGTAAACATTTATGTTCCTTTAGAGCTTTTAAACAACAGTGGAGTAAATTATCCCTATGCTATCCACACGTTAGTCTCGTGCAAGTTCATCCTTAGAACATAAAACTATGGAGTAACTGATGCCTAGGTACAATTAAAAAAAAAATCACATACCTCCCATGTTCTGGACATACCAGGTGTCATCGCATCAGTGGATCCTTCAGAATGTGGCTTTAGGTTTGAGATATCTCCTCTGAGTTTGTTGACGTCATCTTCCAGAACTGTAACTTTGTACACAAGACAGAAGCTAAGACATACAGTTAACGTTGATACTGCTATTAAAACATGGTACGGCATGGTCAGGCTTAGAGATATGTCCCTCATAACACACTGACAGGGTGTAGTCACACTTCCTAATGGTCCGCTTCCCAAATGGAAGTCTATTCCCTATTTAAGCGCACTACTTTTGCTCGGGGCCTATAGGCATTTGGGATGCACCCTAACATTTTCTTGAACCCGGAAGCTTAGAATGTGTTCCGTTTCAGAATCAAAACATAAATGAGGAAGTCTTTTTAAGACAGCTACTGTTGTTGTTTCTGTAGAATTGCCTCTGGTCAAATAGTAGTGAACTATAAAGTGGAAAGGTGCATTAGGGAGGCAGCCTGTACAACCTGCTTAGAGTGAGTTCAGACAGCAGAGTGAGTTCAGATTGGGGCAGACAGCAGAGTGAGTTCAGATTAGGGCAGACAGCAGAGTGAGTTCAGATTAGGACAGACAGCAGAGTGAGTTCAGATTAGGGCAGACATCAGAGTGAGTTCAGATTAGGGCAGACAGCAGAGTGAGTTCAGACAGCAGAGTGAGTTCAGATTAGGGCAGACAGCAGAGGGATTTCAGACAGCAGAGTGAGTTCAGATTAGGGCAGACAGCAGAGGGAGTTCAGATTAGGACAGACAGCAGAGTGAGTTCAGACAGCAGAGTGAGTTCAGATAGCAGAGTGAGTTCAGATTAGGGCAGACATCAGAGTGAGTTCAGATTAGGGCAGACAGCAGAGTGAGTTCAGATTAGGACAGACAGCAGAGTGAGTTCAGATTAGGGCAGACAGCAGAGTGAGTTCAGATTAGGACAGACAGCAGAGTGAGTTCAGACAGCAGAGTGAGTTCAGATTAGGGCAGACAGCAGAGTGAGTTCAGACAGCAGAGTGAGTTCAGATTAGGGCAGACAGCAGAGGGAGTTCAGATTAGGAGAGACAGCAGAGTGAGTTCAGACAGCAGAGTGAGTTCAGATAGCAGAGTGAGTTCAGATAGCAGAGTGAGTTCAGATTAGGGCAGACATCAGAGTGAGTTCAGATTAGGGCAGACAGCAGAGTGAGTTCAGATTAGGACAGACAGCAGAGTGAGTTCAGACGGCAGAGTGTGTTCAGATTAGGGCAGACAGCAGAGTGAGTTCAGATTGGGGCAGACAGCAGAGTGAGTTCAGACAGCAGAGTGAGTTAAGATTAGGGCAGACATTAGAGTGAGTTCAGATTAGGGCAGACATCAGAGTGAGTTCAGATTGGGGCAGACAGCAGAGTGAGTTCAGATTAGGGCAGACAGCAGAGTGAGTTCAGATTAGGGCAGACAGCAGAGTGAGTTCAGATTAGGGCAGACAGCAGAGTGAGTTCAGATTAGGACAGACAGCAGAGTGAGTTCAGATTAGGGCAGACATTAGAGTGAGTTCAGATTAGGGCAGACATTAGAGTGAGTTCAGATTAGGGCAGACATCAGAGTGAGTTCAGATTGGGGCAGACAGCAGAGTGAGTTCAGATTGGGGCAGACAGCAGAGTGAGTTCAGATTAGGGCAGACATCAGAGTGAGTTCAGATTGGGGCAGACAGCAGAGTGAGTTCAGATTAGGGCAGACAGCAGAGTGAGTTCAGATTAGGGCAGACAGCAGAGTGAGTTCAGATTAGGACAGACAGCAGAGTGAGTTCAGATTAGGGCAGACAGCAGAGTGAGTTAAGATTAGGGCAGACAGCAGAGTGAGTTCAGATTAGGGCAGACAGCAGAGTGAGTTAAGATTAGGGCAGACAGCAGAGGAAGTTCAGATTAGGGAAGACAGCAGAGTGAGTTCAGATTAGGGCATACAGCAGAGGGAGTTCAGATTAGGGCAGACAGCAGAGTGAGTTCAGATTAGGGCAAACAGCAGAGTGAGTTCAGATTAGGGCAGACAGCAGAGTGAGTTCAGACAGCAGAGTGAGTTCAGATTAGGACAGACATCAGAGTGAGTTCAGATTAGGGCAGACAGCAGAGTGAGTTCAGATTAGGACAGACAGCAGAGTGAGTTCAGATTAGGGCAGACAGCAGAGTGAGTTAAGATTAGGGCAGACAGCAGAGGAAATTCAGATTAGGGAAGACAGCAGAGTGAGTTCAGATTAGGGCAGACAGCAGAGGGAGTTCAGATTAGGGCAGACAGCAGAGGGAGTTCAGATTAGGGCAGACAGCAGAGGGAGTTCAGATTAGGGCAGACAGCAGAGTGAGTTTGCAGTTTGTTGTGAAACTCCCAGACTTTCCACATTTTACAGCCTTATTCTAAAATTGATTAAATAAAAAATAATCCTCATCGATCTACACACAACAGCCCATAATGACATCACATCAGCCCATAATGACATCACAACACCCCATAATGACATCACAACAGCTCATAATGACATCACAACACCCCATAATGACATCACAACAGCTCATAATGACATCACAACACCCCATAATGACATCACAACAGCCCATAATGACATCACAACAGTCCATAATGACATCACAACACCCCATAATGACATCACAACAGCCCATAATGACATCACAACACCCTATAATGACATCACAACACCCTATAATGACATCACAACAGTCCATAATGACATCACAACACCCCATAATGACATCACAACAGCCCATAATGACATCACAACACCCTATAATGACATCACAACACCCCATAATGACATCACAACACCACATAATGACAAAGAGAAAACGGGATTTTAGAAATATATAAATACCTAATTTTCAAAAGTATTCAGACCCTTTGCTAACCGAAATCAATCAATACCACAGGCTAGGAGAATTGACAATATACAAATGTTAGAAAACATTATTTCCCATTTTATATACATATGTACAGAGACATATAAACATATGAACTGAATTATTTGAATGTGTACCCATTCATGCAGTAACTAGAAACTTGATCAGCATTATAACAGAACGATATAACTGTGTTACTCTGTGTGACGTGGCGTGCAGCTGTGTTCAAACACGGTATGTATAAATACACCGTTAATACACACAGTATGTGTCAGCGCAGTATCCTTCCTGTTGATAAAGACGTGTTTATCTTTCAGATTAGAGAACCGAGGCTACACTGAATGAAAACATTTGACTGGCTAGAACAAGAACTGTCTAAAATGGCCTCCTGTCTTTATCAGCTCAGGAAAGCGTTACTTGGGGAACAGGGAAAGTAATCAACTGGTCTTCAGCAGTATGACGATCTGGATCAGGTGTATCACGGCAGAGCGGGGACAACTATCTGCTGTAGTACTGCAGTAGTATGTAGAGCTGTAGTACTGTAGTAGTACGTAGAGCTGTAGTACTGTAGTAGTACGTAGAGCTGTAGTAGTATGTAGAGCTGTAGTACTGTAGTAGTATGTAGAGCTGTAGTACTGTAGTAGTATGTAGAGCTGTAGTACTGTAGTAGTATGTAGAGCTGTAGTACTGTAGTAGTACGTAGAGCTGTGGTACTGTAGTAGTACGTAGAGCTGTGGTACTGTAGTAGTACGTAGAGCTGTAGTACTGTAGTAGTCGTGAGAGCTGTAGTACTGTGGTAGCACGTGGAGCTGTAGTGCTGTAGTAGTACGTGGGGCTGTAGTACTGTAGTAGTACGATGGGCTGTAGTGCTGTGGTTGTACGACAGCTGTAGTACTGTAGTAGTGCGTGGGGCTGTAGTACTGTGGTGGTATGTAGAGCTGTAGTACTGTGGTAGTATGTGGAGCTGTGGTACTGTAGTAGTATGTAGAGCTGTAGTGCTGTGGTAGTACGTAGAGCTGTGGTGCTGTAGTAGTGCGAGCTGTGGTACTGTAGTGGTATGTGGAGCTGTAGTACTGTAGTAGTGTGAGGGCTGTGGTGCTGTGGTAGTGCGTGGGGCTGTAGTGCTGTAGTAGTACGTGGGGCTGTAGTACTGTAGTAGTGCGTGGAGCTGTAGTGCTGTAGTAGTACGTGGAGCTGTAGTGCTGTAATAGTGCGTGGGGCTGTAGTACTGTAGTGTAGTATGTAGAGCTGTAGTACTGTAGTAGTATGTAGAGCTGTAGTACTGTAGTAGTATGTAGAGCTGTAGTACTGTAGTAGTATGTAGAGCTGTGGTACTGTAGTAGTATGTAGAGCTGTAGTACTGTAGTAGTATGTAGAGCTGTGGTACTGTAGTAGTATGTAGAGCTGTTGTACTGTAGTAGTATGTAGAGCTGTTGTACTGTAGTAGTATGTAGAGCTGTTGTACTGTAGTAGTATGTAGAGCTGTAGTGCTGTAGTAGTATGTAGAGCTGTAGTACTGCAGTAGTATGTAGAGCTGTAGTAGTATGTAGAGCTGTAGTACTGTAGTTGTATGTAGAGCTGTAGTACTGTAGTAGTATGTAGAGCTGTAGTACTGTAGTAGTATGTAGAGCTGTTGTACTGTAGTAGTATGTAGAGCTGTAGTACTGCAGTAGTATGTAGAGCTGTAGTACTGTAGTAGTATGTAGAGCTGTTGTACTGTAGTAGTATGTAGAGCTGTAGTACTGTAGTAGTATGTAGAGCTGTAGTACTGTAGTAGTATGTAGAGCTGTTGTACTGTAGTAGTATGTAGAGCTGTAGTACTGTGGTAGTATGTAGAGCTGTAGTACTGTAGTAGTATGTAGAGCTGTAGTACTCTAGTAGTATTTACAGTTATGGCCCTGATTCCGACCAGAGTTAGGCGCGTGACAATTGAATGTTATTCCCTTTTTTATGCACGTAATAGGATTGGTCACGGTCAGGGGGAATCCCCACAGCCTGACCCTCCCCCCAGGAAGGTAGTAGGATTTGTCACGGTCAGGGGGAATCCCCACAGCCTGACGCTCCCCCAGGAAGGCAGTAGGATTGGTCACGGTCAGGGGGAATCCCCACAGCCTGACGCTCCCCAGGAAGGTAGTAGGATTGGTCACGGTCAGGGGGAATCCCCACAGCCTGACGCTCCCCAGGAAGGTAGTAGGATTGGTCACGGTCAGGGGGAATCCCCACAGCCTGATGCTCCCCAGGAAGACAGTAGGATTGGTCACGGTCAGGGGGAATCCCCCCAGCCGTATTGGTCACGGTCAGGGGGAATCCCCACAGCCTGACGCTCCCCAGGAAGGCAGTAGGATTGGTCACGGTCAGGGGGAATCCCCCCAGCCTGACGCTCCCCAGGAAGGCAGTAGGATTGGTCACGGTCAGGGGGAATCCCCACAGCCTGACGCTCCCCCAGGAAGGCAGTAGGATTGGTCACGGTCAGGGGGAATCCCCACAGCCTGACGCTCCCCCAGGAAGGCAGTAGGATTGGTCATGGTCAGGGGGAATCCCCACAGCCTGCCCCCCCCCCAGGAAGGCAGTAGGATTGTTCATGCTGATCAGCATGTCCTCAGAGACCATCCTGATGGTGATCCTTTGTCCCGCCCTCAGCAGGCTCACCCCCGCCGTGTAACACGTGTTGAACTCCAAGGGGTTGGAGTCTACCATCACCTCGTAGCTGGCAATGTCCGTGATGTGGAGATAGTCCACCTGGGGAACAGAGGGAGGAGAAGGAGAGAGAAAAGTCCAAAAGGTTGACTCAAGTTGGCCAAAAAGCACCTGGCACCTGGAAGATCATCAAGACTCCAAGACTCTTGGAAGAATGTTCTATGGACAGATGAGTCAGACTTGTACTCTCCAGTACTGTATTATAGTGACCTGTACTGTATTGTACTGACCTGTACTGTATTATAGTGACCTGTACTGTATTGTAGTGACCTGTACTGTATTATAGTGACCTGTACTGTATTGTACTGACCTGTACTGTATTATAGTGACCTGTACTGTATTGTAGTGACCTGTACTGTATTGTAGTGACCTGTATTGTAGTGACCTGTACTGTATTGTAGTGACCTGTACTGTATTGTACTGACCTGTACTGTATTGTACTGACCTGTACTGTATTATAGTGACCTGTACTGTATTGTACTGACCTGTACTGTATTGTAGTGACCTGTATTGTAGTGACCTGTACTGTATTGTAGTGACCTGTACTGTATTATAGTGACCTGTACTGTATTATAGTGACCTGTACTGTATTATAGTGACCTGTACTGTATTGTAGTGACCTGTACTGTATTGTACTGACCTGTACTGTATTGTAGTGACCTGTACTGTATTGTACTGACCTGTACTGTATTGTAGTGACCTGTACTGTATTGTACTGACCTGTACTGTATTGTAGTGACCTGTACTGTATTGTACTGACCTGTATTGTATTGTACTGACCTGTACTGTATTGTAGTGACCTGTACTGTATTGTACTGACCTGTACTGTATTGTAGTGACCTGTACTGTATTGTACTGACCTGTACTGTATTATAGTGACCTGTACTGTATGTACTGACCTGTACTGTATTGTAGTGACCTGTACTGTATTGTACTGACCTGTACTGTATTGTACTGACCTGTACTGTATTGTACTGACCTGTACTGTATTATAGTGACCTGTACTGTATTGTACTGACCTGTACTGTATTGTAGTGACCTGTATTGTAGTGACCTGTACTGTATTATAGTGACCTGTACTGTATTATAGTGACCTGTACTGTATTATAGTGACCTGTACTGTATTGTAGTGACCTGTACTGTATTGTACTGACCTGTACTGTATTGTAGTGACCTGTACTGTATTGTACTGACCTGTACTGTATTGTAGTGACCTGTACTGTATTGTACTGACCTGTACTGTATTGTAGTGACCTGTACTGTATTGTACTGACCTGTATTGTATTGTACTGACCTGTACTGTATTGTAGTGACCTGTACTGTATTGTACTGACCTGTACTGTATTGTAGTGACCTGTACTGTATTGTACTGACCTGTACTGTATTATAGTGACCTGTACTGTATGTACTGACCTGTACTGTATTGTACTGACCTGTACTGTATTATAGTGACCTGTACTGTATTATAGTGACCTGTACTGTATTGTACTGACCTGTACTGTATTATAGTGACCTGTACTGTATTGTACTGACCTGTACTGTATTATAGTGACCTGTACTGTATTGTAGTGACCTGTACTGTATTGTAGTGACCTGTATTGTAGTGACCTGTACTGTATTGTAGTGACCTGTACTGTATTATAGTGACCTGTACTGTATTATAGTGACCTGTACTGTATTGTAGTGACCTGTACTGTATTGTACTCACCTGTACTGTATTATAGTGACCTGTACTGTATTATAGTGACCTGTTCTGTATTGTAGTGACCTGTACTGTATTGTACTCACCTGTACTGTATTATAGTGACCTGTACTGTATTGTTCTGACCTGTACTGTATTGTAGTGACCTGTACTGTATTGTACTGACCTGTACTGTATTGTAGTGACCTGTACTGTATTGTACTGACCTGTATTGTATTGTACTGACCTGTACTGTATTGTAGTGACCTGTACTGTATTGTACTGACCTGTACTGTATTGTAGTGACCTGTACTGTATTGTACTGACCTGTACTGTATTATAGTGACCTGTACTGTATTGTACTGACCTGTACTGTATTGTACTGACCTGTACTGTATTATAGTGACCTGTACTGTATTGTACTGACCTGTACTGTATTGTAGTGACCTGTACTGTATTGTACTGACCTGTACTGTATTATAGTGACCTGTACTGTATTGTACTGACCTGTACTGTATTATAGTGACCTGTACTGTATTGTACTGACCTGTACTGTATTGTACTGACCTGTACTGTATTGTACTGACCTGTACTGTATTGTACTGACCTGTATTGTATTGTACTGACCTGTACTGTATTGTAGTGACCTGTACTGTATTGTACTGACCTGTACTGTATTGTACTGACCTGTACTGTATTGTAGTGACCTGTACTGTATTATAGTGACCTGTACTGTATTGTACTGACCTGTACTGTATTGTAGTGACCAGTACTGTATTATAGTGACCTGTACTGTATTGTACTGACCTGTACTGTATTGTACTGACCTGTACTGTATTATAGTGACCTGTACTGTATTATAGTGGCCTGTACTGTATTGTACTGACCTGTACTGTATTGTACTGACCTGTACTGTATTGTACTGACCTGTACTTTATTGTAGTGACCTGTATTTTCTCTCTCCTTCTCCTCCCTCTGTTCCCCAGGTGGACTATCTCAACTTCACGGACATTGCCAGCTACGAGGTGATGGTAGACTCCAACCTCTTGTACTGTACTGACCTGTATTGTACTGTACTGTCCTGTACTCTCCAGTGCTATATTGTACTGTCCTGTACTCTCCAGTACTATATTGTACTGACCTGTACTCTCCAGTACTATATTGTACTGACCTCTACTCTCCTGTACTGTATTGTACTGATCTGTACTCTCCTGTACTGTATTGTACTGACCTCTACTCTACAGTACTATATTGTACTGACCTCTACTCTCCAGTACTGTATTGTACTGACCTCTACTCTCCAGTACTGTATTGTACTGACCTCTACTCTCCAGTACTGTATTGTACAGACCTCTACTCTCCAGTACTGTACTGTACTGACCTCTACTCTCCTGTACTGTATTGTACTGACCTCTACTCTCCTGTACTGTATTGTACTGACCTCTACAGTACTGTATTGTACTGACCTCTACTCTCCAGTACTGTATTGTACTGACCTCTACTCTCCAGTACTATATTGTACTGACCTCTACTCTCCAGTACTGTATTGTACTGACCTCTACTCTCCAGTACTGTACTGTACTGACCTCTACTCTCCTGTACTGTATTGTACTGACCTCTACAGTACTGTATTGTACTGACCTCTACAGTACTGTATTGTACTGACCTCTACTCTCCAGTACTGTATTGTACTGACCTCTACTCTACAGTACTGTATTGTACTGACCTCTACTCTCCTCTACTGTATTGTACTGACCTGTACTCTCCTGTACTGTATTGTACTGACCTCTACTCTACAGTACTATATTGTACTGACCTCTACTCTACAGTACTATATTGTACTGACCTCTACAGTACTATATTGTACTGACCTCTACTCTACAGTACTATATTGTACTGACCTCTACAGTACTATATTGTACTGACCTCTACTCTACAGTACTATATTGTACTGACCTGTACTGTATTGTACCGACCTCAATTCTCCAGTACTGTATTGTACTGACCTGTACTCTCCAGTAGTGTATGTACTGACCTCAATTCTCCAGTACTGTACTGTCCTGTACTCTCCAGTACTGTATTGTACTGTCCTGTACTCTCCAGTACTGTATTGTACTGACCTGTACTCTCCAGTACTGTATTGTACTGACCTCAATTCTCCACAGCCTGTTCCACTTAGGATCCTCGGGGGGGAAAAACACTGACTGATCACAGTGTTCCATCACCCTCTGTAGGAACAGAACAGAACTGCCCTTCTACTGTATATAGCCTCTCTACTGTATATAGCCTCTCTACTGTATATAGCCCCTCTACTGTATATAGCCTCTACTGTATATAGCCCCTCTACTGTATATAGCCTCTCTACTGTATATAGCCTCTCTACTGTATATAGCCGCTCTACTGTATATAGCCTCTCTACTGTATATAGCCCTCTACTGTATATAGCCCTCTACTGTATATAGCCTCTCTACTGTATATAGCCCTCTACTGTATATAGCCCTCTACTGTATATAGCTCCTCTACTGTATATAGCTCCCTCTACTGTATATAGCCCTCTACTGTATATAGCCTCTCTACTGTATATAGCCCCTCTACTGTATATTGCCTCTCTACTGTATATAGCCCCTCTACTGTATATAGCCCCTCTACTGTATATAGCCTCTCTACTGTATATAGCCCCTCTACTGTTATAGCCTCTCTACTGTTATAGCCTCTCTACTGTATATAGCCTCTCTACTGTTATAGCCTCTCTACTGTATATAGCCTCTCTACTGAATATAGCCCCTCTACTGTATATAGCCTCTCTACTGTCTATAGCCTCTCTACTGTATATAGCCCCTCTACTGTATATAGCCTTTCTACTGTATATAGCCTCTCTACTGTTATAGCCTCTCTACTGTATAAAGCCTCTCTACTGCATATAGCCAATCTACTGTATATAGCCCCTCTACTGTTATAGCCTCTCTACTGTATATAGCCTCTCTACTGTATATAGCCCCTCTACTGTATATAGCCCCTCTACTGTATATAGCCTCTTCTGTATATAGCCCCTCTACTGTATATAGCCTCTCTACTGTATATAGCCTCTCTACTGTATATAGCCCTCTACTGTATATAGCCTCTCTACTGTATATAGCCTCTCTACTGTATATAACCTCTACTGTATATAGCCCTCTACTGTATATAGCCTCTCTACTGTATATAACCTCTACTGTATATAGCCTCTCTACTGTATATAGCCTCTACTGTATATAGCCTCTCTACTGTATATAGCCTCTCTACTGTATATAGCCCCTCTACTGTATATAGCCTCTCTACTGTATATAGCCTCTCTACTGTATATAACCTCTACTGTATATAGCCCTCTACTGTATATAGCCCTCTACTGTATATAGCCTCTCTACTGTATATAGCCCTCTACTGTATATAGCTCTCTACTGTATATAGCCTCTCTACTGTATATAGCCCTCTACTGTATATAGCCTCTCTACTGTATATAGCCTCTCTACTGTATATAACCTCTACTGTATATAGCCCCTCTACTGTATATAGCCTCTACTGTATATAGCCTCTCTACTGTATATAACCTCTACTGTATATAGCCTCTCTACTGTATATAGCCTCTACTGTATATAGCCTCTCTACTGTATATAGCCTCTCTACTGTATATAGCCTCTCTACTGTATATAGCCCCTCTACTGTATATAGCCTCTCTACTGTATATAACCTCTACTGTATATAGCCCCTCTACTGTATATAGCCTCTTCTGTATATAGCCCCTCTACTGTATATAGCCCCTCTACTGTATATAGCCCCTCTACTGTATATAGCCTCTCTACTGTATATAGCCATTCTACTGTATATAGCCCCTCTACTGTATATAGCCTCTCTACTGTATATAGCCTCTCTACTGTATATAACCTCTACTGTATATAGCCCCTCTACTGTATATAGCATCTACTGTATATAGCCTCTCTACTGTATATAACCTCTACTGTATATAGCCTCTCTACTGTATATAGCCTCTCTACTGTATATAGCCCCTCTACTGTATATAGCCTCTCTACTGTATATAGCCTCTCTACTGTATATAGTCAGCTCTACTGTATATAGCCTCTCTACTGTATATAGCCCTCTACTGTATATAGCCCTCTACTGTATATAGCCTCTCTACTGTATATAGCCCTCTACTGTATATAGCCCTCTACTGTATATAGCCCTCTACTGTATATAGCCTCTCTACTGTATATAGCCCTCTACTGTATATAGCCCTCTACTGTATATAGCCTCTCTACTGTATATAGCCCTCTACTGTATATTGCCTCTCTACTGTATATAGCCCTCTACTGTATATAGCCCTCTACTGTATATAGCCTCTCTACTGTATATAGCCCCTCTACTGTTATAGCCTCTCTACTGTTATAGCCTCTCTACTGTATATAGCCTCTCTACTGTTATAGCCTCTCTACTGTATATAGCCTCTCTACTGAATATAGCCCTCTACTGTATATAGCCTCTCTACTGTATATAGCCTCTCTACTGTATATAGCCCCTCTACTGTATATAGCCTTTCTACTGTATATAGCCTCTCTACTGTTATAGCCTCTCTACTGTATAAAGCCTCTCTACTGCATATAGCCAATCTACTGTATATAGCCCCTCTACTGTTATAGCCTCTCTACTGTATATAGCCTCTCTACTGTATATAGCCCCTCTACTGTATATAGCCCCTCTACTGTATATAGCCTCTTCTGTATATAGCCCCTCTACTGTATATAGCCTCTCTACTGTATATAGCCTCTCTACTGTATATAGCCCTCTACTGTATATAGCCTCTCTACTGTATATAGCCTCTCTACTGTATATAACCTCTACTGTATATAGCCCTCTACTGTATATAGCCTCTCTACTGTATATAACCTCTACTGTATATAGCCTCTCTACTGTATATAGCCTCTACTGTATATAGCCTCTCTACTGTATATAGCCTCTCTACTGTATATAGCCCTCTACTGTATATAGCCTCTCTACTGTATATAGCCTCTCTACTGTATATAACCTCTACTGTATATAGCCCCTCTACTGTATATAGCCCTCTACTGTATATAGCCTCTCTACTGTATATAGCCCCTCTACTGTATATAGCCCCTCTACTGTATATAGCCTCTCTACTGTATATAGCCCTCTACTGTATATAGCCTCTCTACTGTATATAGCCTCTCTACTGTATATAACCTCTACTGTATATAGCCCCTCTACTGTATATAGCCTCTACTGTATATAGCCTCTCTACTGTATATAACCTCTACTGTATATAGCCTCTCTACTGTATATAGCCTCTACTGTATATAGCCTCTCTACTGTATATAGCCTCTCTACTGTATATAGCCTCTCTACTGTATATAGCCTCTCTACTGTATATAGCCTCTCTACTGTATATAGCCCCTCTACTGTATGTAGCCTCTCTACTGTATATAACCTCTACTGTATATAGCCCCTCTACTGTATATAGCCTCTTCTGTATATAGCCCCTCTACTGTATATAGCCCCTCTACTGTATATAGCCCCTCTACTGTATATAGCCTCTCTACTGTATATAGCCTCTCTACTGTATATAGCCTCTACTGTATATAGCCTCTCTACTGTATATAGCCTCTCTACTGTATATAACCTCTACTGTATATAGCCCCTCTACTGTATATAGCCTCTCTACTGTATATAGCCTCTCTACTGTATATAACCTCTACTGTATATAGCCCCTCTACTGTATATAGCCCCTCTACTGTATATAGCCCCTCTACTGTATATAGCTTCTACTGTATATAGCCTCTCTACTGTATATAGCCCTCTACTGTATATAGCCCTCTACTGTATATAGCCTCTACTGTATATAGCCTCTCTACTGTATATAGCCCTCTACTGTATATAGCCCTCTACTGTATATAGCCTCTCTACTGTATATAGCCTCTCTACTGTATATAGCCCTCTACTGTATATAGCCCTCTACTGTATATAGCCTCTCTACTGTATATAGCCTCTCTACTGTATATAGCCTCTACTGTATATAGCCCTCTACTGTATATAGCCTCTCTACTGTATATAGCCTCTCTACTGTATATAGCCCTCTACTGTATATAGCCCTCTACTGTATATAGCCTCTCTACTGTATATAGCCTCTACTGTATATAGCCCTCTACTGTATATAGCCTCTCTACTGTATATAGCCTCTCTACTGTATATAGCCTCTCTACTGTATATAGCCTCTCTACTGTATATAGCCTCTCTACTGTATATAGCCTCTCTACTGTATATAGCCCCTCTACTGTATATAGCCTCTCTACTGTATATAACCTCTACTGTATATAGCCTTTCTACTGTATATAGCCTCTCTACTGTTATAGCCTCTCTACTGTATAAAGCCTCTCTACTGCATATAGCCTCTCTACTGTATATAGCCCCTCTACTGTTATAGCCTCTCTACTGTATATAGCCCCTCTACTGTATATAGCCTCTCTACTGTATATAGCCTCTACTGTATATAGCCTCTCTACTGTATATAGCCTCTCTACTGTATATAGCCCCTCTACTGTATATAGCCTCTACTGTATATAGCCTCTCTACTGTATATAGCCTCTCTACTGTATATAGCCTCTCTACTGTATATAGCCTCTCTACTGTATATAGCCTCTCTACTGTATATAGCCTCTCTACTGTATATAACCTCTACTGTATATAGCCTCTCTACTGTATATAGCCTCTCTACTGTATATAGCCTCTCTACTGTATATAACCTCTACTGTATATAGCCTCTCTACTGTATATAGCCTCTCTACTGTATATAGCCCTCTACTGTATATAGCCCCTCTACTGTATATAGCTCTCTACTGTATATAGCCTCTCTACTGTATATAGCCTCTACTGTATATAGCCTCTACTGTATATAGCCCTCTACTGTATATAGCCCTCTACTGTATATAGCCTCTCTACTGTATATAGCCTCTCTACTGTATATAGCCTCTACTGTATATAGCCTCTCTACTGTATATAGCCTCTCTACTGTATATAGCCCTCTACTGTATATAGCCTCTCTACTGTATATAGCCCTCTACTGTATATAGCCTCTCTACTGTATATAGCCTCTCTACTGTATATAGCCTCTCTACTGTATATAGCCCTCTACTGTATATAGCCTCTCTACTGTATATAGCCTCTCTACTGTATATAGCCCCTCTACTGTATATAGCCTCTCTACTGTATATAGCCTCTCTACTGTATATAGCCCCTCTACTGTATATAGCCCTCTACTGTATATAGCCTCTCTACTGTATATAGCCTCTCTACTGTATATAGCCTCTCTACTGTATATAACCTCTACTGTATATAGCCTTTCTACTGTATATAGCCCTCTACTGTATATAGCCTCTCTACTGTATATAGCCTCTCTACTGTATATAGCCTCTCTACTGTATATAGCCCTCTACTGTATATAGCCTCTCTACTGTATATAGCCTCTCTACTGTATATAGCCTCTCTACTGTATATAGCCTCTCTACTGTATATAGCCTCTCTACTGTATATAGCCTCTCTACTGTATATAGCCTCTCTACTGTATATAGCCTCTACTGTATATAGCCTCTCTACTGTATATAGCCTCTCTACTGTATATAGCCTCTCTACTGTATATAGCCTCTACTGTATATATAGCCTCTCTACTGTATATAGCCTCTCTACTGTATATAGCCTCTCTACTGTATATAGCCTCTCTACTGTATATAGCCTCTCTACTGTATATAGCCCCTCTACTGTATATAGCCTCTCTACTGTGTATAGCCTCTACTGTATATAGCCTCTCTACTGTATATAGCCTCTCTACTGTATATAGCCTCTCTACTGTATATAGCCTCTCTACTGTATATAGCCTCTACTGTATATAGCCTCTCTACTGTATATAGCCTCTCTACTGTATATAGCCCTCTACTGTATATAGCCTCTCTACTGTATATAGCCTCTACTGTATATAGCCTCTACTGTATATAGCCCCTCTACTGTATATAGCCTCTCTACTGTATATAGCCTCTCTACTGTATATAGCCCCTCTACTGTATATAGCCTCTCTACTGTATATAGCCTCTACTGTATATAGCCTCTCTACTGTATATAGCCTCTCTACTGTATATAGCCTCTCTACTGTATATAGCCTCTCTACTGTATATAGCCTCTACTGTATATAGCCCTCTACTGTATATAGCCTCTCTACTGTATATAGCCTCTCTACTGTATATAGCCTCTACTGTATATAGCCTCTCTACTGTATATAGCCTCTACTGTATATAGCCTCTCTACTGTATATAGCCTCTCTACTGTATATAGCCTCTCTACTGTATATAACCTCTACTGTATATAGCCCCTCTACTGTATATAGCCTCTACTGTATATAGCCTCTCTACTGTATATAACCTCTACTGTATATAGCCTCTCTACTGTATATAGCCTCTCTACTGTATATAGCCTCTCTACTGTATATAGCCCCTCTACTGTATATAGCCTCTCTACTGTATATAGCCTCTCTACTGTATATAGCCTCTACTGTATATAGCCTCTCTACTGTATATAGCCTCTCTACTGTATATAGCCTCTCTACTGTATATAGCCTCTACTGTATATAGCCTCTCTACTGTATATAGCCCCTCTACTGTATATAGCCCTCTACTGTATATAGCCTCTCTACTGTATATAGCCTCTCTACTGTATATAAGCCTCTACTGTATATAGCCCTCTACTGTATATAGCCTCTCTACTGTATATAGCCTCTCTACTGTATATAGCCCTCTACTGTAATAGCCCCTCTACTGTATATAGCCTCTCTACTGTATATAGCCTCTCTACTGTATATAGCCTCTACTGTATATAGCCTCTCTACTGTATATAGCCTCTACTGTATATAGCCTCTCTACTGTATATAGCCTCTCTACTGTATATAGCCTCTCTACTGTATATAGCCCCTCTACTGTATATAGCCTCTCTACTGTATATAACCTCTACTGTATATAGCCTTTCTACTGTATATAGCCTCTCTACTGTATATAGCCTCTCTACTGTATATAGCCTCTCTACTGTATATAGCCTCTCTACTGTATATAGCCTCTCTACTGTATATAGCCTCTCTACTGTATATAGCCCCTCTACTGTATATAGCCTCTCTACTGTATATAGCCTCTCTACTGTATATAGCCCCTCTACTGTATATAGCCTCTCTACTGTATATAGCCCCTCTACTGTATATAGCCTTTCTACTGTATATAGCCTCTCTACTGTTATAGCCTCTCTACTGTATAAAGCCTCTCTACTGCATATAGCCTCTCTACTGTATATAGCCCTCTAGTGTTATAGCCTCTCTACTGTATATAGCCTCTCTACTGTATATAGCCCCTCTACTGTATATAGCCCCTCTACTGTATATAGCCTCTTCTGTGTATAGCCCCTCTACTGTATATAGCCTCTCTACTGTATATAGCCTCTCTACTGTATATAACCTCTACTGTATATAGCCTCTCTACTGTATATAGCCTCTACTGTATATAGCCTCTCTACTGTATATAGCCTCTCTACTGTATATAGCCTCTCTACTGTATATAGCCTCTACTGTATATAGCCTCTCTACTGTATATAGCCTCTCTACTGTATATAACCTCTACTGTATATAGCCCCTCTACTGTATATAGCCTCTCTACTGTATATAGCCTCTCTACTGTATATAGCCCCTCTACTGTATATAGCCCCTCTACTGTATATAGCCCCTCTACTGTATATAGCCTCTACTGTATATAGCCTCTCTACTGTATATAGCCTCTCTACTGTATATAACCTCTACTGTATATAGCCCTCTACTGTATATAGCCTCTACTGTATATAGCCTCTCTACTGTATATAACCTCTACTGTATATAGCCTCTCTACTGTATATAGCCTCTACTGTATATAGCCTCTCTACTGTATATAGCCCCTCTACTGTATATAGCCTCTCTACTGTATATAACCTCTACTGTATATAGCCCCTCTACTGTATATAGCCTCTTCTGTATATAGCCCGTCTACTGTATATAGCCCCTCTACTGTATATAGCCCCTCTACTGTATATAGCCTCTCTACTGCATATAGCCATTCTACTGTATATAGCCCCTCTACTGTATATAGCCTCTCTACTGTATATAGCCTCTCTACTGTATATAACCTCTACTGTATATAGCCCCTCTACTGTATATAGCATCTACTGTATATAGCCTCTCTACTGTATATAACCTCTACTGTATATAGCCTCTCTACTGTATATAGCCTCTACTGTATATAGCCTCTACTGTATATAGCCTCTCTACTGTATATAGCCTCTCTACTGTATATAGCCCCTCTACTGTATATAGCCTCTCTACTTTATATAGCCTCTCTACTGTATATAGCCCCTCTACTGTAATAGCCCCTCTACTGTATATAGCCTCTCTACTGTATATAGCCTCTCTACTGTATATAACCTCTACTGTATATAGCCTCTCTACTGTATATAGCCTCTCTACTGTATATAGCCTCTACTGTATATAGCCTCTCTACTGTATATAACCTCTACTGAAAATAGACTCTCTACTGTAAATAGCCTCTACTGTATATAGCCCTTCTACTGTATATAGCCTCTCTACTGTATATAGCCCCTCTACTGTATATAGCCTCTACTGTATATAGCCTCTCTACTGTATATAGCCTCTCTACTGTATATAGCCCCTCTACTGTATATAGCCTCTCTACTGTATATAGCCTCTCTACTGTATATAGCCCCTCTACTGTATATAGCCTCTCTACTGTATATAACCTCTACTGTATATAGCCTTTCTACTGTATATAGCCTCTCTACTGTTATAGCCTCTCTACTGTATAAAGCCTCTCTACTGCATATAGCCTCTCTACTGTATATAGCCTCTACTGTATTCTACTGTATAGCCTCTCTACTGTATATAGCCTCTCTACTGTATATAGCCCTCTACTGTATATAGCCTCTCTACTGTATATAGCCTCTCTACTGTATATAGCCCTCTACTGTATATAGCCTCTCTACTGTATATAGCCCTCTACTGTATATATAGCCTTTCTACTGTATATAGCCTCTCTACTGTATATAGCCTCTCTACTGTATAAAGCCTCTACTGCATATAGCCTCTCTACTGTATATAGCCCTCTACTGTATATAGCCTCTCTACTGTATATAGCCTCTCTACTGTATATAGCCCTCTACTGTATATAGCTCTCTACTGTATATAGCCTCTACTGTATATAGCCCTCTACTGTATATAGCCTTCTCTCTACTGTATATAGCCTCTCTACTGTATATAGCCTCTCTACTGTATATAGCCCCTCTACTGTATATAGCCTCTCTACTGTATATAGCCTCTCTACTGTATATAGCTCCTCTACTGTATATAGCCTCTCTACTGTATATAGCCTCTCTACTGTATATAACCTCTACTGTATATAGCCCTCTACTGTATATAGCCTCTCTACTGTATATAGCCTCTCTACTGTATATAGCCTCTCTACTGTATATAGCCTCTCTACTGTATATAGCCCTCTACTGTATATAGCCCTCTACTGTATATAGCCCTCTACTGTATATAGCCTCTCTACTGTATATAGCCTCTCTACTGTATATAGCCCCTCTACTGTATATAGCCTCTCTACTGTATATAGCCCCTCTACTGTATATAGCCTCTCTACTGTATATAGCCTCTCTACTGTATATAGCCTCTCTACTGTATATAGCCTCTCTACTGTATATAGCCTCTCTACTGTATATAGCCCTCTACTGTATATAGCCTCTCTACTGTATATAGCCTCTCTACTGTATATAGCCCTCTACTGTATATAGCCCTCTACTGTATATAGCCTCTACTGTATATAGCCCTCTACTGTATATAGCCCTCTACTGTATATAGCCTCTCTACTGTATATAACCTCTACTGTATATAGCCTCTCTACTGTATATAGCCTCTACTGTATATAGCCTCTCTACTGTATATAGCCTCTCTACTGTATATAGCCCCTCTACTGTATATAGCCTCTCTACTGTATATAGCCTCTCTACTGTATATAGCCTCTCTACTGTATATAGCCTCTACTGTATATAGCCCTCTACTGTATATAGCCTCTACTGTATATAGCCTCTCTACTGTATATAGCCTCTCTACTGTATATAGCCTCTCTACTGTATATAGCCTCTCTACTGTATATAGCCCTCTACTGTATATAGCCTCTCTACTGTATATAGCCTCTCTACTGTATATAACCTCTACTGTATATAGCCCTCTACTGTATATAGCCTCTACTGTATATAGCCTCTCTACTGTATATAACCTCTACTGTATATAGCCTCTCTACTGTATATAGCCTCTACTGTATATAGCCTCTCTACTGTATATAGCCTCTCTACTGTATATAGCCTCTCTACTGTATATAGCCTCTACTGTATATAGCCCCTCTACTGTATATAGCCTCTACTGTATATAGCCTCTACTGTATATAGCCTCTCTACTGTATATAGCCTCTCTACTGTATATAGCCTCTCTACTGTATATAGCCCTCTACTGTATATAGCCCTCTACTGTATATAGCCTCTCTACTGTATATAGCCTCTCTACTGTATATAACCTCTACTGTATATAGCCCTCTACTGTATATAGCCTCTACTGTATATAGCCTCTCTACTGTATATAACCTCTACTGTATATAGCCTCTCTACTGTATATAGCCTCTACTGTATATAGCCTCTACTGTATATAGCCTCTCTACTGTATATAGCCTCTCTACTGTATATAGCCCCTCTACTGTATATAGCCTCTCTACTGTATATAGCCTCTCTACTGTATATAGCCCTCTACTGTATATAGCCTCTCTACTGTATATAGCCTCTCTACTGTATATAGCCTCTCTACTGTATATAACCTCTACTGTATATAGCCTCTCTACTGTATATAGCCTCTCTACTGTATATAGCCTCTACTGTATATAGCCTCTCTACTGTATATAACCTCTACTGTATATAGACTCTCTACTGTAAATAGCCTCTACTGTATATACTCCTTCTACTGTATATAGCCTCTCTACTGTATATATAGCCCCTCTACTGTATATAGCCTCTCTACTGTATATAGCCCTCTACTGTATATAGCCTCTCTACTGTATATAGCCTCTCTACTGTATATAGCCCTTCTACTGTATATAGCCTCTCTACTGTATATAGCCTCTCTACTGTATATAGCCTCTCTACTGTATATAGCCTCTCTACTGTATATAGCCTCTCTACTGTATATAGCCTCTCTACTGTATATAGCCTCTCTACTGTATATAGCCCTCTACTGTATATAGCCTCTCTACTGTATATAGCCTCTCTACTGTATATAGCCTCTACTGTATATAGCCTCTCTACTGTATATAGCCTCTCTACTGTATATAGCCCTCTACTGTATATAGCCTCTCTACTGTATATAGCCCCTCTACTGTATATAGCCTCTCTACTGTATATAGCCTCTACTGTATATAGCCCCTCTACTGTATATAGCCTCTCTACTGTATATAGCCTCTCTACTGTATATAGCCCCTCTACTGTTATAGCCTCTCTACTGTATATAGCCCTCTACTGTATATAGCCCTCTACTGTATATAGCCTCTCTACTGTATATAGCCCTCTACTGTATATAGCCTCTACTGTATATAGCCCTCTACTGTATATAGCCTCTACTGTATATAGCCTCTCTACTGTATATAGCCCTCTACTGTATATAGCCTCTCCTCTACTGTATATAGCCTCTCTACTGTATATAGCCCTCTACTGTATATAGCCTCTCTACTGTATATAGCCTCTCTACTGTATATAGCCTCTACTGTATATAGCCCTCTACTGTATATAGCCTCTACTGTATATAGCCTCTCTACTGTATATAGCCTCTCTACTGTATATAGCCTCTCTACTGTATATAGCCTCTCTACTGTATATAGCCTCTCTACTGTATATAGCCCTCTACTGTATATAGCCTCTCTACTGTATATAGCCTCTACTGTATATAGCCCTTCTACTGTATAAAGCCTCTCTACTGTATATAGCCTCTCTACTGTATATAGCCTCTACTGTATATAGCCTCTCTACTGTATATAGCCTCTCTACTGTATATAGCCTCTACTGTATATAGCCTCTACTGTATATAGCCTCTCTACTGTATATAGCCTCTCTACTGTATATAGCCTCTCTACTGTATATAACCTCTACTGTATATAGCCTCTCTACTGTATATAGCCTCTACTGTATATAGCCCCTCTACTGTATATAGCCTCTCTACTGTATATAGCCTCTCTACTGTATATAGCCTCTCTACTGTATATAGCCTCTCTACTGTATATAGCCTCTACTGTATATAGCCTCTCTACTGTATATAGCCTCTCTACTGTATATAGCCTCTCTACTGTATATAGCCTCTCTACTGTATATAACCTCTACTGTATATAGCCTCTCTACTGTATATAGCCTCTCTACTGTATATAGCCTCTACTGTATATAGCCTCTCTACTGTATATAGCCTCTACTGTATATAGCCTCTCTACTGTATATAGCCTCTCTACTGTATATAGCCCTCTACTGTATATAGCCTCTCTACTGTATATAGCCCTCTACTGTATATAGCCTCTACTGTATATAGCCTCTCTACTGTATATAGCCTCTCTACTGTATATAGCCCTCTACTGTATATAGCCTCTCTACTGTATATAGCCTCTCTACTGTATATAGCCTCTCTACTGTATATAGCCTCTCTACTGTATATAGCCTCTACTGTATATAGCCTCTCTACTGTATATAGCCCTCTACTGTATATAGCCTCTCTACTGTATATAGCCTCTCTACTGTATATAGCCTCTCTACTGTATATAGCCTCTCTACTGTATATAGCCTCTCTACTGTATATAGCCTCTCTACTGTATATAGCCTCTCTACTGTATATAGCCTCTCTACTGTATATAGCCTCTCTACTGTATATAGCCCTCTACTGTATATAGCCTCTCTACTGTATATAGCCTCTCTACTGTATATAGCCTCTCTACTGTATATAGCCTCTCTACTGTATATAGCCTCTCTACTGTATATAGCCTCTCTACTGTATATAGCCTCTCTACTGTATATAGCCCTCTACTGTATATAGCCTCTCTACTGTATATAGCCTCTACTGTATATAGCCCTCTACTGTATATAGCCTCTCTACTGTATATAGCCTCTCTACTGTATATAGCCCTCTACTGTATATAGCCTCTCTACTGTATATAGCCTCTCTACTGTATATAGCCTCTACTGTATATAGCCTCTCTACTGTATATAGCCTCTCTACTGTATATAGCCTCTACTGTATATAGCCTCTCTACTGTATATAGCCTCTCTACTGTATATAGCCCTCTACTGTATATAGCCCTCTACTGTATATAGCCTCTCTACTGTATATAGCCTCTCTACTGTATATAGCTACTGTATATAACCTCTACTGTATATAGCCTCTCTACTGTATATAGCCTCTACTGTATATAGCCTCTCTACTGTATATAGCCTCTACTGTATATAGCCTCTCTACTGTATATAGCCTCTACTGTATATAGCCTCTACTGTATATAGCCTCTCTACTGTATATAACCTCTACTGTATATAGCCTCTCTACTGTATATAGACCCTCTACTGTATATAGCCTCTCTACTGTATATAGCCCCTCTACTGTATATAGCCTCTACTGTATATAGCCCCTCTACTGTATATAGCCTCTACTGTATATAGCCTCTCTACTGTATATAACCTCTACTGTATATAGCCTCTCTACTGTATATAGCCTCTACTGTATATAGCCTCTACTGTATATAGCCTCTCTACTGTATATAGCCTCTCTACTGTATATAGCCTCTCTACTGTATATAGCCCCTCTACTGTATATAGCCTCTCTACTGTATATAGCCTCTACTGTATATAGCCTCTCTACTGTATATAGCCCCTCTACTGTATATAGCCCCTCTACTGTATATAGCCTCTACTGTATATAGCCTCTCTACTGTATATAGCCCCTCTACTGTATATAGCCCCTCTACTGTATATAGCCTCTCTACTGTATATAACCCCTCTACTGTATATAGCCTCTCTACTGTATATAGCCTCTCTACTGTATATAGCCCCTCTACTGTATATAGCCCCTCTACTGTATATAGCCTCTCTACTGTATATAGCCTCTCTACTGTATATAGCCTCTACTGTATATAGCCTCTCTACTGTATATAACCTCTACTGTATATAGCCTCTCTACTGTATATAGCCTCTCTACTGTATATAGCCTCTACTGTATATAGCCTCTCTACTGTATATAGCCCTCTACTGTATATAGCCTCTCTACTGTATATAGCCTCTCTACTGTATATAGCCCTCTACTGTATATAGCCTCTCTACTGTATATAGCCCTCTACTGTATATAGCCCTCTACTGTATATAGCCTCTCTACTGTATATAGCCTCTACTGTATATAGCCCTTCTACTGTATATAGCCCTCTACTGTATATAGCCTCTCTACTGTATATAGCCTCTCTACTGTATATAGCCCTCTACTGTATATAGCCTCTCTACTGTATATAGCCTCTCTACTGTATATAGCCTCTACTGTATATAGCCTCTCTACTGTATATAGCCTCTCTACTGTATATAGCCCTCTACTGTATATAGCCTCTCTACTGTATATAGCCTCTCTACTGTATATAGCCTCTACTGTATATAGCCTCTCTACTGTATATAACCTCTACTGTATATAGACTCTCTACTGTATATAGCCTCTCTACTGTATATAGCCCTCTACTGTATATAGCCTCTCTACTGTATATAGCCCCTCTACTGTATATAGCCTCTCTACTGTATATAGCCCTCTACTGTATATAGCCCTCTACTGTATATAGCCTCTCTACTGTATATAGCCTCTACTGTATATAGCCCTCTACTGTATATAGCCTCTCTACTGTATATAGCCTCTACTGTATATAGCCCTCTACTGTATATAGCCCTCTACTGTATATAGCCTCTCTACTGTATATAGCCTCTCTACTGTATATAGCCTCTACTGTATATAGCCTCACTACTGTATATAGCCTCTCTACTGTAATAGCCCCTCTACTGTATATAGCCTCTCTACTGTATATAGCCTCTCTACTGTATATAGCCTCTACTGTATATAGCCTCTCTACTGTATATAGCCTCTCTACTGTATATAGCTCTCTACTGTATATAGCCTCTACTGTATATAGCCTCTCTACTGTATATAGCCTCTACTGTATATAGCCCTCTACTGTATATAGCCTCTCTACTGTATATAGCCCTCTCTACTGTATATAGCCCCTCTACTGTATATAGCCTCTCTACTGTATATAGCCCCTCTACTGTATATAGCCTCTACTGTATATATAGCCTCTCTACTGTATATAGCCTCTACTGTATATAGCCTCTACTGTATATAGCCTCTCTACTGTATATAGCCCTCTACTGTATATAGCCTCTACTGTATATAGCCTCTCTACTGTATATAGCCTCTACTGTATATAGCCTCTCTACTGTATATAGCCCTCTACTGTATATAGCCTCTCTACTGTATATAGCCTCTACTGTATATAGCCTCTACTGTATATAGCCCTCTACTGTATATAGCCTCTCTACTGTATATAGCCTCTCTACTGTATATAGCCTCTACTGTATATAGCCCTCTACTGTATATAGCCTCTACTGTATATAGCCTCTCTACTGTATATAGCCTCTCTACTGTATATAGCCTCTCTACTGTATATAGCCCTCTACTGTATATAGCCTCTACTGTATATAGCCTCTCTACTGTATATAGCCCTCTACTGTATATAGCCCTCTACTGTATATAGCCTCTACTGTATATAGCCTCTCTACTGTATATAACCTCTACTGTATATAGCCTCTCTACTGTATATAGCCTCTACTGTATATAGCCCTCTACTGTATATAGCCTCTCTACTGTATATAGCCTCTCTACTGTATATAGCCTCTCTACTGTATATAGCCTCTCTACTGTATATAGCCTCTACTGTATATAGCCTCTACTGTATATAGCCTCTACTGTATATAGCCTCTACTGTATATAGCCTCTCTACTGTATATAGCCTCTCTACTGTATATAGCCTCTCTACTGTATATAGCCCTCTACTGTATATAGCCTCTCTGCTGTATATAGCCTCTCTACTGTATATAGCCCCTCTACTGTATATAGCCTCTACTGTATATAGCCTCTCTACTGTATATAGCCCCTCTACTGTATATAGCCTCTCTACTGTATATAGCCTCTCTACTGTATATAGCCTCTCTACTGTATATAGCCCTCTACTGTATATAGCCTCTACTGTATATAGCCTCTCTACTGTATATAGCCCTCTACTGTATATAGCCTCTCTACTGTATAAAGCCTCTCTACTGTATATAGCCTCTCTACTGTATATAGCCTCTCTACTGTATATAGCCTCTCTACTGTATATAGCCTCTCTACTGTATATAGCCTCTACTGTATATAGCCTCTCTACTGTATATAGCCTCTACTGTATATAGCCTCTCTACTGTATATAGCCTCTACTGTATATAGCCCTCTACTGTATATAGCCTCTCTACTGTATATAGCCCTCTACTGTATATAGCCTCTCTACTGTATATAGCCTCTCTACTGTATATAGCCTCTACTGTATATAGCCTCTCTACTGTATATAGCCTCTCTACTGTATATAGCCCTCTACTGTATATAGCCTCTCTACTGTATATAGCCTCTACTGTATATAGCCCTCTACTGTATATAGCCCTCTACTGTATATAGCCTCTCTACTGTATATAGCCTCTCTACTGTATATAGCCTCTCTACTGTATATAACCTCTACTGTATATAGCCTCTCTACTGTATATAGCCTCTACTGTATATAGCTTCTCTACTGTATATAGCCCCTCTACTGTATATAGCCCCTCTACTGTATATAGCCTCTCTACTGTATATAGCCTCTCTACTGTATATAGCCCTCTACTGTATATAGCCCTCTACTGTATATAGCCTCTCTACTGTATATAGCCTCTCTACTGTATATAGCCTCTACTGTATATAGCCTCTCTACTGTATATAACCTCTACTGTATATAGCCTCTCTACTGTATATAGCCTCTACTGTATATAGCCTCTCTACTGTATATAGCCTCTCTACTGTATATAGCCTCTCTACTGTATATAGCCTCTCTACTGTATATAGCCTCTCTACTGTATATAGCCCCTCTACTGTATATAGCCTCTCTACTGTATATAGCCCCTCTACTGTATATAGCCTCTCTACTGTATATAGCCTCTCTACTGTATATAGCCTCTACTGTATATAGCCCTCTACTGTATATAGCCCCTCTACTGTATATAGCCTCTCTACTGTATATAGCCCCTCTACTGTATATAGCCTCTCTACTGTATATAGCCTCTCTACTGTATATAGCCTCTACTGTATATAGCCTCTCTACTGTATATAGCCTCTCTACTGTATATAGCCCCTCTACTGTATATAGCCCCTCTACTGTATATAGCCTCTCTACTGTATATAGCCTCTACTGTATAGCCTCTACTGTATATAGCCCCCTCTACTGTATATAGCCTCTCTACTGTATATAGCCTCTCTACTGTATATAGCCCTCTACTGTATATAGCCTCTACTGTATATAGCCCTCTACTGTATATAGCCTCTACTGTATATAGCCTCTCTACTGTATATAGCCTCTACTGTATATAGCCTCTCTACTGTATATAGCCCCTCTACTGTATATAGCCTCTCTACTGTATATAGCCTCTCTACTGTATATAGCCCCTCTACTGTATATAGCCTCTACTGTATATAGCCTCTCTACTGTATATAGCCTCTCTACTGTATATAGCCCTCTACTGTATATAGCCTCTCTACTGTATATAGCCTCTCTACTGTATATAACCTCTACTGTATATAGCCCTCTACTGTATATAGCCTCTACTGTATATAGCCTCTCTACTGTATATAAGCCTCTCTACTGTATATAGCCTCTCTACTGTATATAGCCTCTACTGTATATAGCTTCTACTGTATATAGCCTCTCTACTGTATATAGCCCCTCTACTGTATATAGCCTCTCTACTGTATATAGCCCCTCTACTGTATATAGCCTCTCTACTGTATATAGCCTCTACTGTATATAGCCCTCTACTGTATATAGCCCTCTACTGTATATAGCCTCTCTACTGTATATAGCCTCTACTGTATATAGCCTCTCTACTGTATATAGCCCTCTACTGTATATAGCCCCTCTACTGTATATAGCCTCTCTACTGTATATAGCCCCTCTACTGTATATAGCCTCTCTACTGTATATAGCCTCTCTACTGTATATAGCCTCTCTACTGTATATAGCCCTCTACTGTATATAGCCTCTCTACTGTATATAGCCTCTCTACTGTATATAACCTCTACTGTATATAGCCCTCTACTGTATATAGCCTCTACTGTATATAGCCTCTCTACTGTATATAACCTCTACTGTATATAGCCTCTCTACTGTATATAGCCTCTACTGTATATAGCCTCTACTGTATATAGCCTCTCTACTGTATATAGCCCCTCTACTGTATATAGCCTCTACTGTATATAGCCTCTCTACTGTATATAACCTCTACTGTATATAGCCTCACTACTGTATATAGCCTCTACTGTATATGGCCTCTACTGTATATAGCCTCTCTACTATATATATCGTCTCTACTGTATATAGCCCCTCTACTGTATATAGCCCCTCTGCTGTATATAGCCTCTCTACTGTATATAGCCCCTCTACTGTATATAGCCTCTACTGTATATAGCCTCTCTACTGTATATAGCCCCTCTACTGTATATAGCCCCTCTACTGTATATAGCCTCTACTGTATATAGCCTCTCTACTGTATATAGCCCCTCTACTGTATATAGCCTCTCTACTGTATATAGCCTCTCTACTGTATATAGCCCTCTACTGTATATAGCCTCTCTACTGTATATAGCCTCTCTACTGTATATAGCCCCTCTACTGTATATAGCCCTCTACTGTATATAGCCTCTCTACTGTATATAGCCTCTACTGTATATAGCCTCTACTGTATATAGCCTCTACTGTATATAGCCTCTCTACTGTATATAGCCCTCTACTGTATATAGCCTCTCTACTGTATATAGCCCTCTACTGTATATAGCCCCTCTACTGTATATAGCCTCTCTACTGTATATAGCCCCTCTACTGTATATAGCCTCTCTACTGTATATAGCCTCTCTACTGTATATAGCCTCTCTACTGTATATAGCCCTCTACTGTATATAGCCTCTCTACTGTATATAGCCTCTCTACTGTATATAACCTCTACTGTATATAGCCCCTCTACTGTATATAGCCTCTACTGTATATAGCCTCTCTACTGTATATAGCCTCTACTGTATATAGCCTCTCTACTGTATATAGCCTCTACTGTATATAGCCTCTACTGTATATAGCCTCTCTACTGTATATAGCCCCTCTACTGTATATAGCCTCTCTACTGTATATAGCCCCTCTACTGTATATAGCCTCTCTACTGTATATAACCTCTCTACTGTATATAGCCTCTACTGTATATAGCCTCTACTGTATATAGCCATTCTACTGTATATAGCCCCTCTACTGTATATAGCCTCTCTACTGTATATAGCCCCTCTACTGTATATAGCCCCTCTACTGTATATAGCCTATCTACTGTATATAGCCTCTACTGTATATAGCCTCTCTACTGTATATAGCCTCTCTACTGTATATAGCCTCTCTACTGTATATAGCCTCTACTGTATATAGCCTCTCTACTGTATATAACCTCTACTGTATATAGCCTCTCTACTGTATATAGCCTCTACTGTATATAGCCTCTCTACTGTATATAACCTCTACTGTATATAGCCTCTCTACTGTATATAGCCTCTACTGTATATAGCCTCTCTACTGTATATAGCCTCTCTACTGTATATAGCCCTCTACTGTATATAGCCTCTACTGTATATAGCCTCTCTACTGTATATAGCCTCCTCTACTGTATATAGCCTCTCTACTGTATATAGCCTCTACTGTATATAGCCCTCTACTGTATATAGCCTCTCTACTGTATATAGCCTCTCTACTGTATATAGCCCTCTACTGTATATAGCCCTCTACTGTATATAGCCTCTCTACTGTATATAGCCCCTCTACTGTATATAGCCCCTCTACTGTATATAGCCTCTACTGTATATAGCCCCTCTACTGTATATAGCCTCTCTACTGTATATAGCCTCTACTGTATATAGCCTCTCTACTGTATATAGCCCCTCTACTGTATATAGCCCTCTACTGTATATAGCCTCTCTACTGTATATAGCCCCTCTACTGTATATAGCCTCTACTGTATATAGCCTCTCTACTGTATATAGCCTCTCTACTGTATATAGCCCCTCTACTGTATATAGCCTCTCTACTGTATATAGCCTCTCTACTGTATATAGCCCTCTACTGTATATAGCCTCTCTACTGTATATAGCCTCTACTGTATATAGCCTCTCTACTGTATATAGCCTCTACTGTATATAGCCCTCTACTGTATATAGCCTCTCTACTGTATATAGCCCTCTACTGTATATAGCCTCTCTACTGTATATAGCCTCTCTACTGTATATAGCCCCTCTACTGTATATAGCCTCTCTACTGTATATAGCCCCTCTACTGTATAAAGCCCCTCTACTGTATATAGCCTCTCTACTGTATATAGCCTCTACTGTATATAGCCCTCTACTGTATATAGCCCCTCTACTGTATATAGCCTCTCTACTGTATATAGCCTCTCTACTGTATATAGCCCCTCTACTGTATATAGCCTCTCTACTGTATATAGCCTCTCTACTGTATATAGCCTCTACTGTATATAGCCTCTACTGTATATAGCCTCTCTACTGTATATAGCCCTCTCTACTGTATATAGCCTCTCTACTGTATATAGCCTCTCTACTGTATATAGCCCCCTCTACTGTATATAGCCCTCTACTGTATATAGCCTCTCTACTGTATATAGCCTCTCTACTGTATATAGCCTCTCTACTGTATATAGCCTCTCTACTGTATATAGCCTCTACTGTATATAGCCTCTCTACTGTATATAGCCTCTACTGTATATAGCCCTCTACTGTATATAGCCTCTCTACTGTATATATAGCCTCTCTACTGTATATAGCCTCTCTACTGTATATAGCCTCTACTGTATATAGCCTCTCTACTGTATATAGCCTCTCTACTGTATATAGCCCTCTACTGTATATAGCCCCCTCTACTGTATATAGCCTCTCTACTGTATATAGCCTCTACTGTATATAGCCCTCTCTACTGTATATAGCCCTCTACTGTATATAGCCTCTCTACTGTATATAGCCCTCTACTGTATATAGCCTCTCTACTGTATATAGCCTCTCTACTGTATATAGCCTCTCTACTGTATATAGCCCTCTACTGTATATAGCCTCTCTACTGTATATAGCCCTCTACTGTATATAGCCTCTCTACTGTATATAGCCTCTACTGTATATAGCCTCTCTACTGTATATAGCCTCTACTGTATATAGCCCTCTACTGTATATAGCCCTCTACTGTATATAGCCTCTCTACTGTATATAGCCCTCTACTGTATATAGCCTCTCTACTGTATATAGCCTCTCTACTGTATATAGCCTCTCTACTGTATATAGCCTCTACTGTATATAGCCTCTCTACTGTATATAGCCTCTCTACTGTATATAGCCTCTCTACTGTATATAGCCCTCTACTGTATATAGCCCTCTACTGTATATAGCCTCTACTGTATATAGCCTCTCTACTGTATATAAGCCTCTACTGTATATAGCCTCTCTACTGTATATAGCCTCTACTGTATATAGCCTCTACTGTATATAGCCTCTCTACTGTATATAGCCTCTCTACTGTATATAGCCTCTCTACTGTATATAGCCCTCTACTGTATATAGCCTCTCTACTGTATATAGCCTCTACTGTATATAGCCTCTCTACTGTATATAGCCCTCTACTGTATATAGCCCTCTACTGTATATAGCCTCTACTGTATATAGCCTCTCTACTGTATATAGCCCTCTACTGTATATAGCCCTCTACTGTATATAGCCTCTCTACTGTATATAACCTCTCTACTGTATATAGCCTCTCTACTGTATATAGCCTCTCTACTGTATATAGCCCTCTACTGTATATAGCCCCTCTACTGTATATAGCCTCTCTACTGTATATAGCCTCTCTACTGTATATAGCCTCTCTACTGTATATAACCTCTACTGTATATAGCCTCTCTACTGTATATAGCCTCTCTACTGTATATAGCCCCTCTACTGTATATAGCCTCTCTACTGTATATAAGCCTCTCTACTGTATATAGCCTCTCTACTGTATATAGCCTCTACTGTATATAGCCTCTCTACTGTATATAGCCTCTACTGTATATAGCCCTCTACTGTATATAGCCTCTCTACTGTATATAGCCCTCTACTGTATATAGCCTCTCTACTGTATATAGCCTCTCTACTGTATATAGCCTCTCTACTGTATATAGCCCTCTACTGTATATAGCCTCTCTACTGTATATAGCCTCTCTACTGTATATAGCCTCTCTACTGTATATAGCCTCTACTGTATATAGCCCTCTACTGTATATAGCCCTCTACTGTATATAGCCTCTACTGTATATAGCCTCTCTACTGTATATAGCCCCTCTACTGTATATAGCCTCTCTACTGTATATAGCCTCTCTACTGTATATAGCCCCTCTACTGTATATAGCCTCTACTGTGTATATAGCCTCTCTACTGTGTATAGCCTCTACTGTATATAGCCCCTCTACTGTATATAGCCCTCTACTGTATATAGCCTCTCTACTGTATATAGCCTCTACTGTATATAGCCTCTCTACTGTATATAGCCTCTCTACTGTATATAGCCTCTACTGTATATAGCCCTCTACTGTATATAGCCCTCTACTGTATATAGCCCTCTACTGTATATAGCCTCTCTACTGTATATAGCCTCTACTGTATATAGCCTCTCTACTGTATATAGCCCTCTACTGTATATAGCCCTCTACTGTATATAGCCTCTCTACTGTATATAGCCTCTCTACTGTATATAGCCTCTCTCTACTGTATATAGCCCTCTACTGTATATAGCCTCTCTACTGTATATAGCCTCTCTACTGTATATAGCCTCTCTACTGTATATAGCCCTCTACTGTATATAGCCTCTACTGTATATAGCCTCTCTACTGTATATAGCTTCTCTACTGTATATAGCCCCTCTACTGTATATAGCCCCTCTACTGTATATAGCCTCTCTACTGTATATAGCCTCTCTACTGTATATAGCCCTCTACTGTATATAGCCCTCTACTGTATATAGCCTCTCTACTGTATATAGCCTCTCTACTGTATATAACCTCTACTGTATATAGCCTCTCTACTGTATATAGCCTCTACTGTATATAGCCTCTCTACTGTATATAGCCTCTACTGTATATAGCCTCTCTACTGTATATAGCCCTCTACTGTATATAGCCTCTACTGTATATAGCCTCTCTACTGTATATAGCCTCTCTACTGTATATAGCCTCTCTACTGTATATAGCCTCTACTGTATATAGCCCTCTACTGTATATAGCCTCTCTACTGTATATAGCCTCTCTACTGTATATAGCCCTCTACTGTATATAGCCTCTCTACTGTATATAGCCTCTCTACTGTATATAACCTCTACTGTATATAGCCCCTCTACTGTATATAGCCTCTACTGTATATAGCCTCTCTACTGTATATAACCTCTACTGTATATAGCCTCTCTACTGTATATAGCCTCTACTGTATATAGCCTCTACTGTATATAGCCTCTCTACTGTATATAGCCCTCTACTGTATATATAGCCTCTCTACTGTATATAGCCCTCTACTGTATATAGCCTCTCTACTGTATATAGCCTCTCTACTGTATATAACCTCTACTGTATATAGCCCCTCTACTGTATATAGCCTCTACTGTATATAGCCTCTCTACTGTATATAGCCTCTCTACTGTATATAGCCTCTCTACTGTATATAGCCTCTACTGTATATAGCCTCTCTACTGTATATAGCCTCTCTACTGTATATAGCCTCTACTGTATATAGCCTCTCTACTGTATATAGCCCCTCTACTGTATATAGCCTCTCTACTGTATATAGCCCTCTACTGTATATAGCCTCTACTGTATATAGCCTCTCTACTGTATATAGCCTCTCTACTGTATATAGCCCTCTACTGTATATAGCCTCTCTACTGTATATAGCCTCTCTACTGTATATAGCCCCTCTACTGTATATAGCCTCTCTACTGTATATAGCCTCTCTACTGTATATAGCCTCTCTACTGTATATAGCCTCTACTGTATATAGCCTCTCTACTGTATATAGCCCCTCTACTGTATATAGCCCTCTACTGTATATAGCCTCTACTGTATATAGCCTCTCTACTGTATATAGCCTCTACTGTATATAGCCTCTCTACTGTATATAGCCTCTCTACTGTATATAGCCTCTACTGTATATAGCCTCTACTGTATATAGCCTCTCTACTGTATATAGCCTCTCTACTGTATATAGCCCTCTACTGTATATAGCCTCTACTGTATATAGCCTCTCTACTGTATATAGCCCCTCTACTGTATATAGCCTCTCTACTGTATATAGCCCTCTACTGTATATAGCCTCTCTACTGTATATAGCCTCTCTACTGTATATAGCCTCTACTGTATATAGCCCTCTACTGTATATAGCCCTCTACTGTATATAGCCTCTCTACTGTATATAGCCTCTCTACTGTATATAGCCCCCTCTACTGTATATAGCCTCTCTACTGTATATAGCCTCTCTACTGTATATAGCCCTCTACTGTATATAGCCTCTCTACTGTATATAGCCTCTCTACTGTATATAGCCCCTCTACTGTATATAGCCCTCTACTGTATATAGCCTCTCTACTGTATATAGCCTCTCTACTGTATATAGCCCTCTACTGTATATAGCCTCTCTACTGTATATAGCCTCTCTACTGTATATAGCCTCTCTACTGTATATAGCCTCTCTACTGTATATAGCCTCTCTACTGTATATAGCCCTCTACTGTATATAGCCTCTCTACTGTATATAGCCCCTCTACTGTATATAGCCTCTACTGTATATAGCCTCTCTACTGTATATAGCCCCTCTACTGTATATAGACCCTCTACTGTATATAGCCTCTCTACTGTATATAACCCCTCTACTGTATATAGCCTCTCTACTGTATATAGCCTCTCTACTGTATATAGCCCTCTACTGTATAGCCTCTACTGTATATAGCCTCTACTGTATATAGCCTCTCTACTGTATATAGCCTCTCTACTGTATATAGCCTCTACTGTATATAGCCTCTCTACTGTATATAGCCTCTCTACTGTATATAGCCTCTACTGTATATAGCCTCTCTACTGTATATAACCTCTACTGTATATAGCCTCTACTGTATATAGCCTCTCTACTGTATATAGCCTCTCTACTGTATATAGCCCCTCTACTGTATATAGCCTCTCTACTGTATATAGCCTCTACTGTATATAGCCTCTCTACTGTATATAGCCCCTCTACTGTATTTAGCCTCTCTCTTCTGTATATAGCCCCTCTACTGTATATAGCCCTCTACTGTATATAGCCTCTCTACTGTATATAGCCTCTACTGTATATAGCCTCTCTACTGTATATAGCCTCTCTACTGTATATAGCCCTCTACTGTATATAGCCTCTCTACTGTATATAGCCTCTACTGTATATAGCCTCTACTGTATATAACCCTCTACTGTATATAGCCTCTCTACTGTATATAGCCTCTCTACTGTATATAGCCCTCTACTGTATATAGCCTCTCTACTGTATATAGCCTCTCTACTGTATATAGCCTCTACTGTATATAGCCCCTCTACTGTATATAGCCTCTCTACTGTATATAGCCTCTCTACTGTATATAGCCCTCTACTGTATAACCTCTACTGTATATAGCCTCTCTACTGTATATAGCCTCTCTACTGTATATAGCCTCTCTACTGTATATAGCCCCTCTACTGTATATAGCCCTCTACTGTATATAGCCTCTCTACTGTATATAGCCTCTACTGTATATAGCCTCTCTACTGTATATAGCCTCTCTACTGTATATAGCCCCTCTACTGTATATAGCCTCTCTACTGTATATAGCCTCTACTGTATATAGCCTCTCTACTGTATATAGCCCCTCTACTGTATATAGCCTCTCTACTGTATATAGCCTCTCTACTGTATATAGCCCTCTACTGTATATAGCCTCTCTACTGTATATAGCCTCTACTGTATATAGCCTCTACTGTATATAGCCTCTCTACTGTATATAGCCTCTCTACTGTATATAGCCCCTCTACTGTATATAGCCTCTCTACTGTATATAGCCTCTACTGTATATAGCCTCTACTGTATATAGCCTCTCTACTGTATATAGCCCTCTACTGTATATAGCCTCTCTACTGTATATAGCCTCTCTACTGTATATAGCCTCTCTACTGTATATAGCCCCTCTACTGTATATAGCCTCTCTACTGTATATAGCCTCTCTACTGTATATAGCCCTCTACTGTATATAGCCTCTCTACTGTATATAGCCTCTCTACTGTATATAGCCCTCTACTGTATATAGCCTCTCTACTGTATATAGCCTCTCTACTGTATATAGCCCTCTACTGTATATAGCCTCTCTACTGTATATAGCCTCTCTACTGTATATAGCCTCTCTACTGTATATAGCCTCTACTGTATATAGCCTCTCTACTGTGTATAGCCTCTACTGTATATAGCCCCTCTACTGTATATAGCCCCTCTACTGTATATAGCCTCTCTACTGTATATAGCCTCTCTACTGTATATAGCCTCTCTACTGTATATAGCCTCTCTACTGTATATAGCCTCTCTACTGTATATAGCCTCTCTACTGTATATAGCCTCTCTACTGTATATAGCCCTCTACTGTATATAGCCTCTCTACTGTATATAGCCTCTACTGTATATAGCCCCTCTACTGTATATAGCCTCTACTGTATATAGCCCCTCTACTGTATATAGCCTCTACTGTATATAGCCTCTCTACTGTATATAGCACCTCTACTGTATATATCCTCTCTAATGTAAATAGCCTCTCTACTGTATATAGCCCCTCTACTGTATATAGCCTCTCTACTGTATATAGCCCCTCTACTGTATATAGCCCTCTACTGTATATAGCCTCTCTACTGTATATAGCCCTCTACTGTATATAGCCTCTCTACTGTATATAGCCTCTCTACTGTATATAGCCTCTCTACTGTATATAGCCTCTACTGTATATAGCCCTCTACTGTATATAGCCCCCTCTACTGTATATAGCCTCTCTACTGTATATAGCCCTCTACTGTATATAGCCTCTACTGTATATAGCCCCTCTACTGTATATAGCCTCTACTGTATATAGCCTCTCTACTGTATATAGCCCTCTACTGTATATAGCCTCTCTACTGTATATAGCCCTCTACTGTATATAGCCCTCTACTGTATATAGCCTCTCTACTGTATATAGCCCCCTCTACTGTATATAGCCCTCTACTGTATATAGCCTCTACTGTATATAGCCTCTCTACTGTATATAGCCCCTCTACTGTATATAGCCTCTCTACTGTATATAAGCCTCTCTACTGTATATAGCCTCTCTACTGTATATAGCCTCTCTCTACTGTATATAGCCCCTCTACTGTATATAGCCCCTCTACTGTATATAGCCCTCTACTGTATATAGCCTCTCTACTGTATATAGCCTCTCTACTGTATATAGCCCCTCTACTGTATATAACCTCTACTGTATATAGCCTCTCTACTGTATATAGCCTCTCTACTGTATATAGCCTCTACTGTATATAGCCTCTCTACTGTATATAGCCTCTCTACTGTATATAGCCTCTCTACTGTATATAGCCCTCTACTGTATATAGCCTCTCTACTGTATATAGCCTCTCTACTGTATATAACCTCTACTGTATATAGCCTCTCTACTGTATATAGCCCCTCTACTGTATATAGCCCCTCTACTGTATTTAGCCACTCTACTGTATATAGCCTCTCTACTGTATATAGCCCCTCTACTGTATATAGCCTCTACTGTGTATAGCCTCTCTACTGTATATAGCCTCTCTACTGTATATAGCCCCTCTACTGTATATAGCCTCTACTGTATATAGCCCTCTACTGTATATAGCCCTCTACTGTATATAGCCTCTACTGTATATAGCCCTCTACTGTATATAGCCTCTACTGTATATAGCCTCTCTACTGTATATAGCCTCTCTACTGTATATAGCCTCTACTGTATATAGCCTCTCTACTGTATATAGCCCTCTACTGTATATAGCCTCTCTACTGTATATAGCCTCTCTACTGTATATAGCCCTCTACTGTATATAGCCCTCTACTGTATATAGCCTCTCTACTGTATCATAGCCTCTCTACTGTATATAGCCTCTCTACTGTATATAACCTCTACTGTATATAGCCTCTCTACTGTATATAGCCTCTCTACTGTATATAGCCTCTACTGTATATAGCCTCTCTACTGTATATAGCCTCTCTACTGTATATAGCCTCTACTGTATATAGCCTCTCTACTGTATATAGCCTCTACTGTATATAGCCCCTCTACTGTATATAGCCTCTCTACTGTATATAGCCTCTACTGTATATAGCCTCTCTACTGTATATAGCCTCTCTACTGTATATAGCCTCTACTGTATATAGCCTCTCTACTGTATATAGCCCCTCTACTGTATATAGCCCCTCTACTGTATATAGCCTCTACTGTATATAGCCTCTCTACTGTATATAGCCTCTCTACTGTATATAGCCTCTCTACTGTATATAGCCTCTACTGTATATAGCCTCTCTACTGTATATAGCCTCTCTACTGTATATAGCCCTCTACTGTATATAGCCCCTCTACTGTATATAGCCTCTCTACTGTATATAGCCTCTCTACTGTATATAGCCCTCTACTGTATATAGCCTCTCTACTGTATATAGCCTCTCTACTGTATATAGCCCTCTACTGTATATAGCCTCTCTACTGTATATAGCCTCTCTACTGTATATAGCCTCTCTACTGTATATAGCCCTCTACTGTATATAGCCTCTACTGTATATAGCCTCTACTGTATATAACCCCTCTACTGTATATAGCCTCTCTACTGTATATAGCCCTCTACTGTATATAGCCTCTCTACTGTATATAGCCCCTCTACTGTATATAGCCTCTCTACTGTATATAGCCTCTACTGTATATAGCCCCTCTACTGTATATAGCCCCTCTACTGTATATAGCCTCTCTACTGTATATAGGCCCTCTACTGTATATAGCCTCTACTGTATATAGCCTCTCTACTGTATATAGCCTCTCTACTGTATATAGCCTCTCTACTGTATATAGCCTCTCTACTGTATATAGCCTCTACTGTATATAGCCTCTCTACTGTATATAGCCTCTACTGTATATAGCCCCTCTACTGTATATAGCCCTCTACTGTATATAGCCTCTCTGTATATAGCCCTCTACTGTATAGCCCCTCTACTGTATATAGCCTCTCTACTGTATATAGCCTCTCTACTGTATATAGCCCTCTCTACTGTATATAGCCTCTACTGTATATAGCCTCTCTACTGTATATAGCCCTCTACTGTATATAGCCCTCTCTACTGTGTATATAGCCTCTCTACTGTATATAGCCCTCTACTGTATATAGCCTCTCTACTGTATATAGCCCTCTCTACTGTATATAGCCTCTACTGTATATAGCCTCTCTACTGTATATAGCCTCTCTACTGTATATAGCCCTCTACTGTATATAGCCTCTCTACTGTATATAGCCTCTCTACTGTATATAGCCCTCTAACTGTAATAGCCCCTCTACTGTATATAGCCTCTCTACTGTATATAGCCTCTCTACTGTATATAGCCTCTCTACTGTATATAGCCTCTCTCTACTGTATAGCCTCTACTGTATATAGCCCTCTACTGTATATAGCCTCTCTACTGTATATAGCCTCTCTACTGTATATAGCCCCTCTACTGTATATAGCCTCTCTACTGTATATAGCCTCTCTACTGTATATAGCCTCTACTGTATATAGCCTCTCTACTGTATATAACCTCTACTGTATATAGCCTCTCTACTGTATATAGCCTCTCTACTGTATATAGCCTCTCTACTGTATATAGCCTCTCTACTGTATATAGCCTCTCTACTGTATATAGCCCTCTACTGTATATAGCCTCTCTACTGTATATAGCCTCTCTACTGTATATAACCTCTACTGTATATAGCCTCTCTACTGTATATAGCCTCTACTGTATATAGCCTCTCTACTGTATATAGCCTCTCTACTGTATATAGCCCCTCTACTGTATATAGCCCTCTACTGTATATAGCCTCTACTGTATATAGCCTCTCTACTGTATATAGCCTCTCTACTGTATATAGCCTCTCTACTGTATATAGCCCCTCTACTGTATATAGCCTCTACTGTATATAGCCTCTCTACTGTATATAGCCTCTACTGTATATAGCCTCTCTACTGTATATAGCCTCTCTACTGTATATAGCCCCTCTACTGTATATAGCCCCTCTACTGTATATAGCCTCTACTGTATATAGCCTCTCTACTGTATATAGCCCTCTACTGTATATAGCCTCTCTACTGTATATAGCCTCTCTACTGTATATAGCCTCTCTACTGTATATAGCCTCTCTGTATATAGCCCTCTACTGTATATAGCCCTCTACTGTATATAGCCTCTCTACTGTATATAGCCTCTCTACTGTATATAGCCTCTCTACTGTATATAGCCTCTCTACTGTATATAGCCTCTCTACTGTATATAGCCCTCTACTGTATATAGCCTCTCTACTGTATATATAGCCTCTCTACTGTATATAGCCTCTACTGTATAGCCTCTCTACTGTATATAGCCTCTCTACTGTATATAGCCTCTCTACTGTATATAGCCTCTCTACTGTATATAGCCTCTCTACTGTATATAGCCCTCTACTGTATATAGCCCTCTACTGTATATAGCCTCTCTACTGTATATAGCCTCTCTACTGTATATAGCCTCTCTACTGTATATAGCCCTCTACTGTATATAGCCTCTCTACTGTATATAGCCTCTCTACTGTATATAGCCTCTCTACTGTATATAGCCTCTCTACTGTATATAGCCCCTCTACTGTATATAGCCTCTCTACTGTATATAGCCTCTACTGTATATAGCCCCTCTACTGTATATAGCCTCTCTACTGTATATAGCCTCTCTACTGTATATAGCCTCTCTACTGTATATAGCCTCTCTACTGTATATATAGCCTCTCTACTGTATATAGCCTCTACTGTATATAGCCTCTCTACTGTATATAGCCCCTCTACTGTATATAGCCTCTCTACTGTATATAGCCTCTCTACTGTATATAGCCCCTCTACTGTATATAGCCTCTCTACTGTATATAGCCCCTCTACTGTATATAGCCTCTACTGTATATAGCCTCTCTACTGTATATAGCCCTCTACTGTATATAGCCTCTCTACTGTATATAGCCTCTCTACTGTATATAGCCTCTCTACTGTATATAGCCTCTCTACTGTATATAGCCCTCTACTGTATATAGCCCCTCTACTGTATATAGCCTCTACTGTATATAGCCCCTCTACTGTATATAGCCTCTCTACTGTATATAGCCTCTCTACTGTATATAGCCTCTCTACTGTATATAGCCTCTACTGTATATAGCCCTCTACTGTATATAGCCTCTCTACTGTATATAGCCTCTCTACTGTATATAGCCCCTCTACTGTATATAGCCTCTCTACTGTATATAGCCTCTCTACTGTATATAGCCTCTACTGTATATAGCCTCTACTGTATATAGCCCCTCTACTGTATATAGCCTCTCTACTGTATATAGCCTCTCTACTGTATATAGCCTCTCTACTGTATATAGCCTCTCTACTGTATATAGCCTCTCTACTGTATATAGCCCCTCTACTGTATATAGCCCTCTACTGTATATAGCCTCTACTGTATATAGCCTCTCTACTGTATATAGCCTCTCTACTGTATATAGCCCTCTACTGTATATAAGCCTCTACTGTATATAGCCTCTCTACTGTATATAGCCTCTCTACTGTATATAGCCTCTACTGTATATAGCCTCTCTACTGTATATAGCCTCTCTACTGTATATAGCCCCTCTACTGTATATAGCCTCTCTACTGTATATAGCCTCTCTACTGTATATAGCCTCTCTACTGTATATAGCCTCTCTACTGTATATAGCCCTCTCTACTGTATATAGCCTCTACTGTATATAGCCTCTCTACTGTATATAGCCTCTCTACTGTATATAGCCTCGCTACTGTGTATAGCCTCTACTGTGTATAGCCTCTCTACTGTGTATAGCCTCTCTACTGTATATAACCGCTCTACTGTATATAGCCTCTCTACTGTATATAGCCTCTCTACTGTGTATATAGCCTCTACTGTATATAGCCTCTCTACTGTATATAGCCTCTCTACTGTATATAGCCCTCTACTGTATATAGCCTCTCTACTGTATATAGCCTCTCTACTGTATATAGCCTCTCTACTGTATATAGCCCTCTACTGTATATAGCCTCTCTACTGTATATAAGCCCTCTACTGTATATAGCCTCTCTACTGTATATAGCCCTCTACTGTATATAGCCCTCTCTACTGTATATAGCCTCTCTACTGTATATAGCCTCTCTACTGTATATAGCCTCTCTACTGTATATAGCCCCTCTACTGTATATAACCTCTACTGTATATAGCCTCTCTACTGTATATAGCCTCTCTACTGTATATAGCCTCTCTACTGTATATAGCCCCTCTACTGTATATAGCCCTCTACTGTATATAGCCTCTACTGTATATAGCCTCTCTACTGTATATAGCCCTCTACTGTATATAGCCTCTCTACTGTATATAGCCCCTCTACTGTATATAGCCTCTCTACTGTATATAGCCTCTCTACTGTATATAGCCCCTCTACTGTATATAGCCTCTCTACTGTATATAGCCCTCTACTGTATATAGCCTCTCTACTGTATATAGCCTCTCTACTGTATATAGCCCTCTACTGTATATAGCCTCTCTACTGTATATAGCCTCTCTACTGTATATAGCCTCTCTACTGTATATAGCCTCTCTACTGTATATAGCCTCTACTGTATATAGCCTCTCTACTGTATATAGCCTCTCTACTGTATATAGCCTCTCTACTGTATATAGCCTCTCTACTGTATATAGCCCTCTACTGTATATAGCCCTCTACTGTATATAGCCTCTCTACTGTATATAGCCTCTCTACTGTATATAGCCTCTCTACTGTATATAGCCTCTCTACTGTATATAGCCTCTCTACTGTATATAGCCTCTCTACTGTATATAGCCTCTACTGTATATAGCCTCTCTACTGTATATAAGCCCTCTACTGTATATAGCCTCTCTACTGTATATAGCCCTCTACTGTATATAGCCTCTCTACTGTATATAGCCTCTCTACTGTATATAGCCTCTCTACTGTATATAGCCTCTCTACTGTATATAGCCTCTACTGTATATAGCCCTCTACTGTATAGCCCTCTACTGTATATAGCCTCTCTACTGTATATAGCCTCTACTGTATATAGCCTCTCTACTGTATATAGCCTCTCTACTGTATATAGCCTCTCTACTGTATATAGCCTCTCTACTGTATATAGCCCTCTACTGTATATAGCCCCTCTACTGTATATAGCCTCTCTACTGTATATAGCCCCTCTACTGTATATAGCCTCTCTACTGTATATAGCCCTCTACTGTATATAGCCTCTCTACTGTATATAGCCCTCTACTGTATATAGCCTCTCTACTGTATATAGCCTCTCTACTGTATATAGCCTCTCTACTGTATATAGCCCCTCTACTGTATATAGCCTCTCTACTGTATATAGCCTCTCTACTGTATATAGCCTCTACTGTATATAGCCCCTCTACTGTATATAGCCTCTACTGTATATAGCCTCTCTACTGTATATAGCCTCTCTACTGTATATAGCCTCTCTACTGTATATAGCCCCTCTACTGTATATAGCCTCTCTACTGTATATAGCCTCTCTACTGTATATAGCCCTCTACTGTATATAGCCTCTCTACTGTATATAGCCCTCTACTGTATATAGCCTCTCTACTGTATATAGCCTCTCTACTGTATATAGCCCTCTACTGTATATAGCCTCTCTACTGTATATAGCCTCTCTACTGTATATAGCCTCTCTACTGTATATAGCCTCTCTACTGTATATAGCCTCTCTACTGTATATAGCCCCTCTACTGTATATAGCCTCTCTACTGTATATAGCCCTCTACTGTATATAGCCTCTCTACTGTATATAGCCCCTCTACTGTATATAGCCTCTCTACTGTATATAGCCTCTCTACTGTATATAGCCTCTCTACTGTATATAGCCTCTCTACTGTATATAGCCTCTCTACTGTATATAGCCCTCTACTGTATATAGCCTCTCTACTGTATATAGCCTCTCTACTGTATATAGCCCCTCTACTGTATATAGCCTCTACTGTATATAGCCTCTCTACTGTATATAGCCCCTCTACTGTATATAGCCTCTCTACTGTATATAACCTCTACTGTATATAGCCTCTCTACTGTATATAGCCTCTCTACTGTATATAACCTCTACTGTATATAGCCTCTCTACTGTATATAGCCTCTCTACTGTATATAGCCTCTCTACTGTATATAGCCTCTCTACTGTATATAGCCTCTCTACTGTATATAGCCTCTCTACTGTATATAGCCTCTACTGTATATAGCCTCTCTACTGTATATAGCCTCTACTGTATATAGCCTCTCTACTGTATATAGCCCTCTACTGTATATAGCCTCTACTGTATATAGCCTCTCTACTGTATATAGCCTCTCTACTGTATATAGCCCTCTACTGTATATAGCCTCTACTGTATATAGCCTCTCTACTGTATATAGCCTCTACTGTATATAGCCTCTACTGTATATAGCCTCTCTACTGTATATAGCCTCTCTACTGTATATAGCCCTCTACTGTATATAGCCTCTACTGTATATAGCCTCTCTACTGTATATAGCCCTCTCTACTGTATATAGCCTCTCTACTGTATATAGCCTCTCTACTGTATATAACCCCTCTACTGTATATAGCCTCTCTACTGTATATAGCCTCTCTACTGTATATAGCCCCTCTACTGTATATAGCCCTCTACTGTATATAGCCTCTCTACTGTATATAGCCTCTCTACTGTATATAGCCTCTCTACTGTATATAGCCTCTCTACTGTATATAGCCCCTCTACTGTATATAGCCTCTCTACTGTATATAGCCTCTACTGTATATAGCCTCTCTACTGTATATAGCCTCTCTACTGTATATAGCCCCTCTACTGTATATAGCCTCTCTACTGTATATAGCCTCTCTACTGTATATAGCCCTCTACTGTATATAGCCTCTCTACTGTATATAGCCTCTCTACTGTATATAGCCCTCTACTGTATATAGCCTCTCTACTGTATATAGCCTCTACTGTATATAGCCCTCTACTGTATATAGCCCTCTACTGTATATAGCCTCTCTACTGTATATAGCCTCTCTACTGTATATAGCCCTCTACTGTATATAGCCTCTCTACTGTATATAGCCTCTCTACTGTGTATAGCCTCTCTATTGTATATAGCCTCTCTACTGTATATAGCCTCTCTACTGTATATAGCCCTCTACTGTATATAGCCCCTCTACTGTATATAGCCCTCTACTGTATATAGCCTCTCTACTGTATATAGCCCCTCTACTGTATATAGCCTCTCTACTGTATATAGCCTCTCTACTGTATATAGCCCCTCTACTGTATATAGCCTCTCTACTGTATATAGCCTCTACTGTATATAGCCCCTCTACTGTATATAGCCTCTCTACTGTATATAGCCCTCTACTGTATATAGCCTCTACTGTATATAGCCTCTCTACTGTATATAGCCCCTCTACTGTATATAGCCTCTCTACTGTATATAGCCTCTCTACTGTATATAGCCCCTCTACTGTATATAGCCTCTCTACTGTATATAGCCTCTCTACTGTATATAGCCCTCTACTGTATATAGCCCTCTACTGTATATAGCCTCTCTACTGTATATAGCCTCTCTACTGTATATAGCCCCTCTACTGTATATAACCTCTACTGTATATAGCCTCTCTACTGTATATAGCCTCTCTACTGTATATAGCCTCTACTGTATATAGCCTCTCTACTGTATATAACCTCTACTGTATATAGCCTCTCTACTGTATATAGCCTCTCTACTGTATATAGCCTCTCTACTGTATATAGCCCCTCTACTGTATATAGCCTCTCTACTGTATATAGCCTCTACTGTATATAGCCCCTCTACTGTATATAGCCCCTCTACTGTATATAGCCTCTCTACTGTATATAGCCCTCTACTGTATATAGCCCTCTACTGTATATAGCCTCTCTACTGTATATAGCCTCTACTGTATATAGCCTCTCTACTGTATATAGCCTCTCTACTGTATATAGCCCCTCTACTGTATATAGCCCCTCTACTGTATATAGCCTCTACTGTATATAGCCTCTCTACTGTATATAGCCCCTCTACTGTATATAGACCCTCTACTGTATATAGCCTCTCTACTGTATATAACCCCTCTACTGTATATAGCCTCTCTACTGTATATAGCCTCTCTACTGTATATAGCCCCTCTACTGTAATAGCCCCTCTACTGTATATAGCCTCTCTACTGTATATAGCCTCTCTACTGTATATAGCCCCTCTACTGTATATAGCCTCTCTACTGTATATAGCCTCTCTACTGTATATAGCCTCTCTACTGTATATAGCCTCTACTGTATATAGCCTCTCTACTGTATATAGCCTCTCTACTGTATATAGCCTCTCTACTGTATATAGCCTCTACTGTATATAGCCCTCTACTGTATATAGCCTCTCTACTGTATATAGCCCTCTACTGTATATAGCCTCTCTACTGTATATAGCCTCTACTGTATATAGCCTCTCTACTGTATATAGCCCTCTACTGTATATAGCCTCTCTACTGTATATAGCCTCTCTACTGTATATAGCCTCTACTGTATATAGCCTCTCTACTGTATATAGCCTCTCTACTGTATATAGCCTCTACTGTATATAGCCTCTCTACTGTATATAGCCTCTCTACTGTATATAGCCCTCTACTGTATATAGCCTCTCTACTGTATATAGCCTCTACTGTATATAGCCTCTCTACTGTATATAGCCTCTACTGTATATAGCCTCTCTACTGTATATAGCCCTCTACTGTATATAGCCTCTCTACTGTATATAGCCTCTCTACTGTATATAGCCCTCTACTGTATATAGCCTCTCTACTGTATATAGCCTCTCTACTGTATATAGCCTCTACTGTATATAGCCTCTCTACTGTATATAGCCTCTCTACTGTATATAGCCCTCTACTGTATATAGCCTCTCTACTGTATATAGCCTATCTACTGTATATAGCCCTCTACTGTATATAGCCTCTCTACTGTATATAGCCTCTCTACTGTATATAGCCCTCTACTGTATATAGCCTCTACTGTATATAGCCTCTCTACTGTGTATAGCCTCTACTGTATATAGCCCCTCTACTGTATCTAGCCCCTCTACTGTATATAGCCTCTCTACTGTATATAGCCTCTCTACTGTATATAGCCTCTCTACTGTATATAGCCTCTCTACTGTATATAGCCCTCTACTGTATATAGCCCTCTACTGTATATAGCCCTCTACTGTATATAGCCCTCTACTGTATATAGCCTCTCTGTGTATATAGCCTCTACTGTATATAGCCCTCTACTGTATATAGCCTCTACTGTATATAGCCCCCTCTACTGTATATAGCCTCTACTGTATATAGCCTCTCTACTGTATATAGCCCTCTACTGTATATAGCCTCTCTACTGTATATAGCCTCTCTACTGTATATAGCCCTCTACTGTATATAGCCTCTCTACTGTATATAGCCTCTACTGTATATAGCCTCTACTGTATATAGCCTCTCTACTGTATATAGCCTCTCTACTGTATATAGCCTCTCTACTGTATATAGCCTCTACTGTATATAGCCTCTCTACTGTATATAGCCTCTACTGTATATAGCCCCTCTACTGTATATAGCCTCTCTACTGTATATAGCCTCTCTACTGTATATAGCCCTCTACTGTATATAGCCCTCTACTGTATATAGCCTCTCTACTGTATATAGCCTCTCTACTGTATATAGCCTCTCTACTGTATATAGCCTCTCTACTGTATATAGCCTCTCTACTGTATATAGCCTCTCTACTGTATATAGCCCTCTACTGTATATAGCCTCTCTACTGTATATAGCCCCTCTACTGTATATAGCCCCTCTACTGTATATAGCCTCTCTACTGTATATAGCCTCTCTACTGTATATAGCCCTCTACTGTATATAGCCTCTCTACTGTATATAACCCTCTACTGTATATAGCCTCTACTGTATATAGCCTCTCTACTGTATATAGCCCTCTACTGTATATAGCCTCTCTACTGTATATAGCCTCTCTACTGTATATAGCCCTCTACTGTATATAGCCCCTCTACTGTATATAGCCTCTCTACTGTATATAGCCTCTCTCTACTGTATATAGCCTCTCTACTGTATATAGCCTCTCTACTGTATATAGCCTCTCTACTGTATATAGCCTCTACTGTATATAGCCTCTCTACTGTATATAGCCTCTACTGTATATAGCCTCTCTACTGTATATAGCCCCTCTACTGTATATAGCCTCTCTACTGTATATAGCCTCTCTACTGTATATAGCCCTCTACTGTATATAGCCTCTCTACTGTATATAGCCCTCTACTGTATATAGCCCTCTACTGTATATAGCCTCTCTACTGTATATAGCCTCTCTACTGTATATAGCCCCTCTACTGTATATAGCCTCTCTACTGTATATAGCCTCTACTGTATATAGCCTCTCTACTGTATATAGCCTCTACTGTATATAGCCTCTCTACTGTATATAGCCTCTCTACTGTGTATAGCCTCTACTGTATATAGCCTCTACTGTATATAGCCTCTCTACTGTATATAGCCCTCTACTGTATATAGCCCTCTACTGTATATAGCCCCTCTACTGTATATAGCCTCTCTACTGTATATAGCCCTCTACTGTATATAGCCTCTCTACTGTATATAGCCTCTCTACTGTATATAGCCCCTCTACTGTATATAGCCTCTCTACTGTATATAACCTCTACTGTATATAGCCTCTACTGTATATAGCCCTCTACTGTATATAGCCCTCTACTGTATATAGCCCTCTACTGTATATAGCCTCTCTACTGTATATAGCCCCTCTACTGTATATAGCCTCTCTACTGTATATAGCCTCTCTACTGTATATAGCCTCTACTGTATATAGCCTCTCTACTGTATATAGCCTCTCTACTGTATATAGCCCCTCTACTGTATATAGCCCCTCTACTGTATATAGCCTCTCTACTGTATATAGCCTCTCTACTGTATATAGCCCCTCTACTGTATATAACCTCTACTGTATATAGCCTCTCTACTGTATATAGCCTCTCTACTGTATATAGCCCTCTACTGTATATAGCCTCTCTACTGTATATAACCTCTACTGTATATGGCCTCTACTGTATATAGCCTCTCTACTGTATATAGCCTCTCTACTGTATATAGCCCCTCTACTGTATATAGCCTCTCTACTGTATATAGCCTCTACTGTATATAGCCTCTCTACTGTATATAGCCTCTACTGTATATAGCCTCTCTACTGTATATAGCCCTCTACTGTATATAGCCCTTCTACTGTATATAGCCTCTCTACTGTATATATAGCCTCTCTACTGTATATAGCCTCTCTACTGTATATAGCCCTCTACTGTATATAGCCCTCTACTGTATATAGCCTCTACTGTATATAGCCTCTACTGTATATAGCCTCTCTACTGTATATAGCCCTCTACTGTATATAGCCCTCTACTGTATATAGCCTCTCTACTGTATATAACCCCTCTACTGTATATAGCCTCTCTACTGTATATAGCCTCTCTACTGTATATAGCCCCTCTACTGTATATAGCCTCTCTACTGTATATAGCCCCTCTACTGTATATAGCCTCTCTACTGTATATAGCCCCTCTACTGTATATAGCCCTCTACTGTATATAGCCTCTCTACTGTATATAGCCTCTCTACTGTATATAGCCCTCTACTGTATATAGCCTCTCTACTGTATATAGCCTCTCTACTGTATATAGCCCTCTACTGTATATAGCCTCTCTACTGTATATAGCCCTCTACTGTATATAGCCTCTACTGTATATAGCCTCTCTACTGTATATAGCCTCTCTACTGTATATAGCCTCTCTACTGTATATAGCCCCCCCTACTGTATATAGCCCCTCTACTGTATATAGCCTCTCTACTGTATATAGCCTCTCTACTGTATATAGCCTCTCTACTGTATATAGCCTCTCTACTGTATATAGCCTCTACTGTATATAGCCTCTACTGTATATAGCCTCTCTACTGTATATAGCCTCTCTACTGTATATAGCCCCTCTACTGTATATAGCCTCTCTACTGTATATAGCCCCTCTACTGTATATAGCCTCTCTACTGTATATAGCCTCTACTGTATATAGCCTCTCTACTGTATATAGCCTCTCTACTGTATATAGCCTCTCTACTGTATATAGCCTCTCTACTGTATATAGCCCCTCTACTGTATATAGCCTCTCTACTGTATATAGCCTCTCTACTGTATATAGCCTCTACTGTATATAGCCTCTCTACTGTATATAGCCTCTCTACTGTATATAGCCCTCTACTGTATATAGCCTCTCTACTGTATATAGCCTCTCTACTGTATATAGCCTCTCTACTGTATATAGCCTCTACTGTATATAGCCTCTACTGTATATAGCCTCTCTACTGTATATAGCCTCTACTGTATATAGCCCTCTCTACTGTATATAGCCCCTCTACTGTATATAGCCTCTCTACTGTATATAGCCTCTCTACTGTATATAGCCTCTCTACTGTATATAGCCTCTCTACTGTATATAGCCTCTCTACTGTATATAGCCTCTCTACTGTATATAGCCTCTCTACTGTATATAGCCCTCTCTACTGTATAGCCTCTCTACTGTATATAGCCCCTCTACTGTATATAGCCCTCTACTGTATATAGCCTCTCTACTGTATATAGCCTCTACTGTATATAGCCTCTCTACTGTATATAGCCTCTACTGTATATAGCCTCTCTACTGTATATAGCCTCTACTGTATATAGCCTCTCTACTGTATATAGCCCCTCTACTGTATATAGCCTCTCTACTGTATATAGCCCCTCTACTGTATATAACCCCTACTGTATATAGCCTCTCTACTGTATATAGCCCCTCTACTGTATATAGCCCTCTACTGTATATAGCCTCTCTACTGTATATAGCCCTCTACTGTATATAGCCTCTCTACTGTATATAGCCTCTCTACTGTATATAGCCTCTCTACTGTATATAGCCTCTCTACTGTATATAGCCCTCTACTGTATATAGCCTCTCTACTGTATATAGCCTCTCTACTGTATATAGCCCTCTACTGTATATAGCCTCTCTACTGTATATAGCCCTCTACTGTATATAGCCTCTCTACTGTATATAGCCTCTCTACTGTATATAGCCCTCTACTGTATATAGCCCCTCTACTGTATATAGCCTCTCTACTGTATATAGCCTCTACTGTATATAGCCCTCTACTGTATATAGCCTCTCTACTGTATATAGCCTCTCTACTGTATATAGCCCTCTACTGTATATAGCCTCTCTACTGTATATAGCCTCTCTACTGTATAGCCCTCTACTGTATATAGCCTCTCTACTGTATATAGCCTCTACTGTATATAGCCTCTCTACTGTATATAGCCTCTCTACTGTATATAGCCCTCTACTGTATATAGCCCTCTACTGTATATAGCCTCTCTACTGTATATAGCCCTCTCTACTGTATATAGCCTCTCTACTGTATATAGCCTCTCTACTGTATATAGCCCTCTACTGTATATAACCTCTACTGTATATAGCCTCTCTACTGTATATAGCCTCTCTACTGTATATAGCCTCTACTGTATATAGCCTCTCTACTGTATATAAGCCCTCTACTGTATATAGCCTCTACTGTATATAGCCCTCTACTGTATATAGCCCTCTACTGTATATAGCCTCTCTACTGTATATAGCCTCTCTACTGTATATAGCCTCTCTACTGTATATAGCCTCTCTACTGTATATAGCCTCTACTGTATATAGCCTCTACTGTATATAGCCTCTCTACTGTATATAGCCCTCTACTGTATATAGCCTCTCTACTGTATATAGCCCTCTACTGTATATAGCCTCTCTACTGTATATAGCCTCTCTACTGTATATAGCCTCTCTACTGTATATAGCCCTCTACTGTATATAGCCCTCTACTGTATATAGCCTCTCTACTGTATATAGCCTCTCTACTGTATATAGCCTCTCTACTGTATATAGCCTCTCTACTGTATATAGCCTCTCTACTGTATATAGCCCTCTACTGTATATAGCCTCTCTACTGTATATAGCCTCTACTGTATATAGCCCCCTCTACTGTATATAGCCCCTCTACTGTATATAGCCTCTCTACTGTATATAGCCCTCTACTGTATATAGCCTCTCTACTGTATAGCCCTCTACTGTATATAGCCCTCTACTGTATATAGCCCTCTACTGTATATAGCCTCTCTACTGTATATAGCCTCTACTGTATATAGCCTCTCTACTGTATATAGCCCTCTACTGTATATAGCCTCTCTACTGTATATAGCCCCTCTACTGTATATAGCCCTCTACTGTATATAGCCTCTCTACTGTATATAGCCTCTCTACTGTATATAGCCCCTCTACTGTATATAGCCCTCTACTGTATATAGCCTCTCTACTGTATATAGCCCTCTACTGTATATAGCCCTCTACTGTATATAGCCCCTCTACTGTATATAGCCTCTACTGTATATAGCCCCTCTACTGTATATAGCCCCTCTACTGTATATAGCCTCTACTGTATATAGCCTCTCTACTGTATATAGCCCCTCTACTGTATATAGCCTCTACTGTATATAGCCTCTCTACTGTATATAGCCTCTCTACTGTATATAGCCTCTCTACTGTATATAGCCCTCTACTGTATATAGCCTCTACTGTATATAGCCTCTCTACTGTATATAGCCTCTCTACTGTATATAGCCTCTCTACTGTATATAGCCTCTCTACTGTATATAGCCTCTCTACTGTATATAGCCCTCTACTGTATATAGCCTCTCTACTGTATATAGCCTCTCTACTGTATATAGCCCCTCTACTGTATATAGCCCTCTACTGTATATAGCCTCTCTACTGTATATAGCCTCTACTGTATATAGCCTCTCTACTGTATATAGCCTCTCTACTGTATATAGCCCTCTACTGTATATAGCCCCTCTACTGTATATAGCCTCTCTACTGTATATAGCCTCTCTACTGTATATAGCCTCTCTACTGTATATAACCTCTACTGTATATAGCCTCTCTACTGTATATAGCCTCTCTACTGTATATAGCCCCTCTACTGTATATAGCCTCTCTACTGTATATAGCCTCTACTGTATATAGCCTCTCTACTGTATATAGCCTCTCTACTGTATATAGCCTCTCTACTGTATATAGCCTCTCTACTGTATATAGCCCCTCTACTGTATATAGCCTCTCTACTGTATATAGCCTCTCTACTGTATATAGCCTCTCTACTGTATATAGCCCTCTACTGTATATAGCCTCTCTACTGTATATAGCCTCTCTACTGTATATAGCCTCTACTGTATAGCCTCTCTACTGTATATAGCCTCTCTACTGTATATAGCCTCTCTACTGTATATAGCCTCTCTACTGTATATAGCCTCTCTACTGTATATAGCCTCTCTACTGTATATAGCCCTCTACTGTATATAGCCTCTCTACTGTATATAGCCCTCTACTGTATATAGCCTCTCTACTGTATATAGCCTCTCTACTGTATATAGCCCTCTACTGTATATAGCCTCTCTACTGTATATAGCCTCTCTACTGTATATAGCCTCTCTACTGTATATAGCCCTCTACTGTATATAGCCTCTACTGTATATAGCCTCTCTACTGTATATAGCCCTCTACTGTATATAGCCTCTCTACTGTATATAGCCTCTCTACTGTATATAGCCTCTCTACTGTATATAGCCTCTCTACTGTATATAGCCCCTCTACTGTTATAGCCCATCTACTGTATATAGCCCCTCTACTGTATATAGCCTCTCTACTGTATATAGCCTCTACTGTATATAGCCCCTCTACTGTATATAGCCTCTCTACTGTATATAGCCCCTCTACTGTATATAGCCTCTACTGTATATAGCCTCTCTACTGTATATAGCACCTCTACTGTATATAGCCTCTCTACTGTATATAGCCTCTCTACTGTATATAGCCCCTCTACTGTATATAGCCTCTCTACTGTATATAGCCCCTCTACTGTATATAGCCTCTACTGTATATAGCCTCTCTCTACTGTATATAGCACCTCTACTGTATATAGCCTCTCTACTGTATATAGCCTCTCTACTGTATATAGCCTCTCTACTGTATATAGCCCTCTACTGTATATAGCCCTCTACTGTATATAGCCTCTCTACTGTATATAGCCTCTCTACTGTATATAGCCCCTCTACTGTATATAGCCTCTCTACTGTATATAGCCCCTCTACTGTATATAGCCTCTACTGTATATAGCCTCTCTACTGTATATAGCACCTCTACTGTATATAGCCTCTCTACTGTATATAGCCCCTCTACTGTATATAGCCCCTCTACTGTATATAGCCTCTCTACTGTATATAGCCCCTCTACTGTATATAGCCCCTCTACTGTATATAGCCTCTACTGTATATAGCCCCTCTACTGTATATAGCCCTCTACTGTATATAGCCTCTCTACTGTATATAACCCCTCTACTGTATATAGCCTCTCTACTGTATATAGCCTCTCTACTGTATATAGCCCCTCTACTGTATATAGCCCTCTACTGTATATAGCCTCTCTACTGTATATAGCCTCTCTACTGTATATAGCCTCTCTACTGTATATAGCCCCTCTACTGTATATAACCTCTACTGTATATAGCCTCTCTACTGTATATAGCCTCTCTACTGTATATAGCCTCTACTGTATATAGCCTCTCTACTGTATATAACCTCTACTGTATATGGCCTCTACTGTATATAGCCTCTCTACTGTATATAGCCTCTCTACTGTATATAGCCCCTCTACTGTATATAGCCTCTCTACTGTATATAGCCTCTACTGTATATAGCCTCTCTACTGTATATAGCCTCTCTACTGTATATAGCCCTCTACTGTATATAGCCTCTCTCTACTGTATATAGCCTCTCTACTGTATATAGCCCTCTACTGTATATAGCCTCTCTACTGTATATAGCCCCTCTACTGTATATAGCCCCTCTACTGTATATAGCCTCTCTACTGTATATAGCCTCTACTGTATATAGCCTCTCTACTGTATATAGCCCCTCTACTGTATATAGCCTCTCTACTGTATATAGCCCCTCTACTGTATATAGCCTCTCTACTGTATATAGCCTCTCTACTGTATATAGCCTCTCTACTGTATATAGCCCTCTACTGTATATAGCCTCTCTACTGTATATAGCCCTCTACTGTATATAGCCCTCTACTGTATATAGCCTCTACTGTATATAGCCTCTCTACTGTATATAGCCCTCTACTGTATATAGCCTCTCTACTGTATATAGCCCTCTACTGTATATAGCCCTCTACTGTATATAGCCTCTCTACTGTATATAGCCTCTCTACTGTGTATAGCCTCTACTGTATATAGCCCCTCTACTGTATCTAGCCCCTCTACTGTATATAGCCTCTCTACTGTATATAGCCTCTCTACTGTATATAGCCTCTCTACTGTATATAGCCTCTCTACTGTATATAGCCTCTCTACTGTATATAGCCCCTCTACAGTATATAGCCCCTCTACTGTATATAGCCTCTCTACTGTATATAGCCCCTCTACTGTATATAGCCTCTCTACTGTATATAGCCCCTCTACTGTATATAGCCTCTCTACTGTATATAGCCATTCTACTGTATATAGCCCCTCTACTGTATATAGCCTCTCTACTGTATATAGCCTCTCTACTGTATATAGCCTCTCTACTGTATATAGCCTCTCTACTGTATATAGCCCTCTACTGTATATAGCCTCTCTACTGTATATAGCCTCTCTACTGTATATAGCCCCTCTACTGTATATAGCCTCTACTGTATATAGCCTCTCTACTGTATATAGCCTCTACTGTATATAGCCTCTCTACTGTATATAGCCCCTCTACTGTATATAGCCTCTCTACTGTATATAGCCCATCTACTGTATATAGCCTCTCTACTGTATATAGCCTCTCTACTGTATATAGCCCCTCTACTGTTATAGCCCATCTACTGTATATAGCCTCTACTGTATATAGCCTCTACTGTATATAGCCCCTCTACTGTATATAGCCTCTCTACTGTATATAGCCCCTACAGTATATAGCCTCTACTGTATATAGCCTCTCTACTGTATATAGCCCCTCTACTGTATATAGCCTCTCTACTGTATATAGCCTCTCTACTGTATATAGCCCTCTACTGTATATAGCCTCTACTGTATATAGCCTCTACTGTATATAGCCCTCTACTGTATATAGCCCTCTACTGTATATAGCCCTCTACTGTATATAGCCTCTCTACTGTATATAGCCCCTCTACTGTATATAGCCTCTACTGTATATAGCCTCTCACTGTATATAGCCTCTACTGTATATAGCCCTCTACTGTATATAGCCCCTCTACTGTATATAGCCCCTCTACTGTATATAGCCTCTCTACTGTATATAGCCCCTCTACTGTATATAGCCTCTCTACTGTATATAGCCCTCTACTGTATATAGCCTCTACTGTATATAGCCTCTCTACTGTATATAGCCTCTACTGTATATAGCCCCTCTACTGTATATAGCCTCTCTACTGTATATAGCCCCTCTACTGTATATAGCCTCTCTACTGTATATAGCCCTCTCTACTGTATATAGCCTCTACTGTATATAGCCTCTCTACTGTATATAGCCTCTCTACTGTATATAGCCTCTCTACTGTATATAGCCTCTCTACTGTATATAGCCTCTCTACTGTATATAGCCCCTCTACTGTATATAGCCTCTCTACTGTATATAGCCTCTCTACTGTATAGCCTCTCTACTGTATATAGCCTCTCTACTGTATATAGCCCTCTACTGTATATAGCCTCTCTACTGTATATAGCCTCTCTACTGTATATAGCCTCTCTACTGTATATAGCCTCTCTACTGTATATAGCCCTCTACTGTATATAGCCTCTCTACTGTATATAGCCTCTCTACTGTATATAGCCCTCTACTGTATATAGCCTCTCTACTGTATATAAGCCTCTCTACTGTATATAGCCTCTACTGTATATAGCCTCTCTACTGTATATAGCCCTCTACTGTATATAGCCTCTCTACTGTATATAGCCTCTCTACTGTATATAGCCTCTAATGTATATAGCCTCTACTGTATATAGCCCCTCAACTGTATATAGCCCTCTACTGTATATAGCCTCTCTACTGTATATAGCCTCTCTACTGTATATAGCCTCTCTACTGTATATAGCCTCTACTGTATATAGCCCTCTACTGTATATAGCCTCTCTACTGTATATAGCCTCTCTACTGTATATAGCCTCTACTGTATATAGCCTCTCTACTGTATATAGCCTCTCTACTGTATATAGCCCCTCTACTGTATATAGCCTCTCTACTGTATATAGCCCTCTACTGTATATAGCCTCTCTACTGTATATAGCCTCTACTGTATATAGCCTCTCTACTGTATATAGCCTCTCTACTGTATATAGCCCCTCTACTGTATATAGCCTCTCTACTGTATATAGCCTCTCTACTGTATATAGCCCCTCTACTGTATATAGCCTCTCTACTGTATATAGCCTCTCTACTGTATATAGCCCTCTACTGTATATAGCCTCTCTACTGTATATAGCCTCTCTACTGTATATAGCCCTCTACTGTATATAGCCCCTCTACTGTATATAGCCTCTACTGTATATAGCCCCTCTACTGTATATAGCCTCTCTACTGTATATAGCCTCTCTACTGTATATAGCCCCTCTACTGTATATAGCCTCTCTACTGTATATAGCCTCTACTGTATATATAGCCTCTACTGTATATAGCCTCTCTACTGTATATAGCCCTCTACTGTATATAGCCCTCTACTGTATATAGCCTCTCTACTGTATATAGCCTCTACTGTATATAGCCCCTCTACTGTATATAGCCCTCTACTGTATATAGCCTCTCTACTGTATATAGCCCTCTACTGTATATAGCCTCTCTACTGTATATAGCCTCTCTACTGTATATAGCCTCTACTGTATATAGCCCTCTACTGTATATAGCCCTCTACTGTATATAGCCTCTCTACTGTATATAGCCTCTCTACTGTATATAGCCCCTCTACTGTATATAGCCTCTCTACTGTATATAGCCTCTCTACTGTATATAGCCTCTACTGTATATAGCCTCTCTACTGTATATAGCCTCTACTGTATAGCCTCTCTACTGTATATAGCCTCTCTACTGTATATAGCCCTCTACTGTATATAGCCTCTCTACTGTATATAGCCTCTCTACTGTATATAGCCCCTCTACTGTATATAGCCCCTCTACTGTATATAGCCTCTCTACTGTATATAGCCTCTCTACTGTATATAGCCTCTCTACTGTATATAGCCTCTCTACTGTATATAGCCCTCTACTGTATATAGCCTCTCTTCTGTATATAGCCTCTCTACTGTATATAGCCTCTCTACTGTATATAGCCTCTCTACTGTATATAGCCTCTCTACTGTATATAGCCTCTCTACTGTATATAGCCTCTCTACTGTATATAGCCTCTCTACTGTATATAGCCTCTCTACTGTATGGAGCCTCTCTACTGTATATAGCCTCTCTACTGTATATAGCCTCTCTACTGTATATAGCCCCTCTACTGTATATAGCCCCTCTACTGTATATAGCCTCTCTACTGTATATAGCCCTCTACTGTATATAGCCTCTCTACTGTATATAGCCCCTCTACTGTATATAGCCTCTCTACTGTATATAGCCTCTCTTCTGTATATAGCCTCTCTACTGTATATAGCCTCTCTACTGTATATAGCCTCTACTGTATATAGCCTCTCTACTGTATATAGCCTCTCTACTGTATATAGCCCTCTACTGTATATAGCCTCTCTACTGTATATAGCCTCTCTACTGTATATAGCCCTCTACTGTATATAGCCCTCTACTGTATATAGCCTCTCTACTGTATATAGCCTCTCTACTGTATATAGCCTCTCTACTGTATATAGCCTCTCTACTGTATATAGCCCTCTACTGTATATAGCCTCTCTAATGTATATAGCCTCTCTACTGTATATAGCCCTCTACTGTATATAGCCTCTCTACTGTATATAGCCCTCTACTGTATATAGCCTCTCTACTGTATATAGCCTCTCTACTGTATATAGCCTCTACTGTATATAGCCCTTCTACTGTATATAGCCCATACTGTATATAGCCCTCTACTGTATATAGCCTCTCTTCTGTATATAGCCTCTCTACTGTATATAGCCTCTCTACTGTATATAGCCTCTCTACTGTATATAGCCCCTCTACTGTATATAGCCTCTCTACTGTATATAGCCCTCTACTGTATATAGCCTCTACTGTATATAGCCTCTCTACTGTATATAGCCTCTCTACTGTATATAGCCCCCTCTACTGTATATAGCCTCTCTACTGTATATAGCCCTCTACTGTATATAGCCTCTCTACTGTATATAGCCTCTCTACTGTATATAGCCTCTACTGTATATAGCCCTTCTACTGTATATAGCCCTCTACTGTATATAGCCTCTCTACTGTATATAGCCTCTCTACTGTATATAGCCCTCTACTGTATATAGCCTCTCTACTGTATATAGCCTCTCTACTGTATATAGCCTCTACTGTATATAGCCCTCTACTGTATATAGCCTCTCTACTGTATATAGCCCCTCTACTGTATATAGCCCCTCTACTGTATATAGCCTCTCTACTGTATATAGCCCCTCTACTGTATATAGCCTCTCTACTGTATATAGCCTCTCTACTGTATATAGCCCCTCTACTGTATATAGCCTCTACTGTATATAGCCTCTCTACTGTATATAGCCTCTGCTGTATATAGCCTATACTGTATATAGCCTCTACTGTATATAGCCTCTCTACTGTGTATAGCCTCTACTGTATATAGCCCCTCTACTGTATATAGCCTCTCTACTGTATATAGCCTCTCTACTGTATATAGCCCCTCTACTGTATATAGCCTCTACTGTATATAGCCTCTCTACTGTATATAGCCTCTCTACTGTATATAGCCCTCTACTGTATATAGCCCCTCTACTGTATATAGCCCCTCTACTGTATATAGCCTCTCTACTGTATATAGCCCCTCTACTGTATATAGCCTCTCTACTGTATATAGCCCCTCTACTGTATATAGCCTCTACTGTATATAGCCTCTCTACTGTATATAGCCTCTACTGTATATAGCCCCTCTACTGTATATAGCCTCTCTACTGTATATATAGCCTCTCTACTGTATATAGCCTCTCTACTGTATATAGCCCTCTACTGTATATAGCCCTCTACTGTATATAGCCTCTCTACTGTATATAGCCTCTCTACTGTTATAGCCTCTCTACTGTATATAGCCTCTCTACTGTATATAGCCCCTCTACTGTTATAGCCTCTCTTCTGTATATAGCCTCTCTACTGTATATAGCCTCTCTACTGTATATAGCCTCTACTGTATATAGCCCCTCTACTGTATATAGCCTCTCTACTGTATATAGCCTCTACTGTATATAGCCTCTCTACTGTATATAGCCTCTCTACTGTATATAGCCTCTCTACTGTATATAGCCCCTCTACTGTATATAGCCTCTCTACTGTATATAGCCTCTCTACTGTATATAGCCTCTCTACTGTATATAGCCTCTACTGTATATAGCCTCTCTACTGTATATAGCCTCTCTACTGTATATAGCCTCTCTACTGTATATAGCCTCTACTGTATATAGCCTCTCTACTGTATATAGCCTCTCTGCTGTATATAGCCTCTCTACTGTATATAGCCTCTCTACTGTATATAGCCTCTACTGTATATAGCCCTCTACTGTATATAGCCTCTCTACTGTATATAGCCCTCTACTGTATATAGCCTCTCTACTGTATATAGCCTCTCTACTGTATATAGCCTCTCTACTGTATATAGCCCTCTACTGTATATAGCCTCTCTACTGTATATAGCCTCTACTGTATATAGCCTCTCTACTGTATATAGCCTCTCTACTGTATATAGCCTCTCTACTGTATATAGCCTCTACTGTATATAGCCTCTACTGTATATAGCCTCTCTACTGTATATAGCCTCTCTACTGTATATAGCCCTCTACTGTATATAGCCTCTCTACTGTATATAGCCTCTCTACTGTATATAGCCTCTCTACTGTATATAGCCTCTCTACTGTATATAGCCTCTCTACTGTATATAGCCCTCTACTGTATATAGCCTCTCTTCTGTATATAGCCTCTCTACTGTATATAGCCTCTCTACTGTATATAGCCCCTCTACTGTATATAGCCCTTCTACTGTATATAGCCTCTCTACTGTATATAGCCTCTCTACTGTATATAGCCTCTACTGTATATAGCCTCTCTAATGTATGGAGCCTCTCTACTGTATATAGCCCCTCTACTGTATATAGCCTCTCTACTGTATATAGCCCCTCTACTGTATATAGCCCCTCTACTGTATATAGCCTCTCTACTGTATATAGCCTCTACTGTATATAGCCCTTCTACTGTATATAGCCCCTCTACTGTATATAGCCCCTCTACTGGCATAGCCTCTCTTCTGTATATAGCCTCTCTACTGTATATAGCCTCTCTACTGTATATAGCCTCTACTGTATATAGCCCTTCTACTGTATATAGCCCCTCTACTGTATATAGCCCCTCTACTGTATATAGCCTCTCTACTGTATATAGCCTCTACTGTATATAGCCCTTCTACTGTATATAGCCTCTCTACTGTATATAGCCCTCTACTGTATATAGCCTCTCTTCTGTATATAGCCTCTCTACTGTATATAGCCTCTCTACTGTATATAGCCTCTACTGTATATAGCCTCTCTACTGTATATAGCCTCTCTACTGTATATAGCCCTCTACTGTATATAGCCTCTCTACTGTATATAGCCCTCTACTGTATATAGCCTCTCTACTGTATATAGCCTCTCTACTGTATATAGCCTCTACTGTATATAGCCCTCTACTGTATATAGCCCTCTACTGTATATAGCCCTCTACTGTATATAGCCTCTCTTCTGTATATAGCCTCTCTACTGTATATAGCCTCTCTACTGTATATAGCCTCTACTGTATATAGCCCTCTACTGTATATAGCCTCTCTACTGTATATAGCCTCTCTACTGTATATAGCCTCTACTGTATATAGCCTCTCTACTGTATAGAGCCTCTCTACTGTATATAGCCCTCTACTGTATATAGCCTCTCTACTGTATATAGCCCTCTACTGTATATAGCCTCTCTACTGTATATAGCCTCTCTACTGTATATAGCCTCTCTACTGTATATAGCCTCTACTGTATATAGCCCTCTACTGTATATAGCCTCTCTACTGTATATAGCCTCTCTACTGTATATAGCCCCTCTACTGTATATAGCCTCTCTACTGTATATAGCCTCTCTACTGTATATAGCCTCTACTGTATATAGCCCCTCTACTGTATATAGCCTCTCTACTGTATATAGCCTCTACTGTATATAGCCCTCTACTGTATATAGCCTATCTACTGTATATAGCCCCTCTACTGTATATAGCCTCTCTACTGTATATAGCCTCTCTACTGTATATAGCCCCTCTACTGTATATAGCCTCTACTGTATATAGCCTCTCTACTGTATATAGCCTCTGCTGTATATAGCCCCTCTACTGTATATAGCCCCTCTACTGTATCTAGCCCCTCTACTGTATATAGCCTCTACTGTATATAGCCCCCTCTACTGTATATAGCCCTCTACTGTATATAGCCTCTCTACTGTATATAGCCTCTCTACTGTATATAGCCTCTACTGTATTTAGCCTCTCTACTGTATATAGCCTCTACTGTATATAGCCTCTCTACTGTATATAGCCCTCTACTGTATATAGCCCTCTACTGTATATAGCCTCTCTACTGTATATACCCCTCTACTGTATATAGCCTCTCTACTGTATATAGCCCTCTACTGTATATAGCCTCTCTACTGTATATAGCCTCTCTACTGTATATAGCCTCTACTGTATATAGCCCCTCTACTGTATATAGCCTCTCTACTGTATATAGCCTCTCTACTGTATATAGCCTCTCTACTGTATATAGCCTCTCTACTGTATATAGCCCCTCTACTGTATATAGCCCCTCTACTGTATATAGCCTCTCTACTGTATATAGCCCTCTCTACTGTATATAGCCTCTCTACTGTATATAGCCTCTCTACTGTATATAGCCCCTCTACTGTTATAGCCTCTCTTCTGTATATAGCCTCTCTACTGTATATAGCCTCTCTACTGTATATAGCCCTCTACTGTATATAGCCCTCTACTGTATATAGCCTCTCTACTGTATATAGCCTCTCTACTGTATATAGCCTCTACTGTATATAGCCTCTCTCTAATGTATATAGCCTCTCTACTGTATATAGCCCTTCTACTGTATATAGCCCCTCTACTGTATATAGCCCCTCTACTGTATATAGCCTCTCTACTGTATATAGCCTCTACTGTATATAGCCCTTCTACTGTATATAGCCCCTCTACTGTATATAGCCCCTCTACTGGCATAGCCTCTCTTCTGTATATAGCCTCTCTACTGTATATAGCCTCTCTACTGTATATAGCCTCTACTGTATATAGCCTCTCTAATGTATAGAGCCTCTCTACTGTATATAGCCCCTCTACTGTATATAGCCCTCTACTGTATATAGCCTCTCTACTGTATAGAGCCTCTCTACTGTATATAGCCCTCTACTGTATATAGCCTCTCTACTGTATATAGCCCTCTACTGTATATAGCCTCTCTACTGTATATAGCCTCTCTCTACTGTATATAGCCTCTACTGTATATAGCCCTCTACTGTATATAGCCTCTCTACTGTATATAGCTCTCTACTGTATATAGCCTCTCTACTGTATATAGCCCCTCTACTGTATATAGCCTCTCTACTGTATATAGCCTCTCTACTGTATATAGCCTCTACTGTATATAGCCTCTCTACTGTATATAGCCTCACTTACTGTATATAGCCCCTCTACTGTATATAGCCCTCTACTGTATATAGCCTCTCTACTGTATATAGCCCTCTACTGTATATAGCCCTCTACTCTACTGTATATAGCCTCTCTACTGTATATAGCCATTCCTACTGTATATAGCCCCTCTACTGTATATAGCCTCTCTACTGTATATAGCCTCTCTACTGTGTATAGCCTCTCTACTGTATATAGCCTCTACTGTATATAGCCCTCTACTGTATATAGCCTCTACTGTATATAGCCTCTCTACTGTATATAGCCTCTCTGCTGTATATAGCCCCTCTACTGTATATAGCCCTCTACTGTATATAGCCTCTCTACTGTATATAGCCTCTCTAATGTATGGAGCCTCTCTACTGTATATAGCCCTCTACTGTATATAGCCTCTCTACTGTATATAGCCCTCTACTGTATATAGCCCTCTACTGTATATAGCCTCTCTACTGTATATAGCCTCTACTGTATATAGCCTCTACTGTATATAGCCTCTCTACTGTATATAGCCCCTCTACTGTATATAGCCTCTCTTCTGTATATAGCCTCTCTACTGTATATAGCCTCTCTACTGTATATAGCCTCTACTGTATATAGCCCTTCTACTGTATATAGCCTCTCTACTGTATATAGCCTCTCTACTGTATATAGCCTCTACTGTATATAGCCTCTCTAATGTATAGAGCCTCTCTACTGTATATAGCCCCTCTACTGTATATAGCCTCTCTACTGTATATAGCCCCTCTACTGTATATAGCCTCTCTACTGTATATAGCCTCTCTACTGTATATAGCCTCTACTGTATATAGCCCTTCTACTGTATATAGCCCCTCTACTGTATATAGCCTCTCTACTGTATATAGCCTCTCTACTGTATATAGCCCCTCTACTGTATATAGCCTCTCTACTGTATATAGCCTCTCTACTGTATATAGCCTCTACTGTATATAGCCCCTCTACTGTATATAGCCTCACTACTGTATATAGCCCTCTACTGTATATAGCCCCTCTACTGTTATAGCCTATCTACTGTATATAGCCCCTCTACTGTATATAGCCCATCTACTGTATATAGCCTCTACTGTATATAGCCATTCTACTGTATATAGCCCTCTACTGTATATAGCCTCTCTACTGTATATAGCCCCTCTACTGTGTATAGCCCCTCTACTGTTATAGCCTATATACTGTATATAGCCCCTCTACTGTATATAGCCTCTCTACTGTATATAGCCTCTCTACTGTATATATAGCCCTCTACTGTATATAGCCTCTACTGTATATAGCCTCTCTACTGTGTATAGCCTCTACTGTATATAGCCCCTCTACTGTATATAGCCCCTCTACTGTATATAGCCTCTCTACTGTATATAGCCCCTCTACTGTATATAGCCTCTACTGTATTTAGCCTCTCAACCTTATATAGCCTCTACTGTATATAGCCCCTCTACTGTATATAGCCCCTCTACTGTATATAGCCCTCTACTGTATATAGCCTCTCTACTGTATATAGCCCCTCTACTGTATATAGCCTCTTCTGTATATAGCCTCTCTACTGTATATAGCCTATACTGTATATAGCCCCTCTACTGTATATAGCCTCTCTACTGTATATAGCCCCTCTACTGTATATAGCCTCTCTACTGTATATAGCCTCTCTACTGTATATAGCCTCTACTGTATTTAGCCTCTCTACTGTATATAGCCTCTACTGTATATAGCCCGTCTACTGTATATAGCCTCTCTACTGTATATAGCCTCTCTACTGTATATAGCCCCTCTACTGTATATAGCCTCTCTACTGTATATAGCCTCTCTACTGTATATAGCCTCTCTACTGTATATAGTCTCTCTACTGTATATAGCCCCTCTACTGTTGTAGCCTCTCTTCTGTATATAGCCTCTCTACTGTATATAGCCTCTCTACTGTATATAGCCTCTACTGTATATAGCCCTTCTACTGTATATAGCCTCTCTACTGTATATAGCCTCTCTACTGTATATAGCCTCTACTGTATATAGCCTCTCTAATGTATAGAGCCTCTCTACTGTATATAGCCCCTCTACTGTATATATCCTCTCTACTGTATATAGCCCCTCTACTGTATATAGCCTCTCTACTGTATATAGCCTCTCTACTGTATATAGCCTCTACTGTATATAGCCCTTCTACTGTATATAGCCCCTCTACTGTATATAGCCCCTCTACTGTTATAGCCTCTCTTCTGTATATAGCCTCTCTACTGTATATAGCCTCTCTACTGTATATAGCCTCTACTGTATATAGCCCTTCTACTGTATATAGCCTCTCTACTGTATATAGCCTCTCTACTGTATATAGCCTCTACTGTATATAGCCTCTCTAATGTATAGAGCCTCTCTACTGTATATAGCCCCTCTACTGTATATAGCCTCTCTACTGTATATAGCCCCTCTACTGTATATAGCCTCTCTACTGTATATAGCCTCTCTACTGTATATAGCCTCTACTGTATATAGCCCTTCTACTGTATATAGCCCCTCTACTGTATATAGCCTCTCTACTGTATATAGCCTCTCTACTGTATATAGCCCCTCTACTGTTATAGCCTCTCTACTGTATATAGCCTCTCTACTGTATATAGCCTCTACTGTATATAGCCCCTCTACTGTATATAGCCTCTCTACTGTATATAGCCCCTCTACTGTATATAGCCCCTCTACTGTTATAGCCTATCTGCTGTATATAGCCCCTCTACTGTATATAGCCTGTCTACTGTATATAGCCTCTCTACTGTATATAGCCCCTCTACTGTATATAGCCTCTACTGTATATAGCCTCTCTACTGTATATAGCCTCTGCTGTATATAGCCTATACTGTATATAGCCCCTCTACTGTATATAGCCTCTCTACTGTGTATAGCCTCTACTGTATATAGCCCCTCTACTGTATATAGCCCCTCTACTGTATATAGCCTCTCTACTGTATATAGCCCTCTACTGTATATAGCCTCTCTACTGTATATAGCCTCTCTACTGTATATAGCCTCTCTACTGTATATAGCCTCTCTACTGTATATAGCCCCTCTACTGTTGTAGCCTCTCTTCTGTATATAGCCTCTCTACTGTATATAGCCTCTCTACTGTATATAGCCTCTACTGTATATAGCCCTTCTACTGTATATAGCCTCTCTACTGTATATAGCCTCTCTACTGTATATAGCCTCTACTGTATATAGCCTCTCTAATGTATAGAGCCTCTCTACTGTATATAGCCCCTCTACTGTATATAGCCTCTCTACTGTATATAGCCCCTCTACTGTATATAGCCTCTCTACTGTATATAGCCTCTCTACTGTATATAGCCTCTACTGTATATAGCCCTTCTACTGTATATAGCCCCTCTACTGTATATAGCCCCTCTACTGTTATAGCCTCTCTTCTGTATATAGCCTCTCTACTGTATATAGCCTCTCTACTGTATATAGCCTCTACTGTATATAGCCCTTCTACTGTATATAGCCTCTCTACTGTATATAGCCTCTCTACTGTATATAGCCTCTACTGTATATAGCCTCTCTAATGTATATAGCCTCTCTACTGTATATAGCCCCTCTACTGTATATAGCCTCTCTACTGTATATAGCCCCTCTACTGTATATAGCCTCTCTACTGTATATAGCCTCTCTACTGTATATAGCCTCTACTGTATATAGCCCTTCTACTGTATATAGCCCCTCTACTGTATATAGCCTCTCTACTGTATATAGCCTCTCTACTGTATATAGCCCCTCTACTGTTATAGCCTCTCTACTGTATATAGCCTCTCTACTGTATATAGCCTCTACTGTATATAGCCCTCTACTGTATATAGCCTCTCTACTGTATATAGCCCTCTACTGTATATAGCCCTCTACTGTATATAGCCTATCTACTGTATATAGCCCCTCTACTGTATATAGCCTGTCTACTGTATATAGCCTCTCTACTGTATATAGCCCCTCTACTGTATATAGCCTCTACTGTATATAGCCTCTCTACTGTATATAGCCTCTGCTGTATATAGCCTATACTGTATATAGCCCCTCTACTGTATATAGCCTCTCTACTGTGTATAGCCTCTACTGTATATAGCCCCTCTACTGTATATAGCCTCTCTACTGTATATAGCCCCTCTACTGTATATAGCCTCTACTGTATTTAGCCTCTCAACCTTATATAGCCTCTACTGTATATAGCCCTCTACTGTATATAGCCCCTCTACTGTATATAGCCCTCTACTGTATATAGCCTCTCTACTGTATATAGCCTCTCTACTGTATATAGCCTCTCTACTGTATATAGCCCCTCTACTGTTATAGCCTCTCTTCTGTATATAGCCTCTCTACTGTATATAGCCTCTCTACTGTATATAGCCTCTACTGTATATAGCCCTTCTACTGTATATAGCCTCTCTACTGTATATAGCCTCTCTACTGTATATAGCCTCTACTGTATATAGCCTCTCTAATGTATGGAGCCTCTCTACTGTATATAGCCCCTCTACTGTATATAGCCTCTCTACTGTATATAGCCCCTCTACTGTATATAGCCCCTCTACTGTATATAGCCTCTCTACTGTATATAGCCTCTACTGTATATAGCCCCTCTACTGTATATAGCCCCTCTACTGGTATAGCCTCTCTTCTGTATATAGCCTCTCTACTGTATATAGCCTCTCTACTGTATATAGCCTCTACTGTATATAGCCCTTCTACTGTATATAGCCTCTCTACTGTATATAGCCTCTCTACTGTATATAGCCTCTACTGTATATAGCCTCTCTAATGTATATAGCCTCTCTACTGTATATAGCCCCTCTACTGTATATAGCCTCTCTACTGTATATAGCCCCTCTACTGTATATAGCCTCTCTACTGTATATAGCCTCTCTTCTGTATATAGCCTCTACTGTATATAGCCCTTCTACTGTATATAGCCTCTCTACTGTATATAGCCTCTCTACTGTATATAGCCTCTCTACTGTATATAGCCCCTCTACTGTATATAGCCTCTCTACTGTATATAGCCTCTCTACTGTATATAGCCTCTACTGTATATAGCCTCTCTACTGTATATAGCCTCACTACTGTATATAGCCCTCTACTGTATATAGCCCTCTACTGTATATAGCCTCTCTACTGTATATAGCCCCTCTACTGTATATAGCCCATCTACTGTATATAGCCTCTACTGTATATAGCCATTCTACTGTATATAGCCCCTCTACTGTATATAGCCTCTCTACTGTATATAGCCCCTCTACTGTATATAGCCCCTCTACTGTTATAGCCTATATACTGTATATAGCCCCTCTACTGTATATAGCCTCTCTACTGTATATAGCCTCTCTACTGTATATAGCCCCTCTACTGTATATAGCCTCTACTGTATATAGCCTCTCTACTGTGTATAGCCTCTACTGTATATAGCCCCTCTACTGTATATAGCCCCTCTACTGTATATAGCCTCTACTGTATATAGCCTCTCTACTGTATATAGCCTCTACTGTATTTAGCCTCTCAACCTTATATAGCCTCTACTGTATATAGCCCCTCTACTGTATATAGCCCCTCTACTGTATATAGCCCTCTACTGTATATAGCCCTCTACTGTATATAGCCTCTCTACTGTATATAGCCTCTCTACTGTATATAGCCTCTACTGTATATAGCCTCTCTACTGTATATAGCCCTCTACTGTATATAGCCCTCTACTGTATATAGCCTCTCTACTGTATATAGCCCCTCTACTGTATATATAGCCTCTCTACTGTATATAGCCTCTCTACTGTATATAGCCTCTACTGTATATAGCCTCTCTACTGTATATAGCCTCTACTGTATATAGCCCTCTACTGTATATAGCCTCTCTACTGTATATAGCCTCTCTACTGTATGTAGCCCTCTACTGTATATAGCCTCTCTACTGTATATAGCCTCTCTACTGTTATAGCCTCTCTACTGTATATAGCCTCTCTACTGTATATAGCCCCTCTACTGTTGTAGCCTCTCTTCTGTATATAGCCTCTCTACTGTATATAGCCTCTCTACTGTATATAGCCTCTACTGTATATAGCCCTTCTACTGTATATAGCCTCTCTACTGTATATAGCCTCTCTACTGTATATAGCCTCTACTGTATATAGCCTCTCTAATGTATAGAGCCTCTCTACTGTATATAGCCCCTCTACTGTATATATCCTCTCTACTGTATATAGCCCCTCTACTGTATATAGCCTCTCTACTGTATATAGCCTCTCTACTGTATATAGCCTCTACTGTATATAGCCCTTCTACTGTATATAGCCCCTCTACTGTATATAGCCCCTCTACTGTATATAGCCTCTCTTCTGTATATAGCCTCTCTACTGTATATAGCCTCTCTACTGTATATAGCCTCTACTGTATATAGCCCTTCTACTGTATATAGCCTCTCTACTGTATATAGCCTCTCTACTGTATATAGCCTCTACTGTATATAGCCTCTCTAATGTATAGAGCCTCTCTACTGTATATAGCCCTCTACTGTATATAGCCTCTCTACTGTATATAGCCCCTCTACTGTATATAGCCTCTCTACTGTATATAGCCTCTCTACTGTATATAGCCTCTACTGTATATAGCCCTTCTACTGTATATAGCCCCTCTACTGTATATAGCCTCTCTACTGTATATAGCCTCTCTACTGTATATAGCCCTCTACTGTATATAGCCTCTCTACTGTATATAGCCTCTCTACTGTATATAGCCTCTACTGTATATAGCCCTCTACTGTATATAGCCTCTCTACTGTATATAGCCCTCTACTGTATATAGCCCTCTACTGTATATAGCCTATCTACTGTATATAGCCCTCTACTGTATATAGCCTGTCTACTGTATATAGCCTCTCTACTGTATATAGCCCTCTACTGTATATAGCCTCTACTGTATATAGCCTCTCTCTACTGTATATAGCCCTCTGCTGTATATAAGCCTATACTGTATATAGCCCCTCTACTGTATATAGCCTCTCTACTGTGTATAGCCTCTACTGTATATAGCCCCTCTACTGTATATAGCCCCTCTACTGTATATAGCCTCTCTACTGTATATAGCCCCTCTACTGTATATAGCCTCTACTGTATTTAGCCTCTCAACCTTATATAGCCTCTACTGTATATAGCCCCTCTACTGTATATAGCCTCTCTACTGTATATAGCCCCTCTACTGTATATAGCCTCTCTACTGTATATAGCCCCTCTACTGTATATAGCCTCTCTACTGTATATAGCCCTCTACTGTATATAGCCTCTACTGTATATAGCCTCTCTACTGTATATAGCCCTCTACTGTATATAGCCCCTCTACTGTATATAGCCTCTCTACTGTATATAGCCCCTCTACTGTATATAGCCTCTCTACTGTATATAGCCTCTCTACTGTATATAGCCCCTCTACTGTATATAGCCCTCTACTGTATATAGCCTCTCTACTGTATATAGCCTCTCTACTGTATATAGCCTCTCTACTGTATATAGCCTCTCTACTGTATATAGCCCCTCTACTGTTATAGCCTCTCTTCTGTATATAGCCTCTCTACTGTATATACCCCCTCTACTGTATATAGCCTCTCTACTGTATATAGCCCTCTACTGTATATAGCCTCTCTACTGTATATAGCCTCTCTACTGTATATAACCTCTACTGTATATAGCCCCTCTACTGTATATAGCCTCTACTGTATATAGCCTCTCTACTGTATATAACCTCTACTGTATATAGCCCCTCTACTGTATATAGCCCCTCTACTGTATATAGCCTCTCTACTGTATATAGCCTCTACTGTATATAGCCCTTCTACTGTATATAGCCCCTCTACTGTATATAGCCCCTCTACTGTTATAGCCTCTCTTCTGTATATAGCCTCTCTACTGTATATAGCCTCTCTACTGTATATAGCCTCTACTGTATATAGCCCTTCTACTGTATATAGCCCCTCTACTGTATATAGCCTCTCTACTGTATATAGCCTCTACTGTATATAGCCTCTCTAATGTATAGAGCCTCTCTACTGTATATAGCCCCTCTACTGTATATAGCCTCTCTACTGTATATAGCCCCTCTACTGTATATAGCCTCTCTACTGTATATAGCCTCTCTACTGTATATAGCCTCTACTGTATATAGCCTCTCTACTGTATATAGCCCCTCTACTGTATATAGCCTCTCTACTGTATATAGCCTCTCTACTGTATATAGCCCCTCTACTGTTATAGCCTCTCTACTGTATATAGCCTCTCTACTGTATATAGCCTCTACTGTATATAGCCCCTCTACTGTATATAGCCTCACTACTGTATATAGCCCCTCTACTGTATATAGCCCCTCTACTGTTATAGCCTCTCTACTGTATATAGCCCCTCTACTGTATATAGCCTCTCTACTGTATATAGCCTCTCTACTGTATATAGCCCCTCTACTGTATATAGCCTCTACTGTATATAGCCTCTCTACTGTATATAGCCTCTGCTGTATATAGCCCCTCTACTGTATATAGCCCCTCTACTGTATCTAGCCCCTCTACTGTATATAGCCTCTCTACTGTATATACCGCCTCTACTGTATATAGCCTCTCTACTGTATATAGCCCTCTACTGTATATAGCCTCTCTACTGTATATAGCCTCTCTACTGTATATAACCTCTACTGTATATAGCCCCTCTACTGTATATAGCCTCTACTGTATATAGCCTCTCTACTGTATATAACCTCTACTGTATATAGCCTCTCTACTGTATATATGCTCTACTGTATATAGCCTCTCTACTGTATATAGCCTCTCTACTGTATATAGCCCCTCTACTGTATATAGCCCCTCTACTGTATATAGCCTCTCCACTGTATATAGCCCCTCTACTGTATATAACCCCTACTGTATATAGCCTCTCTACTGTATATAGCCCTCTACTGTATATAGCACCTCTACTGTATATAGCCTCTCTACTGTATATAGCCTCTCTACTGTATATAGCCCCTCTACTGTATATAGCCCCTCTACTGTATATAGCCTCTACTGTATATAGCCTCTCTACTGTATATAGCCCTCTACTGTATATAGCCCTCTACTGTATATAGCCTCTCTACTGTATATAGCCCCTCTACTGTATATAGCCCCTCTACTGTATATAGCCTCTCTACTGTATATAGACCCTCTACTGTATATAGCCCCTCTACTGTAATAGCCCCTCTACTGTATATAGCCTCTCTACTGTATATAGCCTCTCTACTGTATATAGCCCCTCTACTGTATATAACCTCTACTGTATATAGCCTCTCTACTGTATATAGCCTCTCTACTGTATATAGCCTCTCTACTGTATATAGCCTCTACTGTATATAGCCTGTCTACTGTATATAGCCTCTACTGTATATAGCCCTCTACTGTATATAGCCTCTCTACTGTATATAGCCCTCTACTGTATAAAGCCCCTCTACTGTATGTAGCCTCTCTACTGTATATAGCCTCTACTGTATATAGCCCTTCTACTGTATATAGCCCCTCTACTGTATATAGCCTCTCTACTGTATATAGCCTCTCTACTGTATATAGCCCCTCTACTGTATATATTCTATCTACTGTATATAACCTCTCTACTGTATATAGCCTCTACTGTACCTAGCCCCTCTACTGTATATAGCCTCTCTACTGTATATAGCCTCTACTGTATATAGCCTCTACTGTATATAGCCTCTCTACTGTATATAGCCCCTCTACTGTATATAGCACCTCTACTGTATATAGTCTCTCTACTGTATATAGCCTCTCTACTGTATATAGCCCCTCTACTGTATATAGCCATTCTACTGTATATAGCCTCTACTGTATATAGCCTCTCTACTGTATATAGCCCATCTACTGTATATAGCCCCTCTACTGTATATAGCCTCTCTACTGTATATAACCCCTCTACTGTATATAGCCCCTCTACTGTATATAGCCTCTCTACTGTATATAGCCCCTCTACTGTATATAGCCCCTCTACTGTAATAGCCCCTCTACTGTATATAGCCTCTCTACTGTATATAGCCTCTCCACTGTATATCGCCCCTCTACTGTATATAGCCTCTCTACTGTATACAGCCTCTCTACTGTATATAGCCTCTCTACTGTATATAGCCCTTCTACTGTATATAGCCTTTCTACTGTATATAGCCTCTCTACTGTATATAGCCTCTACTGTATATAGCCTCTCTACTGTATATAGCCTCTCTACTGTATATAGCCCCTCTACTGTATATAGCCCCTCTACTGTAATAGCCCCTCTACTGTATATAGCCTCTCTACTGTATATAGCCTCTCCACTGTATATCGCCCCTCTACTGTATATAACCTCTACTGTATATAGCCTCTCTACTGTATACAGCCTCTCTACTGTATATAGCCTCTCTACTGTATATAGCCTCTCTACTGTATATAGCCTTTCTACTGTATATAGCCTCTCTACTGTATATAGCCTCTACTGTATATAGCCTCTCTACTGTATATAGCCTCTCTACTGTATATAGCCCCTCTACTGTATATAGCCTCTCTACTGTATATAGCCCCTCTACTGTATAAAGCCCCTCTACTGTATATAGCCTCTCTACTGTATATAGCCTCTACTGTATATAGCCCTTCTACTGTATATAGCCCCTCTACTGTATATAGCCTCTACTGTATATAGCCTCTCTACTGTATATAGCACCTCTACTGTATATAGCCTCTCTAATGTATATAGCCTCTCTACTGTATATAGCCCCTCTACAGTATATAGCCCCTCTACTGTATATAGCCTCTCTACTGTATATAGCCCCTCTACTGTATATAGCCTCTACTGTATATAGCCCCTCTACTGTATATAGCCCCTCTACTGTATATAGCCCCTCTACTGTATATAGCCTCTACTGTATATAGCCATTCTACTGTATATAGCCCCTCTACTGTATATAGCCTCTCTACTGTATATAGCCCCTCTACTGTATATAGCCCCTCTACTGTTATAGCCTATATACTGTATATAGCCCCTCTACTGTATATAGCCTCTCTACTGTATATAGCCTCTCTACTGTATATAGCCCCTCTACTGTATATAGCCCTCTACTGTATATAGCCTCTCTACTGTGTATAGCCTCTCTACTGTATATAGCCTCTCTACTGTATCTAGCCCCTCTACTGTATATAGCCTCTCTACTGTATATAGCCCTCTACTGTATATAGCCTCTCTACTGTATATAGCCTCTCTACTGTATATAGCCCTTCTACTGTATATAGCCTCTCTACTGTATATAGCCTCTCTACTGTATATAGCCTCTACTGTATATAGCCTCTCTAATGTATAGAGCCTCTCTACTGTATATAGCCTCTCTACTGTATATAGCCTCTACTGTATATAGCCTCTACTGTATATAGCCCTTCTACTGATTATATAGCCCCTCTACTGTATATAGCCTCTCTACTGTATATAGCCTCTCTACTGTATATAGCCTCTCTACTGTTATAGCCTCTCTACTGTATATAGCCTCTCTACTGTATATAGCCTCTACTGTATATAGCCCCTCTACTGTATATAGCCTCTCTACTGTATATAGCCTCTACTGTATATAGCCCCTCTACTGTATATAGCCTCTCTACTGTATATAGCCCCTCTACTGTATAAAGCCCCTCTACTGTATGTAGCCTCTCTACTGTATATAGCCTCTACTGTATATAGCCCTTCTACTGTATATAGCCCCTCTACTGTATATAGCCTCTCTACTGTATATAGCCTCTCTACTGTATATAGCCCCTCTACTGTATATATTCTATCTACTGTATATAACCTCTCTACTGTATATAGCCTCTACTGTATATAGCCCCTCTACTGTATATAGCCTCTCTACTGTATATAGCCTCTACTGTATATAGCCTCTACTGTATATAGCCTCTCTACTGTATATAGCCCCTCTACTGTATATAGCCCCTCTACTGTATATAGCCTCTCTACTGTATATAGCCCCTCTACTGTATATAGCACCTCTACTGTATATAGTCTCTCTACTGTATATAGCCTCTCTACTGTATATAGCCCCTCTACTGTATATAGCCATTCTACTGTATATAGCCTCTACTGTATATAGCCTCTCTACTGTATATAGCCCATCTACTGTATATAGCCCCTCTACTGTATATAGCCTCTCTACTGTATATAACCCCTCTACTGTATATAGCCCCTCTACTGTATATAGCCTCTCTACTGTATATAGCCCCTCTACTGTATATAGCCCCTCTACTGTAATAGCCCCTCTACTGTATATAGCCTCTCTACTGTATATAGCCTCTCCACTGTATATCGCCCCTCTACTGTATATAACCTCTACTGTATATAGCCTCTCTACTGTATACAGCCTCTCTACTGTATATAGCCTCTCTACTGTATATAGCCCTTCTACTGTATATAGCCTTTCTACTGTATATAGCCTCTCTACTGTATATAGCCTCTACTGTATATAGCCTCTCTACTGTATATAGCCTCTCTACTGTATATAGCCCCTCTACTGTATATAGCCCCTCTACTGTAAAAGCCCCTCTACTGTATATAGCCTCTCTACTGTATATAGCCTCTCCACTGTATATCGCCCCTCTACTGTATATAACCTCTACTGTATATAGCCTCTCTACTGTATACAGCCTCTCTACTGTATATAGCCTCTCTACTGTATATAGCCCTTCTACTGTATATAGCCTTTCTACTGTATATAGCCTCTCTACTGTATATAGCCTCTACTGTATATAGCCTCTCTACTGTATATAGCCTCTCTACTGTATATAGCCCTCTACTGTATATAGCCTCTCTACTGTATATAGCCCCTCTACTGTATAAAGCCCTCTACTGTATATAGCCTCTCTACTGTATATAGCCTCTACTGTATATAGCCTCTCTACTGTATATAGCCCCTCTACTGTATATAGCCTCTACTGTATATAGCCTCTCTACTGTATATAGCACCTCTACTGTATATAGCCTCTCTAATGTATATAGCCTCTCTACTGTATATAGCCCTCTACAGTATATAGCCCTCTACTGTATATAGCCCTCTCTACTGTATATAGCCCTCTACTGTATATAGCCTCTACTGTATATAGCCCTCTACTGTATATAGCCCTCTACTGTATATAGCCCCTCTACTGTATATAGCCCCTCTACTGTATATAGCCATTCTACTGTATATAGCCCCTCTACTGTATATAGCCTCTCTACTGTATATAGCCCCTCTACTGTATATAGCCCCTCTACTGTTATAGCCTATATACTGTATATAGCCCCTCTACTGTATATAGCCTCTCTACTGTATATAGCCTCTCTACTGTATATAGCCCCTCTACTGTATATAGCCTCTACTGTATATAGCCTCTCTACTGTGTATAGCCTCTACTGTATATAGCCCCTCTACTGTATCTAGCCCCTCTACTGTATATAGCCTCTCTACTGTATATAGCCCTCTACTGTATATAGCCTCTCTACTGTATATAGCCTCTCTACTGTATATAGCCCTTCTACTGTATATAGCCTCTCTACTGTATATAGCCTCTCTACTGTATATAGCCCCTCTACTGTATATAGCCTCTCTAATGTATAGAGCCTCTCTACTGTATATAGCCTCTCTACTGTATATAGCCTCTACTGTATATAGCCTCTACTGTATATAGCCCTTCTACTGTATATAGCCCCTCTACTGTATATAGCCTCTCTACTGTATATAGCCTCTCTACTGTATATAGCCCCTCTACTGTTATAGCCTCTCTACTGTATATAGCCTCTCTACTGTATATAGCCTCTACTGTATATAGCCCCTCTACTGTATATAGCCTCTCTACTGTATATAGCCCCTCTACTGTATATAGCCTCTCTACTGTATATAGCCTATCTACTGTATATAGCCCCTCTACTGTATATAGCCTCTCTACTGTATATAGCCTCTCTACTGAATATAGCCCCTCTACTGTATATAGCCTCTACTGTATATAGCCTCTCTACTGTATATAGCCTCTGCTGTATATAGCCCCTCTACTGTATATAGCCCCTCTACTGTATCTAGCCCCTCTACTGTATATAGCCTCTCTACTGTATATACCCCCTCTACTGTATATAGCCTCTCTACTGTAAATAGCCCTCTACTGTATATAGCCTCTCTACTGTATATAGCCTCTCTACTGTATATAACCTCTACTGTATATAGCCCCTCTACTGTATATAGCCTCTACTGTATATAGCCCCTCTACTGTATATAGCTCTCTCTACTGTATATAGCCTCTCTACTGTATATAGCCTCTACTGTATATAGCCTCTCTACTGTATATAGCCTCTCTACTGTATATAGCCCCTCTACTGTATATAGCCCCTCTACTGTATATAGCCTCTCCACTGTATATAGCCCCTCTACTGTATATAGCCTCTACTGTATATAGCCTCTCTACTGTATATAGCCCCTCTACTGTATATAGCACCTCTACTGTATATAGCCTCTCTACTGTATATAGCCTCTCTACTGTATATAGCCTCTCTACTGTATATAGCCCCTCTACTGTATATAGCCTCTCTACTGTATATAGCCTCTCTACTGTATATAGCCCCTCTACTGTATATAGCCTCTCTACTGTATATAGCCTCTCTACTGTATATAGCCTCTACTGTATATAGCCTCTCTACTGTATATAGCCCCTCTACTGTATATAGCCTCTCTACTGTATATAGCCTCTCTACTGTATATAGCCTCTCTACTGTATATAGCCTCTCTAGTATGTATATGCCTCTCTACTGTATATAGCCCTCTACAGTATATAGCCCTCTACTGTATATAGCCTCTCTACTGTATATAACCCCTCTACTGTATATAGCCTCTACTGTATATAGCCTCTCTACTGTATATAGCCCCTCTACTGTATATAGCCCCTCTACTGTATATAGCCTCTCTACTGTATATAGCCATTCTACTGTATATAGCCCCTCTACTGTATATAGCCTCTCTACTGTATATAGCCCTCTACTGTATATAGCCCCTCTACTGTTATAGCCTATATACTGTATATAGCCCCTCTACTGTATATAGCCTCTCTACTGTATATAGCCTCTCTACTGTATATAGCCCCTCTACTGTATATAGCCTCTACTGTATATAGCCTCTCTACTGTGTATAGCCTCTACTGTATATAGCCCCTCTACTGTATCTAGCCCCTCTACTGTATATAGCCTCTCTACTGTATATAGCCCCTCTACTGTATATAGCCTCTCTACTGTATATAGCCTCTCTACTGTATATAGCCCTTCTACTGTATATAGCCTCTCTACTGTATATAGCCTCTCTACTGTATATAGCCTCTACTGTATATAGCCCCTCTACTGTATATAGCCTCTCTACTGTATATAGCCCCTCTACTGTATATAGCCCCTCTACTGTTATAGCCTATCTACTGTATATAGCCCCTCTACTGTATATAGCCTCTCTACTGTATATAGCCTCTCTACTGTATATAGCCCCTCTACTGTATATAGCCTCTACTGTATATAGCCTCTCTACTGTATATAGCCTCTCTGCTGTATATAGCCCCTCTACTGTATATAGCCCCTCTACTGTATCTAGCCCCTCTACTGTATATAGCCTCTCTACTGTATATACCCCCTGTACTGTATATAGCCTCTCTACTGTATATAGCCCTCTACTGTATATAGCCTCTCTACTGTATATAGCCTCTCTACTGTATATAACCTCTACTGTATATAGCCCCTCTACTGTATATAGCCTCTACTGTATATAGCCCCTCTACTGTATATAGCCTCTACTGTATATAGCCTCTCTACTGTATATAGCCTCTACTGTATATAGCCTCTCTACTGTATATAGCCTCTCTACTGTATATAGCCCCTCTACTGTATATAGCCCCTCTACTGTATATAGCCTCTCTACTGTATATAGCCCCTCTACTGTATATAGCCTCTACTGTATATAGCCTCTCTACTGTATATAGCCCCTCTACTGTATATAGCCCCTCTACTGTATATAGCCTCTACTGTATATAGCCTCTCTACTGTATATAGCCCCTCTACTGTATATAGCACCTCTACTGTATATAGCCTCTCTACTGTATATAGCCTCTCTACTGTATATAGCCCCTCTACTGTATATAGCCCCTCTACTGTATATAGCCTCTCTACTGTATATAGCCCTCTACTGTATATAACCCCTACTGTATATAGCCTCTCTACTGTATATAGCCCCTCTACTGTATATAGCCCTCTACTGTATATAGCCTCTCTACTTTATATAGCCACTCTACTGTATATAGCCTCTCTACTGTATATAGCCTCTCTACTGTATATAGCCCTCTACTGTATATAGCCTCTACTGTATATAGCCTCTCTACTGTGTATAGCCTCTACTGTATATAGCCCCTCTACTGTATCTAGCCCCTCTACTGTATATAGCCTCTCTACTGTATATAGCCCTCTACTGTATATAGCCTCTCTACTGTATATAGCCTCTCTACTGTATATAGCCCCTCTACTGTATATAGCCCCTCTACTGTTATAGCCCATCTACAGCATATAGCCCCTCTACTGTATATAGCCTCTCTACTCTATATAGCCTCTACTGTATATAGCCCCTCTACTGTATATAGCCTCTACTGTATATAGCCCCTCTACTGTATATAGCCTCTACTGTATATAGCCTCTCTACTGTATATAGCACCTCTACTGTATATATCCTCTCTAATGTAAATAGCCTCTCTACTGTATATAGCCCCTCTACTGTATATAGCCTCTCTACTGTATATAGCCCCTCTACTGTATATAGCCTCTACTGTATATAGCCTCTCTACTGTATATAGCACCTCTACTGTATATAGCCTCTCTAATGTATATAGCCTCTCTACTGTATATAGCCTCTCTACTGTATATAGCCTCTACTGTATATAGCCCCTCTACTGTATATAGCCCCTCTACTGTATATAGCCTCTCTACTGTATATAGCCTCTCTACTGTATATAGCCTCTCTACTGTATATAGCCCCTCTACTGTATATAGCCTCTACTGTATATAGCCTCTCTACTGTATATAGCACCTCTACTGTATATAGCCTCTTTACTGTATATAGCCCCTCTACTGTATATAGCCCCTCTACTGTATATAGCCTCTCTACTGTATATAGCCCCTCTACTGTATATAGCCCCTCTACTGTATATAGCCTCTACTGTATATAGCCTCTTTACAGTATATAGCCCCTCTACTGTATATAGCCCCTCTACTGTATATAGCCTCTCTACTGTATATAACCCCTCTACTGTATATAGCCTCTCTACTGTATATAGCCTCTCTACTGTATATAGCCCCTCTACTGTATATAGCCCCTCTACTGTAATAGCCTCTCTACTGTATATAGCCTCTACTGTATATAGCACCTCTACTGTATATAGCCTCTCTTCTGTATATAGCCCCTCTACTGTATATAGCCCCTCTACTGTATATAGCCTCTCTACTGTATATAGCCTCTCTACTGTATATAACCTCTACTGTATATAGCCCCTCTACTGTATATAGCCTCTACTGTATATAGCCTCTCTACTGTATATAGCCCTCTACTGTATATAGCCTCTCTACTGTATATAGCCTCTCTACTGTATATAGCCCTCTACTGTATATAGCCTCTACTGTATATAGCCTCTCTACTGTATATAACCTCTACTGTATATAGCCCTCTACTGTATATAGCCCTCTACTGTATATAGCCTCTCTACTGTATATAACCTCTACTGTATATAGCCTCTCTACTGTATATAGCCTCTACTGTATATAGCCTCTACTGTGTATAGCCTCTCTACTGTATATAACCTCTACTGTATATAGCCTCTCTACTGTATATAGCCCCTCTACTGTTATAGCCTCTCTACTGTTATAGCCTCTCTTCTGTATATAACCTCTACTGTATATAGCCCCTCTACTGTATATAGCCTCTACTGTATATAGCCTCTCTACTGTATATAACCTCTACTGTATATAGCCTCTCTACTGTATATAGCCTCTACTGTATATGGCCTCTACTGTATATAGCCTCTCTACTATATATATCGTCTCTACTGTATATAGCCCCTCTACTGTATATAGCCCCTCTGCTGTATATAGCCTCTCTACTGTATATAGCCCCTCTACTGTATATAGCCTCTACTGTATATAGCCTCTCTACTGTATATAGCCCCTCTACTGTATATAGCCCCTCTACTGTATATAGCCTCTACTGTATATAGCCTCTCTACTGTATATAGCCCCTCTACTGTAAATAGACCCTCTACTGTATATAGCCTCTCTACTGTATATAACCCCTCTACTGTATATAGCCTCTCTACTGTATATAGCCTCTCTACTGTATATAGCCCCTCTACTGTAATAGCCCCTCTACTGTATATAGCCTCTCTACTGTATATAGCCTCTCTACTGTATATAGCCTCTCTACTGTATATAGCCTCTCTACTGTATATAACCTCTACTGTATATAGCCTCTCTACTGTATATAGCCTCTCTACTGTATATAGCCTCTACTGTATATAGCCTATATCTACTGTATATAGAGCCCTCTACTGTATATAGCTCTCTACTGTATATAGCCTCTCTACTGTATATAGCCCTCTACTGTCTGTATATATAACCTCTCTACTGTATATAGCCCTCTACTGTATATAGCCCTCTACTGTATATAGCCTCTCTACTGTATATAGCCCTCTACTGTATATAGCCCTCTACTGTATGTAGCCTCTCTACTGTATATAGCCTCTCTACTGTATATAGCACCTCTACTGTATATAGCCTCTCTACTGTATATAGCCTCTCTACTGTATATAAGCCTCTCTACTGTATATAGCCCTCTACTACTGTATATAGCCTCTCTACTGTATATAGCCCTCTACTGTATATAACCCTCTACTGTATTATGTATAGCCTCTCTACTGTATATAGCCTCTCTACTGTATATAGCCCCTCTACTGTATATAGCCTCTCTACTGTATATAGCCCCTCTACTGTATATAGCCCTCTCTACTGTATATAGCCCTCTCTGTATATAAGCCTCTCTACTGTATATAGCCTCTCTACTGTATATGCCCTCTACTGTATATAGCCCTCTACTGTATATAGCCTCTCTACTGTAGCCCTCTACTGTATGTAGCCTCTCTACTGTATATAGCCCTCTACTGTGTATAGCCCCTCTACTGTATGTAAGCCCTCTACTGTATATAGCCCTCTACTGTATATAGCCTTCTCTGTGTAGCCTCTACTGTATATAGCCTCTCTACTGTATATATAGCCCCTCTACTGTATATAGCCCCCTCTACTGTATATAGCCTCTACTGTATATAGCCCTCTACTGTATGTAGCCCTCTCTGCTGTATATAGCCTCTACTGTATATAGCCCCTCTACTGTATATAGCCCTCTACTGTATATAGCCTCTACTGTATATAGCCTCTCTACTGTATATAGCCTCTACTGTATATAGCCCCTCTACTGTATATAGCCTCTCTACTGTATATAGCCTCTACTGTATATAGCCTCTACTGTATATAGCCTCTCTACTGTATATAGCCTCTCTACTGTATATAGCCCCTCTACTTATATAGCCTCTCTACTGTATATAGCCCCTCACTGTATATAGCCCCTCTACTGTATATAGCCCCTCTACTGTATATAGCCTCTCTACTGTATATAGCCTCTCTACTGTATATAGCCTCTACTGTATATAGCCTCTCTACTGTATATAGCCCCTCTACTGTATATAGCCCCTCTACTGTATATAGCTCTCTACTGTATATAGCCTCTCTACTGTATATAGCCCCTCTACTGTATATAGACCCTCTACTGTATATAGCCTCTCTACTGTATATAACCCTCTACTGTATATAGCCTCTCTACTGTATATAGCCTCTCTACTGTATATAGCCCCTCTACTGTATATAGCCCCCTCTACTGTATATAGCCTCTCTACTGTATATAGCCTCTCTACTGTATATAGCCTCTTACTGTATATAGCCTCTCTACTGTATATAGCCTCTCTACTGTATATAGCCCTCTACTGTATATAGCCTCTCTACTGTATATAGCCCTCTCTGTATAGCCCTCTACTGTATATAGCCTCTCTACTGTATATAGCCTCTCTACTGTATATAGCCTCTACTGTATATAGCCCCTCTACTGTATATAGCCCCTCTACTGTATATAGCCCCTCTACTGTATATAGCCTCTCTACTGTATATAGCCCTCTACTGTATATAGCCTCTCTACTGTATATAGCCTCTCTACTGTATATAGCCCTCTACTGT
>CM059784.1:40071740-40218356 GCA_030435695.1 Brachymystax lenok tsinlingensis
GTAGAGGCTATACATATAGGGCTACATATAAGGTATAGGTATATACAGTGCAGGGCTATATACAGTAGAGAGGCTATATACAGAGGCAGGCTATAGCTCTACAGAGGTACGAAGGGCTCATATACAGTAGAGAGCTATATACAGTGTAGAGGGGCTATATACAGTAGAGAGGCTATATACAGTAGAGGGGCTATACAGTATGCTATGCAGAGGCTTATACACAGTAGAGGGGCTATATGTGGGCTACAGAGAGAGGCTCCATACACAGAGAGGCTATATACAGAGAGGCTATATACAGCAGAGAGGCTATTATACACAGGAGAGAGGCAAACACAGCTAAGAGGGCTATATACACAGTAGAGGCATACAGTAGAGAGGCTATATACATAGTAGGGGGCTTATATACAGTAGATAGAGGCTTATATACAGTAGAGAGGTATATAGCAGAGGTGTATATACAGTAGAGGGCTATAGATACAGTAGTCAGAGGCTATACACAGTAGAGGCTATATAGCTGAGAGGGCTAAATACAGAGGTTGTAGGGCTTATATACATAGAGAGGGTATACAGTAGAGAGGGGCTATATACAGAAGAGGCTATATACAGTAGAGGGCTATATACAGTAAGATACTATGTCACTGGTATATACACACAGAGATACATATGTCGTAGAGGGCTATATAAGGTAGAGAGGCTATATATGGTAGAGAGGCTGGCATACAGTAGAGGGGCTATATACATACATAGGCTAAGGGCCAGCAGAGGGGGCTTACATACAGTGCAGGGGCTATACAGCAGGCAGAGGGCTATATACAGTAGCAGGAGGCTATATGCTGGTAGAATGGCTATATACAGTAGAGGGCTATATGCTGCAGATGGGCTATACTGCAGAGGGGCTATATACAGTAGCAGAGAGGCTATACAGAGAGGCTATATACAGTATGGGCTATATACAGTAGAGAGGCTACATACAGTAGAGGGCTTGGATACAGTAGAGGGGGCCATATACAGTAGAGGGCTATACAAAGTAGAGAGGTTACATACAGTAGAGGCTGTTATATACAGTAGAGGGGCTATACAGTAGAGTAGGCCATACAGCAGAGAGGCTATATATACATTGTGGGAGGGGCTATATACAGGCATATAGAGCAGAGGCACACACAGTAGAGGGGCTAGTTATAGAGAGGCATGCCACAGTAGAGGGCATACAATGTAAATGGCTATATACAGTGAGAGGCTATATACAGTAGAGAGGGCTATATACAGAGAGGGCTATATACAGTAGAGGGGGCTATATACAGTAGAGAGTTATATACATACAGTAGAGTGGGCTATACAAGAGGGCCATATACTGTAGAGGGCTATATACAGTAGAATATACAACAAGAGGGCTATATAGGCCATACAGTAGAGAGGCTATATACATGTAGAGAGGTGTACATACAGTAGAGAGGGCTACACACATAGGGAGGCTACATACATAGAGAGGCTATACAGCAGAAAATAGTATACAGAGAGGCTACATACAGTAGAGGCTATACAGTAGAGAGGCTATATACAGTAGAGGCTATATACAGTAGAGGTGTCATAGAGGTTACAGTAGAGGGGCTATATACAGTAGAGGGGCTTACACAGAGGCTATAGCTACAGTAGAGGCTAAGTATAAGGTTGAGAGGCAACACAGTAGAGGCTATATACAGTAGAGGGGGCTATATACAGTAGGTAGAGGCTATATACAGAAGAGGGCTACATATACAGTAGAGGCCATACAGCAGAGGGTTCACATACAGTAGAGGGCTAAGGCACAGTAACAGAGAGGCTATATACAGTAGAGGGACACAGAGAGGGCTATATACAGTAGAGGGTCTATATACTAGTAGAGAGGCCTTATCATGTTGCAGAGAGGGCTATACACAGTAGAGGGGTTATATACAGCAGAGAGGCTATATAGCAGTAGAGGGGCTTATATACAGTGAGAGGCTATATGACAGTAGAGAGGCTATATACAGTAGAGGCTATATACAGTAGAGGGCTACATACTATAGAGGGCTACATACAGAGAGGCTTATATACAGAGAGAGGGCTATATACAGAGGTGTGCTTATATACAGTAGATGGGCTATACAGTAGAGAGGCTATATATATAGGTTATATACAGAGAGGCTATACAGTGAGAGGCTATATACATAGAGGGCTATATACAGTAGAGAGGCTATATACAGTAGAGGGCTATATACAGTAGATAGTTATATACAGTAGACATATATTATAGAGGCTACACAGTAGATATTATATACAGAGAGGCTATATACAGTAGAGGCTATATAGTATATAGATGTAATTACATACAGTAGAGGCACATACAGATGAGGCTATATACAGTAGAGAGGCTATACAGTAGAGGGCTATATACAGTACAGAGAGGCTATATTCAGTAGAGGGGTATATGTTGGTAGCTAAGGCAGTAGAGGGGCTAGATACAGCAGAGGGGCTATATACAGTAGAGGGGCTTACATACAGTAGAGGGGGCTATACAGTAGAGAGGCTATATACAGTAGAGGGGGCTATATACAGTAAATGGAGGCTATATACAGTAGAGAGGCTATATACAGCAGAGAGGCTATAACAGTAGAGTGTGGGCTATATACAGTAGAGAGTGCTATACAGTAGAGAGGTTGTATATACAGTAGAGGGGGCTATATACAGTAGAAGGGCTATATACAGTAGAGGGCTATATACAGTAGAGAGGGCTATATACAGAGAGAGGCCTATAAGGCAGAGGGCACAGTAGAGGCTTATATACAGAGGGCCTATACAGTAGAGAGGCTCTATACATTAGAGAGGCTATATACAGTAGAGGCTATATACAGTAGAGAGGCTATATACAGTAGAGGAGGCATATACACAGAGGGCTATATATACAGTAGAGAGGGATATATACAGTAGAGAGGCTATATAACAGAGAGGGCTATATATTATAGAGAGGGCTATATATATATAGAGGCTATACATGAGGTGCTATATACTATAGATGGTCATATACACAGAGTAGGCTACATATACAGTAGAGGTTATATACATAGAGGGGCTATATATGATATAAAGGCTACACAGTAGAGGCCTTACATACACAGTAGGCCCATGTCAAGTATATGTCATAGAGGTTATATACAGTAGAGCATATATACAGTAGGAGAGGCTATATACAGTAGAGGTTAAGAGTACAGTAGAGAGGCTATATAGCAGTAGAGAGCTTATATGTTGTAGAGAGGGGCTATACAGTAGAGGTTATATACAGTAGAGAGGCTATATATGCAGAGAGGCTATATACAGTAGAGGCTATCATGTTGCAGAGAGGCTATAAACAGTAGCAGGGGGTATATACAGCATACAGAGAGGCTATATACAGTAGAGGGCTAGATACAGAGGGCTATATAGAGAGGCTATACAGTAGAGGCTACATAGAGCTATATACAGTAGAGGGGCTATACAGTAGAGAGGCTATATACAGTAGAGGGGCTATATACAGGAGGCTATATACAGTAGAGAGGCTATATACAGTAGAGAGGGCTATAACAGTAGAGGCTAGCATATACAGTAGAGGCTACATACAGTAGAGAGGCTATACATAGAGGGGCTATATACAGTAGAGAGGCTATATACATAGAGGCTATATACAGTGAGAGGCTATATAGTAGAGAGGCTAAACTACACAGAGAGGGCCATACAGCAGAGGCCACATACAGTGAGGAGGGCTATACAGAGAGAGGCCTCATACATTTTTTTAGAGAGGCTATATACAGTGAGGCTATATGTTATAGAGAGGCTTTATACAGTAGAGAGGCTAATACAGTAGAGGAGGGCTATATATACAGTAGAGAGGCTATAGTACAGATAATATATACAGTAGAGGGCTACATACAGTAGAGAGGCATATACATATATAGGCATACACTAGAGGTAAGTATACAGTAGAGGGGGCTATATACATAGTAGGCTTATATAAGGTTGAGAGTGCTAAATGTAGCAGAGGCTACATACAGTAGAGGGGCTTATACAGTAGAGAGGCTATACACAAAAGAGGCTACATATGCAGAGGAGGGCTTACATGTTGCAGAGGCTATGGCACAGTAGAGAGTGTTTACAGTACAGTAGAGGCTACATGGGCTGCAGAGGGGGCTTGTATACAGTAGAGGGCTACAGAAGGTAGAGGAAGAGCTAGTATACAGTAGAGGGGCTATATACAGTATATAGGGCTAGTATACAGTAGAGGGGGCTATATACAGTAGAGGGGGCTACATACAGTAGAGAGGCTTACATACAGTAGAGGGCTATATACAGTAATGGCTATATAGGCAGTAGAGGCTATACAGTAGATGGGCTATACAGAGAGGGCTATATACAGTGAGAGGCTATATAGTGTGAGAGGCTTATATACAGTAGATGGCTATATACAGTAGAGAGGCTATATGGTAGAGGGGCTATGATGTTATAGAGGGCTATATAGTTGTAGAGGGCTATATGCTGTACAGAGAGGTTATATACAGTAGAGGCTATATACATAGAGGGGCTTATATACAGTAGAGAGTATATACAGTATATAATAGTAGAGGGACATATACATATATAGGCATATATACAGTAGGGCTATTACAGTAGATAAATATATTATTATAGAGAGGCTATATATATAGAGGGCTATATACATATAGTCTGTAGATACATACAGTAGAGGCTATATACAGAGATACTACATACTATAAGATACTATATTGTATAGCAGGGGCTATATAAGGTAGAGAGGCTATATACAGTAGAGGGGCTATACACTGTAGAGGGGCTATATACAGTAGAGAGGCTATATCCATTAGAGAGGCTGGTGATACAGTAGAGGTATATACAGAGAGAGGCTATATACAGTAGAGGCTATATACAGTAGAGGGGCTAGATACAGTAGAGGGGCTATATACAGTAGAGGCTATACAGAGGCTAGTATAACAGAGAGGCTATATTGGCAGAGAGGCTATATACAGTAGAGAGGCTATATACAGTAGAGAGGCTACATACAAAGAGTTACATACAGTAGAGGGGCCATACAGTAGAGAGGCTATATACAGCAGAGGCTATATACAGAGGGGGCTACAGTAGAGGGTCTATATACAGTAGAGAGGCTATATGTTGGTAGAGGGCTTACAGTAGAGGGGTTATATGGATACAGAGAGGCTATATACAGTAGAGGGCATATACAGTAGAGAGGCTTATATACATAGCAGAGAGGCTATATACAGTAGAGGGCTATATATGGTAGAGGGGCTATATACAGGGCTATATAGAGGGTTATATACAGTAGAGAGGCACAGTAGAGCTATATACAGAGAGGCTATATACAGTATATGTGTTATATACAGTAGAGGGCTATAGAGAGGCTATATACAGTATAGAGAGGGGCTATATACAGTATTATATACAGCAGGGGCTATATATATGAGAGGCTATATTATATAGAGAGGCCATATACAAGTAGAGGGTCATACATACAGAGAGATAGCATATATATACAGTAGAGGTTATACACAGTAGAGGGCCATATATACAGTAGAGAGGCTGTTACAGTAGAGGGTTATATACAGTGAGAGAGGCTATATACAGTAGAGGGGCTAGTGCAGTAGAGGGCTATACAGTAGAGGTTATATACAGTAGAGAGGCTATACACAGTAGAGAGGTCATATACAGGCCATAGAGAGGGGCTACATGTTGGCAGAGAGGGGTACACAGCAGAGAGGCCATACAGTAGAGGGGCTAGATACAGAGGGGGCTATATACAGTAGAGAGGCTATACAGAGCCATATACAGCAGTAGAGGCTTATATACAGTAGAGAGGCTACATGTAGAGAGGGGCTATATACAGTGGAGGCTATATACAGTAGAGAGGCTATATACAGTAGAGAGGCTTATATACAGAGAGGGCTATATACAGTAGAGAGGCTATATGGGCCATATGTAGAGAGGGCTATATACAGAGGGGGCTTATATATTACAGTAGAAGGCTATATACAGTAGAGGCTATATACAGTAGAGAGGCTATATACAGAGAGGCTATACAGTAGAGGGCTATATATATACAGTAGAGAGGGCTATATACAGTAGAGGGCTACATACAGAGAGAGGTCTACACAGGCTAGAGAGGCTATATATAGTACAGATGTCATATACAGTAGAGAGGCATACAGTAGAGATAAATAACACAGTAGAGGCTATATATGCAGGTACATAGAGAGGCTACATAACAGTAGAGGGAGGCTACATACAAAGAGGGTCACATACAGCAGAGGCTATGGCAGTAGAGAGGCTATAACAGTAAGTATACAGAAGAGGGGCTATATACAGTAGATAGGGGCTATAGCAGTGAGGCTATACACAGTAGGATAACAGAGAGGCTATATACAGTAGAGGCCATACAGTAGTAGGGCCATATACAGTAGAGAGGCTTATAATAGAGCAGAGGCTATATACAGTAGAGGGGCTATATCAAGAGAGATATACATAGAGCTATACCAGCAGAGGGCTTGAGCATACAGAGAGGGCTATCATACAGTACACATATAGAGAGGCTATGATGGCTGGTAGAGAGGGCTATATACAGAATGGCTATATGGCTGGCAGAGGCTATGTACAGCTAGATGGCTGCACACAGCAGAGGGGCTTATACACAGAGAGAGGCTATATACAGCAGAAATATAGAGAGGCTATATACAGTAGGGAATGGGCTATACAGAGACATACAGTAGAGAGGCTATATACAGGGGAGGGGCTATACATACAGAGATACAGCAGAGGGGGCTTATAAGAGTAGAGGCTATACAAAGAGAGAGGCTATATACAGTAGAGCTATATACAGTAGAGGACAGACAGCTATATACAGAGGCTACATAGCAGTCAGAGAGGCTATATATGTAGAGGGGCTTATATACAGTATATAGGCTTATGATACAGTAGAGGGTTATATACAGTAGAGGGCTATATACAGAGAGGGCTATATATAGCAGGGCTATATATATAGGAATACATATATACAGTAGAGGTTATACTACAGTATACAGCAGAGAGGCTTATATACAGTAGATAATATATACAGTAGAGGGCTAGGCTATACAGTAGAGGGATATACATACTAAGAGCATACAGGGCTACATACTGCAGAGGCCACAGTGATACAGAGGCTATATACATTAGAGGAGCAGGCCAGTATTATATACAGTAGAGGTGCTACATACAGTAGAGAGGCTACACAGTAGAGGCTATATACAGTAACATTAGAGGGGGCTAGATACAGTAGAGGGGCTATATGCTGCAGAGGCTATACTACAGTAGGCTATATAGAGAGGCTACATACAGGGCTAGAGGTACAGTATATACAGTAGAGGGGGCTTATATACAGTAGAGGTTAATATAAGGCTATACACAGTAGAGAGGCTATATACAGTAGAGGGCATATATACAGAGGTATACATAGGCATATATATTACAACAGACTATATAGAGGGGCTATATACAGTAGAGGGGCTATATACAGTAGATTTGGCATATATACAGTAGAGTTATATACAGTAGAGGGGCTAAACACATAGAGGCTACATACAGGCTACAGTAGAGAGGCTATATACAGTAGAGCAGGGGCTATAGTAGAGATACATACAGCATAGTGAGCAGAGGCTATAGGGCCACAGTAGAGAGGCTATACAGTAGAGGTGCTATATACAGTAGAGAGGTCATACAGTAGAGGGCTATATACAGTAGAGGCTATATATATTGAGAGGCTAAACACAGAGTAGGCTTATATACAGCAGAGGGGCTTATACACAGTAGAGATACATATACAGTAGAGGGGGCTATATACAGTAGAGAGGCTTATATACAGTAGAGAGGCTTATATACATAGAGGGCTATATATGTAGAGAGCTAACAGGTATATATACAGGGCTATGCTAGAGAGGCTATATACAGAGAGGTGTACATACAGTAGAGAGGGCCATATACAGCAGAGGGCTACAGTACACAGAGGCTACATACATAGTAGCTGAGAGGCTCAAACACAGCAGCTACATACAGAGGCTATACAGTAGAGGGGCTATATACAGTAGTACATATTGTAGAGGGCCATATACAGTGAGGGGCTATATGTTGGTGTAGGGGCTATACAGTAGAGGCTGGTACACAGTAGAGGCTATACAGTAGAGGCTATATACAGTAGAGGGAGGCTATAGTAGGGCCAGTAGAGAGGCTATATACAGCAGAGGCTATATACAGTAGAGGGGAAGGCTATACAGTATAGGGCTATACACAGTAGAGGGGGCTATATACAGTAGAGGGGCTATATACAGTAGAGAGGCTATATGGGCTGGTAGAGGGCTATATACAGTAGAGGGATAGGCTATATAAGGTAGAGGCTATATACTATAGAGTGGGCACAGTTATACACAGCAGAGGGGGCTACATACAGTAGAGAGGCTATATACAGCAGAGGCCACATAGTTGCAGATGGGCCATATAGAGGCTAGCAGAGAGGCCATACACAGCAGAGGGCTCAGATGGCAGTATAGGGCCACATGCAGAGGGCTACATATAAAGTAGAGAGGCCATGGGTAGAGGTTATAGCACAGTGTAGGGTTATATATAGCAGAGATATATACAGTAGAGAGGCTATATTACAGTAGAGGGCCATATACAGTATATAGTGCAGAATATACAGTAGAGGGCTATACATAGTAGAGGTTACATGTTAGCAGCAGAGGCCATACACAGTAGAGGGCCATATTGCAGTAATGGGCCATACAGCAGTAGAGGGTTATATACAGCAGAGGGGTTATACAGAGGGCTACATACAGTGTGCAGGGCCACACACAGCCATAGAGGGTATATACAGCAAGCAGAGAGAAGACATACATATAGAGGGCCAGAGGTATATATACAGCAGAGGAGGCCATATTACATTAGAGAGGCTATATAGCCAGAGGTGCTACATACTTAGTAGAGAGGTTTACATACAGTAAGAGGCTATACACACAGAGTATATACACAGTAAAGCAGAGAGTAGGCTATTACAGCCTAGATATATACAGTAGAGAGGCCATATACTGCAGTAGGTTACACACTATAGAGGCTACAGAGTAGATATAGAGGTTACAGGTATTAGTAGCAGAAATATATTACAGTAGAGTATATATACACAGTAGAGAGGCTATATTATTAGTAGATGTATTATATACAGCAGTATAGGTTATAATTAGAGGGGCTACATATTGTGTAGTAGAGGCTACATAATAGTAGAGATCTAATATATACAGTAGAGAGGGCATACTACATACAGTAGAGGGGGCTCAAACACAAGTAGAGGCTATATACAGTAGAGGTTATATATATAGAGAGGGCTACACAGTAGAGGGGCTAATATTGTGTGTAGTATTTACATACAGTAGAGGGTTACATAACAGTATAGCAGAAGGGCTATATATTGCAGAGGTTATATACAGTAGAGAGGGCTTTATACAGTAGAGGTTTCTATAATAGTAGAGGGCTATACAGTAGGCAGTAGGCTATACATAGTAGAGGGTTATATATATATTTAGGGTTATATTAATAGACAGTATATGGCTTATATAATAGTAGAGTTACATACTGTAGAGAGGCACATATACACAGTAGAGGCTATATTAGTAGAGGCTATATAATGTATATGGCTATACAGCATAGCAAGGTATATCTCATTATATAGTTGGGTATATACCAGATGTATTACAGCAGAGGGCCATACACATAGTATATACAGTACACAGCAGATAATATATTACAGGGCTTATATAAATATATAGCAGTGATAGAGGGCTATACAGATATACATATTGAGCAGAGAGGTTACATACAGAGAGTAAATATACAATGAGTAATACATGCAGAGGGGCTATACACAGTAGAGAGTAATATACAGAGATAGCCATATAGAGTATGTTTATATATATACAGAGGCTATACAGTATTATATTGTATATACTACATACAGCAGAGTGGGCCATATTAACAGAGGGGGCTCATATTAGGGGTTATAGAGAGAGGTTACATATTACAGAGGGCAATATACACAGTAGATAATATATATAGAGGGCTACATATATAATACACAGCAGAGAGTACTTACATACAGCAGAGAAATATATGCAGTGTATACTGCAGAGTGGCTTATATAGGCAGTGGGCTATGGGAGGCCATTGTTATATATAGTAGAGGGCCATATACAGAGAGAGGCCATATACATTGAGCAGGCTAGAGGTGAGCATACATTGAGAGGCTATATACAGTAGAGTGTACTATATACAGCAGAGAGGCCATATATATGTAGAGGCTACTATACTAGTAGAGGGCCATATTATAGAAGGGCTAGCAGAGTACAGTAGAGGCTATATACAGTTAGTGAGTTATATAGGTTATATACAGTATAGGGTATATACAGAGGGTTATATATAGGTACTATGTTGTAGAGGGGTCATATAGCAGAGAGGGTTATATATTATAGAGATATATATATACTATACAGGCTATATTAGTGTAGAGTATATATACTATATATGTTACTATAGTACAGGTTATATAGGCTATATTAGTAGAGAGGTTACATACTGCAGAGATAAACAGAGTATATAGTAGAGGGTTATATATACAAGTAGAGGTTATATTATATACAGAGTATATATAGGCTTATATTAGTGGAGAGGTATATATAGCAGAGAGGCTACACATACAGAGTAGGGTATGTCACAGGAGTGGGCTATACATAGTAGAGGGGTTACATACAGCAAGCTAGATGCATATTATACACAGTAGAGGGAATATATACAGAGTATATATACAGCAGAGTATATGGGCATATACAGCATAGTTAGAGAGGGCACATACAGTAGAAATACTATGTTTAGAGATTTGGTCACACAATAGCAGAGATACAAGTAGCTACACAGCAGATGGGCCACATTACAGCAGATTACACACAGTAGAGGGACATATACAGCAGAGACACATACAGTACAGTGTATATACATTACATAGAGGCTATAGTAGAGGGGTGTTATACAGTATAGCTATACTGTATAGGGGACTATACATTATGGTAATGAGGCATATATGAGTAGACTGCAGACATTGCTAGAGTGAAATATATATCAAACAGTAAAGGGCAGCAGGGGGTTATATACAATATATAGCAGAGATATAGTAGAGAGGCTATATACAGCAGTATATATACATTTAGATATATGTTATAGAGAGCTAAATACAGTAGAGGGGGCTAGGTAGAGGTTATATACAGTGTGAGCATATACAGTAGATAGCTATATATATATAGACACATAGGGCTATATACTAGAGAGGGTTATATACAGTAGAGTAGGGTTACTACACAGTAGAGAGGAATTATATACAGGTAGCACATACTTATATATAGAGGGGCACTACAGTAGAGAGGTTATATAGCAGCAGAGGGTTTTACATGTGAGTGGGTTATATTAATAGTATATACAGTGCTTACACACAAGCAGAGAAATATAGAGAGGGCTTCATATACAGTATATAGGCATATTATACAGTATAGTTACTACATATTAGTAGAGAGTAATATATAGCAGGCTACAGAGAGGCCATACAGCAGTGTATAATATATGTCAGTAGAGCAGCAGAGTTATATATAGTGCTACAGAGAAGATATGGGTTATACAGCAGAGCAGGGGCTATGTTACTATTACATACAGTAGAGGGGTTACACAGGAGAGGCCATATGAGCCAGAGAGGCATATGACAGTAGAGAGGCATACAGCAGAGGTTCATAGTGGGCCATATACAGAGAGGTTATATAGTGAGGGGACATATACAGCAGAGGGAGTTCATATTAATAGCAGAGAGGTTACATACAGTAGAGGGGGGCCATATTACAGTATATACAGGAGGGTTCATACATGTAGAGAGGTTATACAGTAGAGGGCTATATACAGTAAAGAGGGTGTATATAGCTACAGTAGAGAGGCTATGTTATATACAGTAGAGGGCTATATATTATAGAGGGTTATATGTGTACTAGTAGAGAGGGGTTATACTATACAGGGTGAGAGGGTTATATACATGTAGAGGTGTTATATACAGAGTGTAGGGGCTATATACAGGTGAGAGGCTATATATTATGTAGGGGTATATAGTACATATAGAGGCTACACAGAGCTATGGAGAGGGTATATGAAGGTAGAGGGGGCTACATATTAGTAGAGAGGGTTATATACAGTAGAGGTTATATACAGTAGAGGCTAAACACAGTAGAGCTCTACTATATACAGCAGAGAGACTCATGCAGTAGAGGTATATACTAGCTAGTCAGCTGAGTGTTATATACAGTAGAGGGACAGCTTAGCTGTATACTATAGAGAGGGCTATATACAGTAGATAGTTATATACAGTAGAGAGGCTATATACTTATGGGGCTAGATGTCTACATATTACAGTAGAGGGTTATATATACAGTAGAGAGGCTACATAGCAGTAGAGCTAGTATATAATAGTATATATGCTACAGCCTCATGTATATAGAGGGTTCAGATACAAGCAGAGGGTTATATAGCTACTGAGGGCCATATACAGCAGACATATAGTGAGACCATACACAGGCTACATGTATGCAGTAGAGGCCATAGCTGTAGAGGAGGCTACATACAGTAGAGTAGTTATATACAGTAGAGGGCCATACTGTGATAAATATGGGTCAGCAGGGCCATACAGCAGAGAGGGCTATACACAGAGGGCCAGCATGCAGAGGCCATGCAGCAGAGAGGCCACATACAGTAGAGGGTGAATATATACAGCAGAGGGGCTATATACAGCAGAGAGGTTACAGCACAGTAGAGAGGCTACATACAGTAGAGGGGGTTACATAGTAGAAGGGCCATATACAGTAGAGGTTATACACAGAAGAGAGGCTATATTACAGTAGGCTATATACAGTAGAGGGGGCTACTGTATATACAGCAGATAGCTCTACAGGGCATTATACTGCAGCAGAGGCCACTGCAAGGCTACACTCTACATAGAGGGGCCATACAGTATAGGTTACTGTATATACAGCAGTGAGGCTATATAGCAGCTAGCAAGTTATATATAGAGGGCCATATACAGTGCAGGACATATTATAGAGGGGAATATATAGTAGTACTGGCTAAGAGGCTATATACAGTATATAGCCAGGGCTACTATATAGTACAGGGGCTATAGAGGGCTTATATAGCAGGGCTACCTAGTGTAGGGCTATATACAGTAGAGGCTATATATGTCAGAGAGGCCACAGTAGAGGCTATATATATAGAGGAAATATATAGAGGCTTATATACAGTAGAGGGACATATACAGCAGAGAAATATATGCAGAGGGCTACAGGTACATAGTAGAGAGGCTATATATAGATAAATATATAATAGTAGAGGTTATATTAATAGAGTATAGGTTCATATACAGTAGAGTATATATATATATAGATAAACATATTACAGTACATAGGCTGGCAATACTGTAGAGGGTTATATACAGAGGGGTTATATATAGTAGAGAGGCTATATATAGTAGAGGGCTATATACAGTAGAATGGCTATATACAGTAGAGGCTGCAGATGGTTATATATACAGAGAGGGCTATATACAGTAGAGAGGTTATATACAGAGAGAGGGCTATATACAGATGTGGGTTATACAGAGAGCCTGAAGAGAGTACATGTAGAGGGGCTAGATACAGCAGAGAGGCTATATACAGTGAGAGGCATATACTGCATACCTCTACTGTTATAGCCTATATACACTGTATATACATAGCCCTAGCTACTGCATGCTAGCCTCTACTGTGCATATAGCCTCTACTGTATATAGCCTCTACTGTATATAGCCTTATACTGTATAGCCTCTACTGTGTATAGCCTCTACATGTATATAGTCTCTCTACTGTATATAGCCCTCTACTGTATATAGTCTCTCTACTGTATATATAGCACTCTACTGTATATAACTCTACTGTATATAGCCTTCTAATGTATATAGCTCTCTATAGCTGTATGCTATAGCCTCTACAGAGTTATATAGCCCTACTACTGTATATAATGCCTACTAATTGTATATAGCTCCCTCTCACTGTATATTTATAGCATATAGCTCTACTGTATATAGCTATATCATAGAGCTACATGTATATAGCTCTCTACTGTATATAGCCTCTATATAGCTGCAATATATAGCCTCTACTGTATATACAGCTCCTCTCCTCTTACTGTATATAGCTCCCTCTACATGTATATAGCCTCTACTGTATATAGTACCTCTACTGTATGTATATAGCCTCTACTGTACTGTATATAGGCCCTCTACTGTATTATAGCTAGCTCCCTCTACTGTATATAGCTACTCTGCTGTATATAGCTCCCTCTACTGTATATAGCTCTCTACTAGTATAACTGAGCCTCTACTGTATATAGCCATCTACTGTATATAGTATATCTACTGTATATAGCCTCTCTACTGTATATAGCCTCTCTACTGTATATATCTCTACTGTTATAAGTCTCTCTACTGTATATAGTAGCTCTACTGTATATAGCCTCTCTACTGTATATAGCTCTCTCTACTGTATATAGCCTCTACTGTATATAGCCTCTCTACTGTATATAGCCCTCTACTGTTATAGCCTCTACTGTATATAGCCATCTTCTACTGTATATAGCCTCTCTACTGTATATAGCCTGTGTATAGCCTCTACTGTATATAGCCCCTCTACTGTATATAGCCTCTCTACTGTATAGCCTCTACTGTATATAGCCTCTCTACTGTAGCCTCTACTGTATATAGCTCTCTACTGTATATAGCCTATCTACTGTATATAGCCCTCTACTGTATATAGCTCTCTACTGTATATAGCTCTACTGTATATAGCCTCTACTGTATATAGCCTCTCTACTGTATATAGCCTCTACTGTATATAGCCTCTCTACTGTATATAGCCCTCTACTGTATATAGCCTGCATACTGTATATAGCCTCTCTATATATATAGCCAGTCTCTACTGTATATAGCCTCTCTACTGTATATAGCCTCTACTGTATATAGCCCCTCTACTGTATTAGCCTACTTCACTCTACTGTATATAGCCCTCTACTGTATATAGCCCTCTACTGTATATAGCCCCTCTACTGTATATAGCCTCTCTACTGTGTATAGCCTCTCTACTGTATATAGCCCTCTCTACTGTATATAGCCTCTCTACTGTATATATAGCCTCTCTACTGTATATAGCCTCTACTGTATATAGCCTCTCACTGTATATAGCCTCTACTGTATATAGCCTCTACTGTATATAGCCTCTCTACTGTATATAGCCCCTCTACTGTATATAGCCTCTCTCTACTGTATATAGCCTCTCTACTGTATATAGCCTCTCTACTGTATATAGCCTCTCTACTGTATATAACCTTCTACTGTATATAGCCTCTCTACTGTATATAGCCCTCTACTGTATATAGCCTCTACTGTATATAGCCTCTCTACTGTATATAGCCTCTCTACTGTATATAGCCTCTCTACTGTATATAGCCTCTACTGTATATAGCTCTCTACTGTATATAGCCCCTCTACTGTATATATATAGCTCTACTGTATATAGCCTCTACTGTATATAGCCTCTCTACTGTATATAGCCCTCTACTGTATATAGCCTCTACTGTATGTATAGCCTCTCTACTGTATATAGCCTCTCTACTGTATATAGCCTCTCTACTGTATGATAGCCTCTCTACTGTATATAGCCTCTACTGTATATAGCCTCTACTGTGTATATAGCCTCTCTACTGTATATAGCCTCTACTGTATATAGCCTCTACTGTATAGCCTCTACTGTATATAGCCCTCTACTGTATATAGCCCTCTACTGTATATAGCCTCTACTGTATATAGCCTCTACTGTATATAGCCTCTACTGTATATAGCTCCTCTCTACTGTATATAGCCTCTCTACTGTATATAGCCTCTCTACTGTATATAGCCTCTCTACTGTATATAGCCTCTCTACTGTATATAGCCCCTCTACTGTATATAGCCTCTCTACTGTATATAGCCTCTACTGTATATAGCCCTCTACTGTATATAGCCCTCTACTGTATATAGCCTCTCTACTGTATATAGCCTCTCTACTGTATATAGCCCCTCTACTGTATATAGCCCTCTACTGTATATAGCCCTCTACTGTATATAGCTCTCTCTACTGTATAGCCTCTCTACTGTATATAGCCTCTCTACTGTATATAGCCTCTACTGTATATAGCCTCTCTACTGTATATAGCCTCTCTGTACTGTATATAGCCCTCTACTGTATATATAGCCTCTACTGTATATAGCCTCTCTACTGTATATAGCCTCTCTACTGTATATAGCCTCTACTGTATATAGCCTCTACTGTATTATATAGCCTCTCTCTCTACTGTATATAGCCTCTCTACTGTATATAGCCTCTACTATATAGCTGTTATAGCCTCTACTGTATATAGCCTCTCTACTGTATATAGCCTCTCTACTGTATATATAGCCCTCTACTGTATATAGCCTCTACTGTATATAGCCTCTCTACTGTATATAGCCCTCTACTGTATATAAGCCCCTCTACTGTATATAGCCCTCTACTGTATATAGCCTCTCTACTGTATATAGCCTCCTCTACTGTATATAGCCTCTACTGTATATAGCCCCCTCTACTGTATATAGCCCTATCTACTGTATATAGCCCTCTACTGTATATAGCCTCTACTGTATACTCTACTGTATATAGCCTCTACTGTATATAGCCCCCTCTACTGTATATAGCCTCTCTACTGTATATAGCCCCTCTACTGTATATAGCCTCTCTACTGTATATAGCCTCTACTGTATATAGCTCCTCTACTGACATATAGCCCTCTACTGTATATAGCCTCTACTGTATATAGCCTCTCTACTGTATATAGCCCTCTACTGTATATAGCCTCTACTGTATATAGCCTCTACTGTATATAGCCTCTCTACTGTATATAGCCTCTCTACTGTATATAGCCTCTCTACTGTATATAGCCTCTCTACTGTATATAGCCTCTGTATACTCTATATAGCCCTCTACTGTATATAGCCTCTACTGTATATAGCCTCTCTACTGTATATAGCCTCTCTACTGTATATAGCTCCTCTACTGTATATAGCCTCTCTACTGTATATAGCCTCTCTACTGTATATAGCCTCTACTGTATATAGCCTCTCTACTGTATATAGCCTCATCTACTGTATATAGCCTCTCTACTGTATATAGCCTCTACTGTATATAGCCCTCTACTGTATATAGCCCTCTACTGTATATAGCCTCTCTACTGTATATAGCCTCTCTACTGTATATAGCCTCTCTACTGTATATAGCCTCTACTGTATATAGCCCTCTACTGTATATAGCCCTCTCTACTGTATATAGCTCTCTACTGTATATAGCCCTCTCTACTGTATATAGCCTCTCTACTGTATATAGCCTCTCTACTGTATATAGCCCTCTACTGTATATAGCCTCTACTGTATATAGCCTCTACTGTATATAGCCTCTCTACTGTATATAGCCCCTAAGTATATAGCCTCTACTGTATATAGCCTCTCTACTGTATATAGCCTCTCTACTGTATATAGCCTCTACTGTATATAGCCTCTCTACTGTATATAGCCTCTACTGTATATAGCCTCTACTGTATATAGCCTCTCTACTGTATATAGCCTCTACTGTATATAGCCTCTACTGTATATAGCCCTCTACTGTATATAGCCTCTCTACTGTATATAGCCTCTCTACTGTATATAGCCTCTACTGTATATAGCCCCTCTACTGTATATAGCCTCTCTACTGTATATAGCCTCTCTACTGTATATAGCCTCTCTACTGTATATAGCCTCTACTGTATATAGCCTCTACTGTATATAGCCTCTCTACTGTATATAAGCCTCTACTGTATATAGCTCTCTACTGTATATAGCCCTCTACTGTATATAGCCTCTACTGTATATAGCCTCTCTACTGTATATAGCCTCTACTGTATATAGCCTCTCTACTGTATATAGCCTCTCTACTGTATATAGCCTCTCTACTGTATATAGCCTCTCTACTGTATATAGCCTCTCTACTGTATATAGCCTCTCTACTGTATATAGCCCCTCTACTGTATATAGCCTCTCTACTGTATATAGCCTCTCTACTGTATATAGCCTCTCTACTGTATATAGCCTCTACTGTATATAGCCTCTCTACTGTATATAGCCTCTCTACTGTATATAGCCTCTCTACTGTATATAGCCCTCTCTACTGTATATAGCCTCTCACTGTATATAGCCTCTACTGTATATAGCCCTCTACTGTATATAGCCTCTCTACTGTATATATCTACTGTATATAGCCCTCTACTGTATATAGCCTCTCTACTGTATATAGCCTCCTCTACTGTATATAGCCTCTACTGTATATAGCCTCTCTACTGTATATAGCCTCTCTACTGTATATAGCCCTTCTACTGTATATAGCCTCTCTACTGTATATAGCCCTCTACTGTATATAGCTCTCTACTGTATATAGCCTCTCTACTGTATATAGCTCCTCTCTGTATATAGCTACATAGCCTCTCTACTGTATATAGCCTCTCTACTGTATATAGCCTCTCTACTGTATATAGCCTCTACTGTATATAGCCTCTCTACTGTATATAGCCCTCTACTGTATATAGCCCTCTACTGTATATAGCCTCTCTACTGTATATAGCCCTCTACTGTATATAGTCTCTCTACTGTATATAGCCTCTCTACTGTATATAGCCTCTACTGTATATAGCCCTCTACTGTATATAGCTCCTCTACTGTATATAGCCTCTCTACTGTATATAAGCCCTCTACTGTATATAGCCCCCTCTACTGTATATAGCCTCTCTACTGTATATAGCCCTCTACTGTATATAGCCTCTCTACTGTATATAGCCCTCTCTACTGTATATAGCCCTCTACTGTATATAGCCTCTCTACTGTATATAGCCCCTCTACTGTATATAGCTCTCTACTGTATATAGCTCTCTACTGTATATAGCCTCTCTCTCTACTGTATATAGCCTCTACTGTATATAGCCTCTCTACTGTATATAGCCCTCTACTGTATATAGCCTCTCTACTGTATATAAGCCCTCTACTGTATATAGCTCTCTACTGTATATAGCCTCTCTACTGTATATAGCCTCTCTACTGTATATAGCCTCTCTACTGTATATAGCCCTCTCTACTGTATATAGCCTCTCTACTGTATATAGCCCTCTACTGTATATAGCCCTCTACTGTATATAGCCCCTCTACTGTATATAGCCTCTTCTACTGTATATAGCCTCTCTACTGTATATAGCTCCTCTACTGTATATAGCCTCTCTACTGTATATAGCCTCTCTACTGTATATAGCCTCTCTACTGTATATAGCCCTCTACTGTATATAGCCTCTCTACTGTATATAGCCTCTCTACTGTATATAGCCCTCTACTGTATATAGCCTCTACTGTATATAGCTCTCTACTGTATATAGCCCTCTACTGTATATAGCCTCTCTACTGTATATAGCCTCTCTACTGTATATATAGCCTCTCTACTGTATATAGCCTCTCTACTGTATATATAGCCTCTCTACTGTATATAGCCTCTCTACTGTATATAGCCTCTCTACTGTATATAGCCTCTACTGTATATAGCCCTCTACTGTATATAGCCTCTCTACTGTATATAGCTCTCTACTGTATATAGCCTCTCTACTGTATATAGCCTCTCTACTGTATATAGCCTCTCTACTGTATATAGCCTCTACTGTATATATAGCCTCTACTGTATATAGCTCCCTCTACTGTATATAGCCTCTCTACTGTATATAGCCTCTACTGTATATAGCCTCTCTACTGTATATAGCCCCTCTACTGTATATAGCCTCTCTACTGTATATAGCCTCTACTGTATATAGCCTCTACTGTATATAGCCCCTCTACTGTATATAGCCCCTCTACTGTATATAGCCTCTCTACTGTATATAGCCCCTCTACTGTATATAGCCTCTACTGTATATAGCCTCTCTACTGTATATAGCCTCTCTACTGTATATAGCCCCTCTACTGTATATAGCCTCTCTACTGTATATAGCCCCTCTACTGTATATAGCCTCTACTGTATATAGCCTCTACTGTATATAGCCTCTCTACTGTATATAGCCCCTCTACTGTATATAGCCTCTCTACTGTATATAGCCTCTACTGTATATAGCCTCTACTGTATATAGCCTCTACTGTATATAGCCTCTCTACTGTATATAGCCCTCTACTGTATATAGCCCCTCTACTGTATATAGCCTCTCTACTGTATATAGCCCCTCTACTGTATATAGCCTCTACTGTATATAGCCTCTCTACTGTATATAGCCCCTCTACTGTATATAGCCCCTCTACTGTATATAGCCCCTCTACTGTATATAGCCTCTCTACTGTATATAGCCCCTCTACTGTATATAGCCTCTCTACTGTATATAGCCCTCTACTGTATATAGCCTCTCTACTGTATATAGCTCTACTGTATATAGCCTCTCTACTGTATATAGCCTCTCTACTGTATATAGCCTCTACTGTATATAGCCCTCTACTGTATATAGCCCCCTCTACTGTATATAGCCTCTCTACTGTATATAGCCTCTCTACTGTATATAGCCTCTACTGTATATAAGCCTCTCTACTGTATATAGCCTCTACTGTATATAGCCTCTCTACTGTATATAGCTCTCTACTGTATATAGCCTCTACTGTATATAGCCCCTCTACTGTATATAGCCTCTACTGTATATAGCCTCTACTGTATATAGCCTCTACTGTATATAGCCTCTCTACTGTATATAGCTCCTCTACTGTATATAGCCCTCTACTGTATATAGCCTCTCTACTGTATATAGCCTCTACTGTATATAGCCTCTACTGTATATAGCCTCTACTGTATATAGCTCCTCTACTGTATATAGCCTCTTACTGTATATAGCCTCTACTGTATATAGCCTCTCTACTGTATATAGCCTCTCTACTGTATATAGCCTCTCTACTGTATATAGCTCCTCTACTGTATATAGCCTCTCTACTGTATATAGCCTCTCTACTGTATATAGCCTCTCTACTGTATATAGCCCCTCTACTGTATATAGCCTCTCTACTGTATATAGCCCTCTACTGTATATAGCCTCTCTACTGTATATAGCCCAGCCCTCTACTGTATATAGCCTCCTCTACTGTATATAACCCCTCTACTGTATATAGCCTCTACTGTATATAGCCTCTCTACTGTATATAGCCTCTCTACTGTATATAGCCCCTCTACTGTATATAGCCTCTCTACTGTATATAGCCTCTCTACTGTATATAGCCTCTCTACTGTATATAGCCCCTCTACTGTATATAGCCTCTCTACTGTATATAGCCCTCTACTGTATATAGCCTCTCTACTGTATATAGCCTCTACTGTATATAGCCTCTCTACTGTATATAGCCTCTACTGTATATAGCTCCCTCTACTTATATAGCCACTCTACTGTATATAGCCTCTCTACTGTATATAGCCTCTCTACTGTATATAGCCTCTCTACTGTATATAGTCTCTCTACTGTATATAGCCTCTCTACTGTATATAGCCTCTCTACTGTATATAGCTCTCTCTACTGTATATAGCCTCTCTACTGTATATAGCCTCTCTACTGTATATAGCCCTCTACTGTATATAGCCTCTCTGTATACTGTAGCCTCCTCTACTGTATATAGCCTCTCTACTGTATATAGCCTCCTCTACTGTATATAGCCTCTCTACTGTATATAGCTCCCTCTACTGTATATAGCCTCTACTGTATATAGCCTCTCTACTGTATATAGCCCTCTACTGTATATAGCCCTCTCTACTGTATATAGCCCTCTCTACTGTATATAGCCCTCTACTGTATATAGCCTCTCTACTGTATATAGCCTCTCTACTGTATATAGCCCTCTACTGTATATAGCCCTCTACTGTATATAGCCTCTCTACTGTATATAGCCTCTCTACTGTATATAGCTCCTCTACTGTATATAGCTCTCTCTACTGTATATAGCTCTCTACTGTATATAGCTCTCTCTACTGTATATAGCCTCTCTACTGTATATAGCCTCTCTACTGTATATAGCCTCTACTGTATATAGCCTCTCTACTGTATATAGCCTCTCTACTGTATATAGCCCCTCTACTGTATATAGCCCCTCTACTGTATATAGCTCCCCTCTACTGTATATAGCCTCTCTACTGTATATAGCCTCTCTACTGTATATAGCCTCTCTACTGTATATAGCCCTCTACTGTATATAACTCCTCTACTGTATATAGCCTCTCTACTGTATATAGCTCTCTACTGTATATAGCCTCTACTGTATATAGCCTCTACTGTATATAGCTCTCTACTGTATATAGCCCTCTACTGTATATAGCCTCTACTGTATATAGCCTCTACTGTATATAGCCTCTCTACTGTATATAGCTCTACTGTATATAGCCTCTCTACTGTATATAGCCTCACTGTATATAGCCTCTACTGTATATAGCCCTCTACTGTATATAGCCCTCTACTGTATATAGCCTCTCTACTGTATATAGCCCCTCTACTGTATATAGCCTCTACTGTATATAGCCTCTACTGTATATAGCTCTCTACTGTATATAGCCTCTCTACTGTATATAGCCTCTCTACTGTATATAGCCTCTCTACTGTATATATCCCCTCTACTGTATATAGCCTCTCTACTGTATATAGCCTCTACTGTATATAGCCTCTCTACTGTATATAGCCTCTTCACTGTATATAGCCTCCTCTACTGTATATAGCCCTCTACTGTATATAGCCTCTCTACTGTATATAGCCCCTCTACTGTATAGCCTCTACTGTATATAGCCCTCTACTGTATATAGCCTCTACTGTATATAGCTCCCTCTACTGTATATATACTCTACTGTATATAGCCCTCTACTGTATATAGCCTACTCTACTGTATATAGCCTCTACTGTATATAGCCTCTACTGTATATAGCCTCTCTACTGTATATAGCCCTCTACTGTATATAGCCCTCTACTGTATATAGCCTCTCTACTGTATATAGCCTCTCTACTGTATATAGCCTCTACTGTATATAGCTCTAGCTAGTGTATATAGCCTCTACTGTATATAGCCTCTCTACTGTATATAGCCCCCTCTTCTGCCCTGTATATAGCTCTCTACTGTATATAGCCTCTTCTACTGTATATAGCCTCTAACTGGATATATAGCCTCTACTGCATATAGCCCTCTCTTGTATATAGCTCCCTCTACTGTATTAAAATGCGGAAGACCCACTTATTTCTGTATAGAGGCCTCAAGGCTGTATTTAGCAAATAATGGTAGCTGCACTTTATATAGCCCCTCTACTGTATATAGCCTCTACTGCATATAGCCCTCTACTGCATAGCTCTACTGTATATAGCCTCTACTGTATATAGTCTCTCTACTGTATATAGCTCTCTACTGTATATAGCTCTCTCTACTGTATATAGCTCCTCTACTGTATATAGCTTCTCTACTGTATATAGCCCTCTACTGTATATAGCTCCCCTCTACTGTATATAGCCTCTACTGTATATAGCCTCTACTGTATATAGCTCTCTACTGTATACATAGCCTCTACTGTATATAGCCTCTCTACTGTATATAGCCTCTCTACTGTATATAGCCTCTACTGTATATAGCCTCTACTGTATATAGTCTCTCTGCTGTATATAGCCTCTCTACTGTATATAGCCTCTCTACTGTATATAAGCCCCTCTACTGTATATAGCTCCTCTACTGTTATAGCCTCTCTACTGTATATAGCCTCTACTGTATATAGCCTCTCTACTGTATATAGCCTCTCTACTGTATATAGCCTCTCTACTGTATATATAGCCTCTACTGTATATAGCTCTCTCTACTGTATATAGCCTCTCTACTGTATATAGCCTCTCTACTGTATATAGCCCTCTACTGTATATAGCCTCTCTACTGTATATAGCCTCTCTACTGTATATAGCCCTCTACTGTATATAGCCTCTACTGTATATAGCCTCTCTACTGTATATAGCCTCTCTACTGTATATAGCCTCTCTACTGTATATAGCCTCTACTGTATATAGCCTCTACTGTATATAGCCTCTACTGTATATAGCCCTCTACTGTATATAGCCTCTCTACTGTATATAGCCCTCTACTGTATATAGCCTCTCTACTGTATATAGCCTCTACTGTATATAGCCTCTACTGTATATAGCCTCTACTGTATATAGCCTCTCTACTGTATATAGCCTCTCTACTGTATATAGCCTCTACTGTATATAGCCTCTCTACTGTATATAGCCTCTACTGTATATAGCCCTCTACTGTATATAGCCTCTACTGTATATAGCCTCTACTGTATATAGCCTCTACTGTATATAGCCTCTACTGTATATAGCCTCTCTACTGTATATAGCCTCTCTACTGTATATAGCCTCTCTACTGTATATAGCCTCTCTACTGTATATAGCCCCTCTACTGTATATAGCCTCTCTACTGTATATAGCCTCTCTACTGTATATAGCCTCTCTACTGTATATAGCCTCTCTACTGTATATAGCCTCTCTACTGTATATAGCCTCTCTACTGTATATAGCTCTCTACTGTATATAGCCTCTCTACTGTATATAGCCTCTCTACTGTATATAGCTCTCTACTGTATATAGCCTCTACTGTATATAGCCTCTCTACTGTATATAGCCTCTACTGTATATAGCCTCTCTACTGTATATAGCCTCTACTGTATATAGCCCCTCTACTGTATATAGCTCTCTACTGTATATAGCCTCTCTACTGTATATAGCCTCCTCTACTGTATATATAGCCCTCTACTGTATATAGCTCCTCTACTGTATATAGCCTCTCTTACTGTATATAGCCTCTACTGTATATAGCCCTCTACTGTATATAGCCCCTCTACTGTATATAGCCTCTACTGTATATAGCCTCTCTACTGTATATAGCTCTCTACTGTATATAGCCTCTACTGTATATAGCCTCTCTACTGTATATAGCCTCTCTACTGTATATAGCCTCTCTACTGTATATAGCCTCTCTACTGTATATAGCCCTCTACTGTATATAGCCTCTCTACTGTATATAGCTCTCTACTGTATATAGCCTCTACTGTATATAGCCCTCTACTGTATATAGCCTCTCTACTGTATATAGCCTCTCTACTGTATATAGCCTCTCTACTGTATATAGCCTCTCTACTGTATATAGCCTCTCTACTGTATATAGCCCCCTCTACTGTATATAGCCTCTACTGTATATAGCCTCTCTCTACTGTATATAGCCTCTCTACTGTATATAGCCCCTCTACTGTATATAGCCCCTCTACTGTATATAGCCTCTCTACTGTATATAGCCTCTACTGTATATAGCCTCTCTACTGTATATAGCCTCTCTACTGTATATAGCCTCTACTGTATATAGCCTCTCTACTGTATATAGCCTCTATCTGTATATAGCCTCTACTGTATATAGCCCTCTACTGTATATAGCCTCTCTACTGTATATAGCCTCTACTGTATATAGCCTCTACTGTATATAGCCTCTCTACTGTATATAGCCTCTCTACTGTATATAGCCTCTCTACTGTATATAGCCTCTACTGTATATAGCCTCTACTGTATATAGCCTCTCTACTGTATATAGCCCCCTCTACTGTATATAGCCTCTCTACTGTATATAGCCCTCTACTGTATATAGCTCTCTACTGTATATAGCCTCTCTACTGTATATAGCCTCTCTACTGTATATAGCCTCTACTGTATATAGCCTCTACTGTATATAGCCTCTCTACTGTATATAGCCTCTCTACTGTATATAGCCTCTCTACTGTATATAGCCTCTCTACTGTATATAGCCTCTCTACTGTATATAGCCTCTACTGTATATAGCCTCTCTACTGTATATAGCCCTCTACTGTATATAGCCCTCTACTGTATATAGCCTCTACTGTATATAGCTCTCTACTGTATATAGCCTCTACTGTATATAGCTCTCTACTGTATATAGCCTCTCTACTGTATATAGCCTCTCTACTGTATATAGCCTCTCTACTGTATATATAGCCCTCTACTGTATATAGCCTCTCTACTGTATATAGCCCTCTACTGTATATAGCCCTCTACTGTATATAGCCTCTACTGTATATAGCCTCTCTACTGTATATAAGCCTCTACTGTATATAGCTCCTCTACTGTATATAGCCTCTCTACTGTATATAGCCTCTCTACTGTATATAGCCTCTCTACTGTATATAGCTCTCTACTGTATATAGCCTCTCTACTGTATATAGCCTCTCTACTGTATATAGCCTCTCTACTGTATATAGCCCTCTACTGTATATAGCTCCTCTACTGTATATAGCCTCTCTACTGTATATAGCCCCTCTACTGTATATAGCCTCTACTGTATATGCCCCTCTACTGTATATAGCCTCTCTACTGTATATAGCCTCTCTACTGTATATAGCCTCTCTACTGTATATAGCCCTCTACTGTATATAGCCTCTCTACTGTATATAGCCTCTACTGTATATAGCCTCTACTGTATATAGCCTCTCTACTGTATATAGCCTCTCTACTGTGTATAGCCTCTCTACTGTATATAGCTCTCTACTGTATATAGCCTCTCTACTGTATATAGCCCTCTGCTGTATATAGCCTCTCTACTGTATATAGCCTCTCTACTGTATATAGCCTCTACTGTATATAGCCTCTCTACTGTATATAGCCCTCTACTGTATATAGCCTCTCTACTGTATATAGCTCTCTACTGTATATAGCCTCTCTACTGTATATAGCCCTCTACTGTATATAGCCTCTCTACTGTATATAGCCCTCTACTGTATATAGCCTCTCTACTGTATATAGCCTCTCTACTGTATATAGCCTCTCTACTGTATATAGCCTCTCTACTGTATATAGCCTCTACTGTATATAGCTCTCTACTGTATATAGCCCTCTACTGTATATAGCCTCTCTACTGTATATAGCCCTCTACTGTATATAGCCTCTCTACTGTATATAGCCTCTACTGTATATAGCCTCTCTACTGTATATAGCCCTCTACTGTATATAGCCCTCTCTACTGTATATAGCCTCTCTACTGTATATAGCTCTCTACTGTATATAGCCTCTCTACTGTATATAGCCTCTCTACTGTATATAGCCCCTCTACTGTATATAGCCTCTCTACTGTATATAGCCTCTACTGTATATAGCCTCTCTACTGTATATAGCCTCTCTACTGTATATAGCCTCTACTGTATATAGCCTCTACTGTATATAGCCTCTACTGTATATAGCCTCTACTGTATATAGCCTCTACTGTATATAGCTCCTCTACTGTATATAGCCTCTCTACTGTATATAGCCTCTCTACTGTATATAGCCTCTCTGCTATATAGCTCCTCTCTGCTGTATACATAGCCTCTCTACTGTATATAGCTCCTCTACTGTATATAGCCCTCTACTGTATATAGCCCCTCTGCTGTATATAGCCTCTCTACTGTATATAGCCTCTCTACTGTATATAGCTCCTCTACTGTATATAGCCTCTCTACTGTATATAGCCTCTACTGTGTATATAGCTCCCTCTACTGTATATAGCCTCTACTGTATATAGCCTCTCTACTGTATATAGCCCTCTACTGTATATAGCCTCTACTGTATATAGCCTCTCTACTGTATATAGCCTCTCTACTGTATATAGCCTCTCTACTGTATATAGCATCTCTACTGTATATAGCCCCTCTACTGTATATAGCCTCTCTACTGTATATAGCCTCTACTGTATATAGCCTCTACTGTATATAGCCCCTCTACTGTATATAGCCTCTCTACTGTATATAGCCCCTCTACTGTATATAGCCTCTCTACTGTATATAGCCCCTCTACTGTATATAGCCTCTCTACTGTATATAGCCTCTACTGTATATAGCCTCTACTGTATATAGCCTCTCTACTGTATATAGCCTCTCTACTGTATATAGCCCTCTACTGTATATAGCTCTCTACTGTATATAGCCTCTCTACTGTATATAGCCTCTCTACTGTATATAGCCCCTCTACTGTATATAGCCTCTCTACTGTATATAGCCTCTCTACTGTATATAGCCCCTCTACTGTATATAGCCCCTCTACTGTATATAGCCTCTCTACTGTATATAGCCCCTCTACTGTATATATAGCCGCCTCTACTGTATATAGCTCTCTACTGTATATAGCCTCTCTACTGTATATAGCCCCTCTACTGTATATAGCCTCTCTACTGTATATAGCCTCTACTGTATATAGCCTCTCTACTGTATATAGCCTCTACTGTATATAGCCTCTCTACTGTATATAGCCTCTCTACTGTATATAGCCCTCTACTGTATATAGCCTCTCTACTGTATATAGCCTCTACTGTATATAGCCTCTACTGTATATAGCCCTCTACTGTATATAGCCTCTCTACTGTATATAGCCTCTCTACTGTATATAGCCTCTCTACTGTATATAGCCTCTACTGTATATAGCCTCTCTACTGTATATAGCCTCTCTACTGTATATAGCCTCTCTACTGTATATAGCCTCTCTACTGTATATAGCCTCTCTACTGTATATAGCCTCTACTGTATATAGCCTCTCTACTGTATATAGCCTCTCTACTGTATATAGCCTCTCTACTGTATATAGCTCCCTCTACTGTATATAGCCTCTCTACTGTATATAGCCTCTCTACTGTATATAGCCTCTACTGTATATAGCCTCTCTACTGTATATAGCCTCTACTGTATATAGCCTCTCTACTGTATATAGCCTCTCTACTGTATATAGCCTCTACTGTATATAGCCTCTACTGTATATAGCCTCTCTACTGTATATAGCCTCTCTACTGTATATAGCCTCTCTACTGTATATAGCCTCTACTGTATATAGCCTCTCTACTGTATATAGCATCTACTGTATATAGCCCCTCTACTGTATATAGCCTCTACTGTATATAGCCTCTCTACTGTATATAGCCTCTACTGTATATAGCCCCTCTACTGTATATAGCCCCTCTACTGTATATAGCCTCTCTACTGTATATAGCTCTCTACTGTATATAGCCTCTGCTGTATATAGCCTCTACTGTATATAGCCCTCTACTGTATATAGCCTCTACTGTATATAGCCTCTACTGTATATAGCCTCTCTACTGTATATAGCCTCTCTACTGTATATAGCCTCTCTACTGTATATAGCCTCTACTGTATATAGCCTCTACTGTATATAGCCTCTACTGTATATAGCCTCTACTGTATATAGCCTCTACTGTATATAGCCTCTCTACTGTATATAGCCTCTCTACTGTATATAGCCTCTCTACTGTATATAGCCTCTCTACTGTATATAGCCTCTCTACTGTATATAGCCTCTACTGTATATAGCCTCTCTACTGTATATAGCCTCTACTGTATATAGTCTCTCTACTGTATATAGCCTCTCTACTGTATATAGCCTCTCTACTGTATATAGCCTCTCTACTGTATATAGCCCCTCTACTGTATATAGCCTCTACTGTATATAGCCTCTCTACTGTATATAGCCTCTACTGTATATAGCCCTCTACTGTATATAGCCTCTCTACTGTATATAGCCTCTACTGTATATAGCCCTCTACTGTATATAGCCTCTACTGTATATAGCCCTCTACTGTATATAGCCTCTCTACTGTATATAGCCTCTCTACTGTATATAGCTCTCTACTGTATATAGCCTCTCTACTGTATATAGCCCTCTACTGTATATAGCTCTCTACTGTATATAGCCTCTCTACTGTATATAGCCTCTACTGTATATAGCCCTCTACTGTATATAGCCTCTCTACTGTATATAGCCTCTACTGTATATAGCCTCTCTACTGTATATAGCCTCTCTACTGTATATAGCCTCTCTACTGTATATAGCCCTCTACTGTATATAGCCTCTCTACTGTATATAGCCTCTACTGTATATAGCCTCTACTGTATATAGCCTCTCTACTGTATATAGCTCCTCTACTGTATATAGCCTCTACTGTATATAGCCTCTCTACTGTATATAGCCTCTCTACTGTATATAGCTCTCTACTGTATATAGCCTCTCTACTGTATATAGCCTCTACTGTATATAGCCTCTCTACTGTATATAGCCTCTCTACTGTATATAGCCCTCTACTGTATATAGCCCTCTACTGTATATAGCCTCTCTACTGTATATAGCCCTCTACTGTATATAGCCTCTCTACTGTATATAGCCTCTACTGTATATAGCCTCTCTACTGTATATAGCCTCTACTGTATATAGCTCTCTACTGTATATAGCCTCTCTACTGTATATAGCCTCTACTGTATATAGCCCTCTACTGTATATAGCCTCTACTGTATATAGCCTCTCTACTGTATATATAGCCCTCTACTGTATATAGCCTCTCTACTGTATATATAGCCTCTCTACTGTATATAGCCTCTCTACTGTATATAGCCTCTACTGTATATAGCCTCTCTACTGTATATAGCCTCTCTACTGTATATAGCCTCTCTACTGTATATAGCCCTCTACTGTATATAGCCTCTCTACTGTATATAGCCTCTCTACTGTATATAGCCTCTACTGTATATAGCCTCTCTGCTGTATATAGCTCTCTACTGTATATAGCCTCTACTGTATATAGCCTCTCTACTGTATATAGCCTCTCTACTGTATATATAGCCTCTACTGTATATAGCCTCTACTGTATATAGCCTCTACTGTATATAGCCTCTCTACTGTATATAGCCTCTCTACTGTATATAGCCTCTACTGTATATAGCCTCTCTACTGTATATAACCTCTACTGAATATAGCCTTTCTACTGTATATAGCCTCTACTGTATATAGCCCTCTACTGTATATAGCCTCTCTACTGTATATAGCCTCTACTGTATATAGCCTCTCTACTGTATATAGCCTCTCTACTGTATATAGCCCTCTACTGTATATAGCCTCTCTACTGTATATAGCCTCTAAGTATATAGCCTCTACTGTATATAGCCTCTCTACTGTATATAGCCTCTCTACTGTATATAGCCTCTACTGTATATAGCCTCTCTACTGTATATAGCCTCTCTACTGTATATAGCTCTCTACTGTATATAGCCTCTCTACTGTATATAGCCTCTCTACTGTATATAGCCTCTCTACTGTATATAGCCTCTACTGTATATAGCCTCTACTGTATATAGCCTCTCTACTGTATATAGCCTCTACTGTATATAGCCTCTACTGTATATAGCCTCTCTACTGTATATAGCCCTCTCTACTGTATATAGCCTCTCTACTGTATATAGCCTCTCTACTGTATATAGCCTCTACTGTATATAGCCCCTCTACTGTATATAGCCTCTCTACTGTATATAGCCTCTCTACTGTATATAGCCTCTACTGTATATAGCCTCTCTACTGTATATAGCCCCTCTACTGTATATAGCCCTCTACTGTATATAGCCTCTCTACTGTATATAGCCTCTCTCTACTGTATATAGCCTCTCTACTGTATATAGCCTCTACTGTATATAGCCTCTCTACTGTATATAGCCTCTCTACTGTATATAGCCTCTCTACTGTATATAGCCTCTACTGTATATAGCCCTCTACTGTATATAGCCTCTCTACTGTATATAGCCTCTCTACTGTATATAGCCTCTACTGTATATAGCCTCTACTGTATATAGCCCCTCTACTGTATATAGCCCCTCTACTGTATATAGCCTCTCTACTGTATATAGCCTCTCTACTGTATATAGCCTCTCTACTGTATATAGCCCCTCTACTGTATATAGCCTCTCTACTGTATATAGCCTCTCTACTGTATATAGCCTCTCTACTGTATATAGCCTCTCTACTGTATATAGCCCCTCTACTGTATATAGCCTCTACTGTATATAGCCTCTCTACTGTATATAGCCTCTACTGTATATAGCCTCTCTACTGTATATAGCCTCTCTACTGTATATAGCCTCTACTGTATATAGCTCTCTACTGTATATAGCTCTCTACTGTATATAGCCTCTCTACTGTATATAGCCTCTACTGTATATAGCCTCTCTACTGTATATAGCCCTCTACTGTATATAGCCTCTCTACTGTATATAGCCTCTACTGTATATAGCCTCTCTACTGTATATAGCTCTCTACTGTATATAGCCTCTACTGTATATAGCCTCTCTACTGTATATAGCCTCTACTGTATATAGCCTCTCTACTGTATATAGCCCTCTACTGTATATAGCCTCTCTCTACTGTATATAGCCTCTCTACTGTATATAGCCTCTACTGTATATAGCCTCTCTACTGTATATAGCCTCTCTACTGTATATAGCCTCTACTGTTATAGCCTCTCTACTGTATATAGCCCCTCTACTGTATATAGCCTCGCTACTGTGTATAGCCTCGTTACTGTGTATAGCCTCTACTGTGTATAGCCTCTCTACTGTATATAGCCTCTCTACTGTATATAACCGCTCTACTGTATATAGCCCTCTACTGTATATAGCTCCTCTACTGTATATAGCCTCTCTACTGTATATAGCCCTCTACTGTATATAGCCTCTACTGTATATAGCTCCCTCTACTGTATATAGCCTCTCTACTGTATATAGCCTCTACTGTATATAGCCTCTCTACTGTATATAGCCTCTCTACTGTATATAGCCCTCTACTGTATATAGCCTCTACTGTATATAGCCTCTCTACTGTATATAGCCCTCTACTGTATATAGCCTCTACTGTATATAGCCTCTCTACTGTATATAGCCTCTCTACTGTATATAGCCTCTCTACTGTATATAGCCCTCTCACTGTATATAGCCTCTCTACTGTATATAGCCTCTCTACTGTATATAGCCTCTACTGTATATAGCCTCTCTACTGTATATAGCCTCTCTACTGTATATAGCCTCTCTACTGTATATAGCCTCTACTGTATATAGCCTCTACTGTATATAGCCTCTCTACTGTATATAGCCTCTCTACTGTATATAGCCTCTCTACTGTATATAGCCTCTCTACTGTATATAGCCCCTCTACTGTATATAGCCTCTACTGTATATAGCCTCTCTACTGTATATAGCCTCTCTACTGTATATAGCCCCTCTACTGTATATAGCCTCTACTGTATATAGCCTCTCTACTGTATATAGCCTCTACTGTATATAGCTCTCTACTGTATATAGCCTCTCTACTGTATATAGCCTCTCTACTGTATATAGCCTCTCTACTGTATATAGCCCTCTACTGTATATAGCCTCTCTACTGTATATAGCCCTCTACTGTATATAAGCCTCTCTACTGTATATAGCCTCTACTGTATATAGCTCTCTACTGTATATAGCCTCTCTACTGTATATAGCCTCTCTACTGTATATAGCTCCTCTACTGTATATAGCCTCTCTACTGTATATAGCCCTCTACTGTATATAGCCTCTACTGTATATAGCCTCTCTACTGTATATAGCCCTCTACTGTATATAGCCTCTCTACTGTATATAGCCTCTCTACTGTATATAGCCCTCTACTGTATATAGCCTCTCTACTGTATATAGCCTCTCTACTGTATATAGCCCCTCTACTGTATATAGCCTCTCTACTGTATATAGCCCTCTACTGTATATAGCCTCTACTGTATATAGCCTCTCTACTGTATATAGCCTCTACTGTATATAGCCTCTCTACTGTATATAGCCTCTCTACTGTATATAGCCTCTCTACTGTATATAGCCTCTCTACTGTATATAGCCCTCTACTGTATATAGCCTCTACTGTATATAGCCTCTACTGTATATAGCCTCTCTACTGTATATAGCCCTCTACTGTATATAGCCCTCTACTGTATATAGCCTCTCTACTGTATATAGCCTCTCTACTGTATATAGCCTCTCTACTGTATATAGCCTCTCTACTGTATATAGCCTCTCTACTGTATATAGCCTCTACTGTATATAGCCTCTCTACTGTATATATATAGCCTCTCTACTGTATATAGCCTCTCTACTGTATATAGCCTCTACTGTATATAGCCCTCTCTACTGTATATATAGCCCTCTCTACTGTATATAGCTCTCTACTGTATATAGCCTCTCTACTGTATATAGCCTCTACTGTATATAGCTCTCTACTGTATATAGCCTCTCTACTGTATATAGCCCTCTACTGTATATAGCCTCTACTGTATATAGCTCTCTACTGTATATAGCTCTCTACTGTATATAGCCTCTCTACTGTATATAGCCCCTCTACTGTATATAGCCTCTCTACTGTATATAGCCCTCTACTGTATATAGCCTCTACTGTATATAGCTCTCTACTGTATATAGCCTCTCTACTGTATATAGCCTCTCTACTGTATATAGCCTCTCTACTGTATATAGCCTCTCTACTGTATATAGCTCCTCTACTGTATATAGCCTCTCTACTGTATATAGCCTCTACTGTATATAGCCTCTCTACTGTATATAGCCCTCTACTGTATATAGCTCCTCTACTGTATATAGCCCCTCTACTGTATATAGCCCCCTCTACTGTATATAGCCTCTCTACTGTATATAGCCCCCTCTACTGTATATAGCCTCTCTACTGTATATAGCCTCTACTGTATATAGCCTCTCTACTGTATATAGCCTCTCTACTGTATATAGCCTCTCTACTGTATATAGCCTCTCTACTGTATATAGCCTCTCTACTGTATATAGCCTCTACTGTATATAGCCCTCTCTACTGTATATAGCTCTACTGTATATAGCCTCTCTACTGTATATAGCCCTCTACTGTATATAGCCCTCTACTGTATATAGCCTCTCTACTGTATATATAGCCTTCTACTGTATATAGCCCCTCTACTGTATATAGCCCTCTACTGTATATAGCCTCTCTACTGTATATAGCTCTCTACTGTATATAGCCTCTACTGTATATAGCCTCTCTACTGTATATAGCCCCTCTACTGTATATAGCCTCTACTGTATATAGCCTCTACTGTATATAGCCTCTCTACTGTATATAGCCTCTCTACTGTATATAGCCTCTACTGTATATAGCCCCTCTACTGTATATAGCCTCTACTGTATATAGCCTCTCTACTGTATATAGCCTCTACTGTATATAGCCTCTCTACTGTATATAGCCTCTCTACTGTATATAGCCTCTCTACTGTATATAGCCCCTCTACTGTATATAGCCTCTACTGTATATAGCCTCTCTACTGTATATAGCCTCTACTGTATATAGCCCCTCTACTGTATATAGCCCCTCTACTGTATATAGCCTCTACTGTATATAGCCTCTCTACTGTATATAGCCTCTACTGTATATAGCCTCTCTACTGTATATAGCCTCTACTGTATATAGCCCTCTACTGTATAGCCTCTCTACTGTATATAGCCTCTACTGTATATAGCCTCTCTACTGTATATAGCCTGTATATAGCTCTCTACTGTATATAGCCTCTACTGTATATAGCCTCTACTGTATATAGCTCCCTCTACTGTATATAGCTCTCCTCTACTGTATATAGCCTCTACTGTATATAGCCTCTCTACTGTATATAGCCTCTACTGTATATAGCCTCTACTGTATATAGCCTCTACTGTATATAGCCTCTCTACTGTATATAGCCCTCTACTGTATATAGCCTCCCTCTACTGTATATAGCCTCTCTACTGTATATAGCCTCTACTGTATATAGCCTCTCTACTGTATATAGCCCTCTACTGTATATAGCCTCTCTACTGTATATAGCCTCTACTGTATATAGCACCTCTACTGTATATAGCCTCTACTGTATATAGCCTCTCTACTGTATATAGCTCTCTACTGTATATAGCCCCTCTACTGTATAGCCCTCTACTGTATATAGCCTCTCTACTGTATATAGCCTCTACTGTATATAGCCTCTCTACTGTATATAGCCCTCTACTGTATATAGCCCTCTACTGTATAGCCCTCTACTGTATATAGCCTCTCTACTGTATATAGCTCCTCTACTGTATATATAGCCTCTCTACTGTATATAGCCTCTCTACTGTATATAGCCTCTCTACTGTATATAGCCTCTCTACTGTATATAGCCTCTACTGTATATAGCCTCTCTACTGTATATAGCCCTCTACTGTATATAGCCCTCTACTGTATATAGCCTCTACTGTATATAGCCTCTCTACTGTATATAGCTCCTCTACTGTATATAGCCTCTACTGTATATAGCCCTCTACTGTATATATAGCCTCTCTACTGTATATAGCCTCTCTACTGTATATAGCCTCTCTACTGTATATAGCCTCTCTCACTGTATATAAGCCTCTACTGTATATAGCCTCTCTACTGTATATAGCCTCTACTGTATATAGCCTCTCTACTGTATATAGCCTCTCTACTGTATATAGCTCCTCTACTGTATATAGCCCTCTCTACTGTATATAGCCTCTCTACTGTATATAGCCCTCTACTGTATATAGCCTCTCTACTGTATATAGCCTCTCTACTGTATATAGCCTCTACTGTATATAGCTCTCTACTGTATATAGCCCTCTCTACTGTATATAGCCTCTACTGTATATAGCCTCTCTACTGTATATAGCTCTCTACTGTATATAGCCTCTACTGTATATAGCCTCTCTACTGTATATAGCTCTCTACTGTATATAGCCTCTCTACTGTATATAGCCTCTCTACTGTATATAGCCCTCTACTGTATATAGCCTCTCTACTGTATATAGCCCTCTACTGTATATAGCCTCTCTACTGTATATAGCTCCTCTACTGTATATAGCCTCTCTACTGTATATAGCCTCTCTACTGTATATAGCCTCTCTACTGTATATAGCCTCTCTACTGTATATAGCCTCTCTACTGTATATAGCCTCTCTACTGTATATAGCCTCTCTACTGTATATAGCCTCTACTGTATATAGCCTCTCTACTGTATATAGCCTCTCTACTGTATATAGCCTCTCTACTGTATATAGCTCTCTACTGTATATAGCCTCTCTACTGTATATAGCCCTCTACTGTATATAGCCTCTCTACTGTATATAGCCTCTCTACTGTATATAGCCCTCTACTGTATATAGCCTCTCTACTGTATATAGCCTCTACTGTATATAGCCTCTACTGTATATAGCCTCTCTACTGTATATAGCCTCTACTGTATATAGCCTCTCTACTGTATATAGCCCTCTACTGTATATAGCCTCTCTACTGTATATAGCCTCTCTACTGTATATAGCCTCTCTACTGTATATAGCCTCTCTACTGTATATAGCCTCTCTACTGTATATAGCCTCTCTACTGTATATAGCCCTCTACTGTATATAGCCTCTCTACTGTATATAGCCTCTCTACTGTATATAGCCTCTACTGTATATAGCCTCTCTACTGTATATAGCCCCTCTACTGTATATAGCCTCTACTGTATATAGCCCCTCTACTGTATATAGCCTCTCTACTGTATATAGCCTCTACTGTATATAGCCTCTACTGTATATAGCCTCTACTGTATATAGCCTCTCTACTGTATATAGCCTCTACTGTATATAGCCTCTCTACTGTATATAGCCTCTCTACTGTATATAGCCTCTCTACTGTATATAGCCTCTCTACTGTATATAGCCCTCTACTGTATATAGCCTCTCTACTGTATATAGCCTCTACTGTATATAGCCTCTACTGTATATAGCCTCTCTACTGTATATAGCCCTCTACTGTATATAGCTCTCTACTGTATATAGCCTCTACTGTATATAGCTCCTCTACTGTATATAGCCTCTCTACTGTATATAGCCTCTACTGTATATAGCCTCTCTACTGTATATAGCCTCTCTACTGTATATAGCTCTCTACTGTATATAGCCTCTCTACTGTATATAGCCTCTCTACTGTATATAGCCTCTCTACTGTATATAGCTCCTCTACTGTATATAGCCTCTCTACTGTATATAGCTCCTCTACTGTATATAGCCTCTACTGTATATAGCCCTCTACTGTATATAGCCTCTACTGTATATAGCCTCTCTACTGTATATAGCTCCTCTACTGTATATAGCCCCCTCTACTGTATATAGCCTCTACTGTATATAGCCTCTCTACTGTATATAGCCCTCTACTGTATATAGCCTCTCTACTGTATATAGCCTCTCTACTGTATATAGCTCCCTCTCTACTGTATATAGCCCTCTACTGTATATAGCCTCTACTGTATATAGCCCTCTCTACTGTATATAGCCTCTCTACTGTATATAGCCTCTACTGTATATAGCCTCTACTGTATATAGCCTCTACTGTATATAGCCTCTCTACTGTATATAGCCTCTCTACTGTATATAGCCCTCTACTGTATATAGCCTCTCTACTGTATATAGCCCTCTACTGTATATAGCCTCTCTACTGTATATATAGCCTCTCTACTGTATATAGCCCTCTACTGTATATAGCCTCTACTGTATATAGCCCTCTACTGTATATAGCCTCTACTGTATATAGCCCTCTCTACTGTATATAGCCCTCTACTGTATATAGCCTCTCTACTGTATATAGCCCTCTACTGTATATAGCCTCTACTGTATATAGCCTCTACTGTATATAGCCTCTCTACTGTATATAGCCTCTCTACTGTATATAGCCTCTCTACTGTATATAGCCCTCTACTGTATATAGCTCCTCTACTGTATATAGCCCTCTACTGTATATAGCCTCTACTGTATATAGCCTCTCTACTGTATATAGCCTCTCTACTGTATATAGCCCTCTACTGTATATAGCCTCTCTACTGTATATAGCCTCTACTGTATATAGCCTCTCTACTGTATATAGCTCCTCTACTGTATATAGCCCTCTACTGTATATAGCCTCTCTACTGTATATAGCCTCTCTACTGTATATAGCCCTCTACTGTATATAGCCTCTCTACTGTATATAGCCTCTCTACTGTATATAGCCCTCTACTGTATATAGCCTCTCTACTGTATATAGCCCTCTACTGTATATAAGCCCCCTCTACTGTATATAGCCTCTCTACTGTATATAGCCTCTCTACTGTATATAGCCCCCTCTACTGTATATAGCCTCTCTACTGTATATAGCCTCTCTACTGTATATAGCCTCTCTACTGTATATAGCCTCTCTACTGTATATAGCCCTCTACTGTATATAGCCCTCTACTGTATATAGCCTCTCTACTGTATATAGCCTCTCTACTGTATATAGCCTCTCTACTGTATATAGCCTCTACTGTATATAGCCCTCTACTGTATATAGCCTCTACTGTATATAGCCTCTCTACTGTATATAGCCCTCTACTGTATATAGCTCTCTACTGTATATAGCCTCTACTGTATATAGCCTCTACTGTATATAGCCCTCTACTGTATATAGCCTCTCTACTGTATATAGCCTCTACTGTATATAGCCTCTCTACTGTATATAGCCTCTACTGTATATAGCCTCTACTGTATATAGCCTCTACTGTATATAGCCTCTCTACTGTATATAGCCTCTCTACTGTATATAGCCTCTACTGTATATAGCCTCTCTACTGTATATAGCCTCTCTACTGTATATAGCCTCTCTACTGTATATAGCCTCATCTACTGTATATAGCCTCTCTACTGTATATAGCCTCTACTGTATATAGCCTCTCTACTGTATATAGCCTCTACTGTATATAGCCTCTACTGTATATAGCCTCTCTACTGTATATAGCCTCTACTGTATATAGCCTCTCTACTGTATATAGCCTCTCTACTGTATATAGCCCTCTACTGTATATAGCCTCTCTACTGTATATAGCCTCTACTGTATATAGCCTCTCTACTGTATATAGCCTCTACTGTATATAGCCTCTCTACTGTATATAGCCCTCTACTGTATATAGCCTCTCTACTGTATATAGCCTCTCTACTGTATATAGCCTCTCTACTGTATATAGCCTCTACTGTATATAGCCTCTACTGTATATAGCCCTCTACTGTATATAGCCTCTCTACTGTATATAGCCCCTCTACTGTATATAGCCTCTACTGTATATAGCCTCTCTACTGTATATAGCCTCTCTACTGTATATAGCCTCTACTGTATATAGCCTCTACTGTATATAGCCTCTCTACTGTATATAGCCTCTACTGTATATAGCCCTCTACTGTATATAGCCTCTCTACTGTATATAGCTCCCTCTACTGTATATAGCTCCTCTACTGTATATAGCCTCTCTACTGTATATAGCTCCTCTACTGTATATAGCCTCTCTACTGTATATAGCCTCTCTACTGTATATAGCCTCTACTGTATATAGCCTCTACTGTATATACTCTCTACTGTATATAGCCTCTCTACTGTATATAGCTCCTCTACTGTATATAGCCTCTACTGTATATATATAGCCTCTACTGTATATAGCCTCTCTACTGTATATAGCCTCTACTGTATATAGCCTCTCTCTACTGTATATAGCCTCTCTACTGTATATAGCCTCTCTACTGTATATAGCCTCTCTACTGTATATAGCCTCTACTGTATATAGCTCTCTACTGTATATAGCCTCTCTACTGTATATAGCTCTCTACTGTATATAGCCTCTCTACTGTATATAGCCTCTACTGTATATAGCCTCTCTACTGTATATAGCCTCTCTACTGTATATAGCCTCTCTACTGTATATAGCCTCTACTGTATATAGCCTCTACTGTATATAGCCCTCTACTGTATATAGCCTCTACTGTATATAGCCTCTACTGTATATAGCTCTCTACTGTATATAGCCCCTCTACTGTATATAGCCTCTACTGTATATAGCCTCTCTACTGTATATAGCCTCTACTGTATATAGCCTCTCTACTGTATATAGCCTCTACTGTATATAGCCTCTCTACTGTATATAGCCTCTCTACTGTATATAGCCTCTCTACTGTATATAGCCTCTCTACTGTATATAGCCTCTCTACTGTATATAGCCTCTCTACTGTATATAGCCTCTCTACTGTATATAGCCTCTACTGTATATAGCCTCTACTGTATATAGCCTCTACTGTATATAGCCCTCTACTGTATATAGCCCTCTACTGTATATAGCCTCTCTACTGTATATAGCCCTCTACTGTATATAGCCTCTCTACTGTATATAGCCTCTACTGTATATAGCCCTCTACTGTATATAGCCTCTCTACTGTATATAGCCTCTCTACTGTATATAGCCTCTCTCTACTGTATATAGCCTCTACTGTATATAGCCTCTCTACTGTATATAGCCTCTCTACTGTATATAGCCTCTCTACTGTATATAGCTCCTCTACTGTATATAGCCTCTCTACTGTATATAGCCCTCTACTGTATATAGCCCCTCTACTGTATATAGCCTCTCTACTGTATATAGCCCCTCTACTGTATATAGCCTCTCTACTGTATATAGCCTCTACTGTATATAGCCTCTCTACTGTATATAGCCTCTCTACTGTATATAGCCTCTACTGTATATAGCCCCTCTACTGTATATAGCCTCTACTGTATATAGCTTCTCTACTGTATATAGCCCCTCTACTGTATATAGCCCCTCTACTGTATATAGCCTCTCTACTGTATATAGCCTCTCTACTGTATATAGCCCTCTACTGTATATAGCCCTCTACTGTATATAGCCTCTCTACTGTATATAGCCTCTACTGTATATAGCCTCTCTACTGTATATAGCCCTCTACTGTATATAGCCTCTACTGTATATAGCCTCTCTACTGTATATAGCCTCTCTACTGTATATAGCCCTCTACTGTATATAGCCTCTCTACTGTATATAGCCTCTCTACTGTATATAGCCTCTCTACTGTATATAGCCTCTCTACTGTATATAGCCTCTACTGTATATAGCCTCTACTGTATATAGCCTCTCTACTGTATATAGCCTCTCTACTGTATATAGCCTCTCTACTGTATATAGCCTCTCTACTGTATATAGCCTCTCTACTGTATATAGCCCTCTACTGTATATAGCCTCTCTACTGTATATAGCCTCTCTACTGTATATAGCCTCTACTGTATATAGCCTCTCTACTGTATATAGCCCTCTACTGTATATAGCCTCTCTACTGTATATAGCCTCTACTGTATATAGCCTCTCTACTGTATATAGCCTCTCTACTGTATATAGCCTCTCTACTGTATATAGCCCCCTCTACTGTATATAGCCTCTCTACTGTATATAGCCTCTACTGTATATAGCCTCTCTACTGTATATAGCTCTCTACTGTATATAGCCTCTACTGTATATAGCCTCTCTACTGTATATAGCCTCTCTACTGTATATAGCCCTCTACTGTATATAGCCTCTACTGTATATAGCCTCTCTACTGTATATAGCCTCTACTGTATATAGCCCTCTACTGTATATAGCCTCTCTACTGTATATAGCCTCTCTACTGTATATAGCCTCTCTACTGTATATAGCCTCTCTACTGTATATAGCCTCTCTACTGTATATAGCCTCTCTACTGTATATAGCCCTCTGTACTGTATATAGCCTCTCTACTGTATATAGCCTCTCTACTGTATATAGCCTCTCTACTGTATATAGCCTCTACTGTATATAGCCTCTCTACTGTATATAGCCTCTCTACTGTATATAGCCCTCTACTGTATATAGCCACTCTACTGTATATAGCCTCTCTACTGTATATAGCCTCTCTACTGTATATAGCCTCTCTACTGTATATAGCCCCCTCTACTGTATATAGCTCTCTACTGTATATAGCCCTCTACTGTATATAGCCTCTACTGTATATAGCCTCTCTACTGTATATAGCCTCTACTGTATATAGCCCTCTACTGTATATAGCCACTCTACTGTATATAGCCTCTCTACTGTATATAGCCTCTACTGTATATAGCCCTCTACTGTATATAGCCTCTCTACTGTATATAGCCTCTCTACTGTATATAGCCTCTCTACTGTATATAGCCTCTCTACTGTATATAGCCCTCTACTGTATATAAGCCTCTCTACTGTATATAGCCTCTACTGTATATAGCCTCTACTGTATATAGCCTCTCTACTGTATATAGCCTCTCTACTGTATATAGCCTCTACTGTATATAGCCTCTCTACTGTATATAGCCTCTCTACTGTATATAGCCTCTACTGTATATAGCCTCTACTGTATATAGCCCTCTACTGTATATAGCCTCTACTGTATATAGCCTCTCTACTGTATATAGCCTCTACTGTATATAGCCTCTACTGTATATAGCCTCTACTGTATATAGCCTCTACTGTATATAGCCTCTCTACTGTATATAGCCCTCTACTGTATATAGCCCTCTACTGTATATAGCCTCTCTACTGTATATAGCCTCTACTGTATATAGCCCCCTCTACTGTATATAGCCCTCTACTGTATATAGCCTCTACTGTATATAGCCTCTCTACTGTATATAGCCTCTACTGTATATAGCCCTCTACTGTATATAGCCTCTACTGTATATAGCCTCTCTGCTGTATATAGCCTCTACTGTATATAGCCTCTCTACTGTATATAGCCTCTCTACTGTATATAGCCTCTACTGTATATAGCCCTCTACTGTATATAGCTCTCTACTGTATATAGCCTCTCTACTGTATATAGCCTCTACTGTATATAGCCTCTACTGTATATAGCCTCTACTGTATATAGCCTCTCTACTGTATATAGCCTCTCTACTGTATATAGCCCTCTACTGTATATAGCCTCTCTACTGTATATAGCCTCTCTACTGTATATAGCCCTCTACTGTATATAGCTCTCTACTGTATATAGCCTCTCTACTGTATATAGCCTCTACTGTATATAGCCTCTCTACTGTATATAGCCCTCTACTGTATATAGCCTCTACTGTATATAGCCTCTCTACTGTATATAGCCTCTCTACTGTATATAGCCCTCTACTGTATATAGCCTCTCTACTGTATATAGCCTCTCTACTGTATATAGCCTCTACTGTATATAGCCTCTCTACTGTATATAGCCTCTACTGTATATAGCCTCTCTACTGTATATAGCCTCTCTACTGTATATAGCCCCTCTACTGTATATAGCCTCTCTACTGTATATAGCCTCTCTACTGTATATAGCCTCTACTGTATATAGCCCCTCTACTGTATATAGCCTCTACTGTATATAGCCTCTACTGTATATAGCCTCTCTACTGTATATAGCCCCTCTACTGTATATAGCCTCTCTACTGTATATAGCCTCTACTGTATATAGCCTCTCTACTGTATATAGCCTCTACTGTATATAGCCTCTACTGTATATAGCCCCTCTACTGTATATAGCCTCTACTGTATATAGCCTCTCTACTGTATATAGCCTCTACTGTATATAGCCTCTCTACTGTATATAGCCTCTACTGTATATAGCTCCTCTACTGTATATAGCCCTCTACTGTATATAGCTCTCTACTGTATATAGCCTCTCTACTGTATATAGCCCTCTACTGTATATAGCCCTCTACTGTATATAGCCCTCTACTGTATATAGCCCTCTACTGTATATAGCCTCTCTACTGTATATAGCCCTCTACTGTATATAGCCCTCTACTGTATATAGCCTCTCTACTGTATATAGCCTCTCTACTGTATATAGCCCTCTACTGTATATAGCCCTCTACTGTATATAGCCTCTACTGTATATAGCCTCTCTACTGTATATAGCCTCTACTGTATATAGCCCTCTACTGTATATAGCCTCTCTACTGTATATAGCCTCTCTACTGTATATAGTCCCTCTACTGTATATAGCCTCTCTACTGTATATAGCCTCTACTGTATATAGCCCTCTACTGTATATAGCCTCTACTGTATATAGTCTCTCTACTGTATATAGCCTCTCTACTGTATATAGCCCTCTACTGTATATAGCCTCTCTACTGTATATAGCCTCTACTGTATATAGCCTCTCTACTGTATATAGCCTCTCTACTGTATATAGCCCCTCTACTGTATATAGCCTCTCTACTGTATATAGCCTCTACTGTATATAGCCCCTCTACTGTATATAGCCTCTCTACTGTATATAGCCTCTACTGTATATAGCCTCTACTGTATATAAGCCCTCTACTGTATATAGCCTCTCTACTGTATATAGCCTCTACTGTATATAGCCTCTCTACTGTATATAGCCTCTCTACTGTATATAGCCCCTCTACTGTATATAGCCTCTCTACTGTATATAGCCTCTCTACTGTATATAGCCCCTCTACTGTATATAGCCTCTACTGTATATAGCCTCTCTACTGTATATAGCCTCTGCTGTATATAGCCCCTCTACTGTATATAGCCCCTCTACTCTATATAGCCTCTACTGTATTTAGCCTTTCTACTGTATATAGCCCCTCTACTGTATATAGCCCCTCTACTGTATATAGCCTCTCTACTGTATATAGCCTCTCTACTGTATATAGCCCCTCTACTGTATATAGCCTCTACTGTATATTGCCCCTCTACTGTATATAGCCTATCTACTGTATATAGCCCCTCTACTGTATATAGCCTCTCTACTGTATTTAGCCTCTCTACTGTATATAGCCTCTATTGTATATAGCCCCTCTACTGTATATAGCCCCTCTACTGTATATAGCCCCTCTACTGTATATAGCCTCTACTGTATTTAGCCTCTCTACTGTATATAGCCTCTGTTGTATATAGCCCCTCTACTGTATATAGCCCCTCTACTGTATATAGCCTCTACTGTATTTAGCCTCTCTACTGTATATAGCCTCTACTGTATATAGCCTCTACTGTATATAGCCCTCTACTGTATATAGCCCTCTACTGTATATAGCCTCTCTACTGTATATAGCCCCTCTACTGTATATAGCCCCTCTACTGTATATAGCCTCTCTTCTGTATATAGCCTCTACTGTATATAGCCCCTCTACTGTATATAGCCCCTCTACTGTATATAGCCTCTACTGTATTTAGCCTCTCTACTGTATATAGCCTCTACTGTATATAGCCCCTCTACTGTATATAGCCCCTCTACTGTATATAGCCTCTCTGCTGTATATAGCCCCTCTACTGTATATAGCCTCTCTACTGTATAAAGCCTCTCTACTGTATATAGCCCCTCTACTGTATATAGCCCCTCTACTGTATATAGTCTCTCTACTGTATATAGCCTCTCTACTGTATATAGCCCCTCTACTGTATATATTCTCTACTGTATATTGCCCCTCTACTGTATATAGCCTCTCTACTGTATATAGCCTCTCTACTGTATATAGCCCCTCTACTGTATATAGCCTCTCTACTGTATATAGCCTCTACTGTATATAGCCCCTCTACTGTATATAGCATCTACTGTATTTAGCCTCTCAACTGTATATAGCCTCTACTGTATATAGCCCCTCTACTGTATATAGCCTCTACTGTATTTAGCCTCTCTACTGTATATAGCCTCTCTACTGTATATAGCCCCTCTACTGTATATAGCCTCTCTACTGTATATAGCCTCTCTACTGTATATAGCCTCTACTGTATTTAGCCTCTCTACTGTATATAGCCTCTACTGTATATAGCCTCTCTACTGTATATAGCCTCTCTTCTGTATATAGCCTCTACTGTATATAGCCTCTACTGTATATAGCCTCTCTACTGTATATAGCCTCTCTACTGTATATAGCCCTCTACTGTATATAGCCTCTACTGTATTTAGCCTCTCTACCCTATATAGCCCTCTACTGTATATAGCCCCTCTACTGTATATAGCCTCTACTGTATTTAGCCTCTCTACTGTATATAGCCTCTACTGTATATAGCCCCTCTACTGTATATAGCCCCTCTACTGTATATAGCCTCTACTGTATTTAGCCTCTCTACTGTATATAGCCCCTCTACTGTATATAGCCCCTCTACTGTATATAGCCTCTCTACTGTATATAGCCCCTCTACTGTATATAGCCTCTACTGTATATTGCCCCTCTACTGTATATAGCCTATCTACTGTATATAGCCTCTACTGTATATAGCCCCTCTACTGTATATAGCCTCTACTGTATATAGCCTCTCTACTGTATATAGCCCCTCTACTGTATATAGCCTCTCTACTGTATATAGCCTCTCTACTGTATATAGCCTATCTACTGTATATAGCCTCTACTGTATATAGCCCCTCTACTGTATATAGCCTCTCTACTGTATATAGACTCTCTACTGTATATAGCCCCTCTACTGTATATAGCCTCTCTACTGTATATAGCCTCTACTGTATATAGCCCCTCTACTGTATATAGCATCTACTGTATTTAGCCTCTCTACTGTATATAGCCTCTACTGTATATAGCCCCTCTACTGTATATAGCCCCTCTACTGTATATAGCCTCTACTGTATTTAGCCTCTCTACTGTATATAGCCTCTCTACTGTATATAGCCTCTACTGTATATAGCCTCTCTACTGTATTTAGCCTCTCTACTGTATATAGCCTCTACTGTATATAGCCTCTCTACTGTATATAGCCTCTCTTCTGTATATAGCCCCTCTACTGTATATAGCCTCTCTACTGTATATAGCCTCTACTGTATATAGCCCCTCTACTGTATATAGCCTCTACTGTATTTAGCCTCTCTACCCTATATAGCCTCTACTGTATATAGCCCCTCTACTGTATATAGCTTCTCTACTGTATATAGCCCCTCTACTGTATATAGCCTCTCTACTGTTATAGCCTCTCTACTGTATATAGCCTCTCTACTGTATATAGCCCCTCTACTGTTATAGCCTCTCTACTGTATATAGCCCGTCTACTGTATATAGCCTCGCTACTGTGTATAGCCTCGTTACTGTGTATTGCCTCTACTGTGTATAGCCCCTCTACTGTATATAGCCCCTCTACTGTATATAGCCTCTCTACTGTATATAGCCCCTCTACTGTATATAGCCTCTCTACTGTATATAGCCTCTCTACTGTATATAGCCCCTCTACTGTATATAGCCTCTACTGTATTTAGCCTCTCTACCTTATATAGCCTCTACTGTATATAGCCTCTCTACTGTATATAGCCTATACTGTATATAGCCCCTCTACTGTATATAGCCCCTCTACTGTATATAGCCTCTACTGTATTTAGCCTCTCTACTGTATATAGCCTCTACTGTATATAGCCTCTCTACTGTATATAGCCCCTCTACTGTATATAGCCTCTCTACTGTATATAGCCTCTACTGTATATAGCCCCTCTACTGTATATAGCATCTACTGTATTTAGCCTCTCTACTGTATATAGCCTCTACTGTATATAGCCCCTCTACTGTATATAGCCCCTCTACTGTATATAGCCTCTACTGTATTTAGCCTCTCTACTGTATATAGCCTCTCTACTGTATATAGCCCCTCTACTGTATATAGCCTCTCTACTGTATATAGCCTCTCTACTGTATATAGCCCCTCTACTGTATATAGCCTCTACTGTATATAGCCTCTACTGTATATAGCCTCTCTACTGTATATAGCCTCTCTACTGTATATAGCCCTCTACTGTATATAGCCTCTCTACTGTATATAGCCTCTCTACTGTATATAGCCTCTACTGTATATAGCCCCTCTACTGTATATAGCCTCTACTGTATTTAGCCTCTCTACCCTATATAGCCTCTACTGTGTATAGCCCCTCTACTGTATATAGCCCCTCTACTGTATATAGCCCCTCTACTGTATATAGCCTCTCTACTGTATATAGCCTCTCTACTGTATATAGCCTATCTACTGTATATAGCCTCTACTGTATATAGCCCCTCTACTGTATATAGCCTCTCTACTGTATATAGCCTCTCTACTGTATATAGCCCCTCTACTGTATATAGCCTCTCTACTGTATATAGCCTCTACTGTATATAGCCCCTCTACTGTATATAGCATCTACTGTATTTAGCCTCTCTACTGTATATAGCCTCTACTGTATATAGCCCCTTTACTGTATATAGCCCCTCTACTGTATATAGCCTCTACTGTATTTAGCCTCTCTACTGTATATAGCCTCTCTACTGTATATAGCCCCTCTACTGTATATAGCCTCTCTACTGTATATAGCCTCTCTACTGTATATAGCCTCTACTGTATTTAGCCTCTCTACTGTATATAGCCTCTACTGTATATAGCCTCTCTACTGTATATAGCCTCTCTTCTGTATATAGCCCCTCTACTGTATATAGCCTCTCTACTGTATATAGCCTCTCTACTGTATATAGCCTCTACTGTATATAGCCCCTCTACTGTATATAGCCTCTACTGTATTTAGCCTCTCTACCCTATATAGCCTCTACTGTATATAGCCCCTCTACTGTATATAGCTTCTCTACTGTATATAGCCCCTCTACTGTATATAGCCTCTCTACTGTTATAGCCTCTCTACTGTATATAGCCTCTCTACTGTATATAGCCCCTCTACTGTTATAGCCTCTCTACTGTATATAGCCCGTCTACTGTATATAGCCTCGCTACTGTGTATAGCCTCGTTACTGTGTATTGCCTCTACTGTGTATAGCCCCTCTACTGTATATAGCCCCTCTACTGTATATAGCCTCTCTACTGTATATAGCCCCTCTACTGTATATAGCCTCTACTGTATTTAGCCTCTCTACCTTATATAGCCTCTACTGTATATAGCCTCTCTACTGTATATAGCCTATACTGTATATAGCCCCTCTACTGTATATAGCCTCTCTACTGTATATAGCCTCTCTACTGTATATAGCCTCTACTGTATATTGCCTCTCTACTGTATATAGCCTCTACTGTATATAGCCCGTCTACTGTATATAGCCCCTCTACTGTATATAGCCTCTCTACTGTATATAGCCCCTCTACTGTATATAGCCTCTCTACTGTTATAGCCTCTCTACTGTATATAGCCTCTCTACTGTATATAGCCCCTCTACTGTTATAGCCTCTCTTCTGTATATAGCCTCTCTACTGTATATAGCCTCTCTACTGTATATAGCCTCTACTGTATATAGCCCCTCTACTGTATATAGCCTCTCTACTGTATATAGCCTCTCTACTGTATATAGCCTCTACTGTATATGGCCTCTCTACTGTATATAGCCTCTACTGTATATAGCCCGTCTACTGTATATAGCCCCTCTACTGTATATAGCCTCTCTACTGTATATAGCCCTCTACTGTATATAGCCTCTCTACTGTTATAGCCTCTCTACTGTATATAGCCTCTCTACTGTATATAGCCCCTCTACTGTTATAGCCTCTCTTCTGTATATAGCCTCTCTACTGTATATAGCCTCTCTACTGTATATAGCCTCTACTGTATATAGCCCTCTACTGTATATAGCCTCTCTACTGTATATAGCCTCTACTGTATATAGCCTCTACTGTATATAGCCTCTACTGTATATGGCCTCTCTAATGTATAGAGCCTCTCTACTGTATATAGCCCCTCTACTGTATATAGCCTCTCTACTGTATATAGCCCCTCTACTGTATATAGCCTCTCTACTGTATATAGCCTCTGTACTGTATTTAGCCTCTACTGTATATAGCCCTTCTACTGTATATAGCCCCTCTACTGTATATAGCCTCTCTACTGTATATAGCCTCTCTACTGTATATAGCCCCTCTACTGTTATAGCCCCTCTACTGTATATAGCCTCTCTACTGTATATAGCCTCTCTACTGTATATAGCCCCTCTACTGTATATAGTCTCTCTACTGTATATAGCCCCTCTACTGTATATAGCCTCTACCGTATATAGCCTCTCTACTGTATATAGCCTCTACTGTATATAGCCCCTCTACTGTATATAGCCACTCTACTGTATATAGCCTCTCTACTGTATATAGCCTCTCTACTGTATATAGCCTCTCTACTGTATATAGCCTCTACTGTATTTAGCCTCTCTACTGTATATAGCATCTACTGTATATAGCCCCTCTACTGTATATAGCCCCTCTACTGTATATAGCCTCTCTACTGTATATAGCCCCTCTACTGTATATAGCCCCTCTACTGTATATAGCTTGTCTACTGTATATAGCCTCTCTACTGTATATAGCCCCTCTACTGTATATAGCCCCTCTACTGTATATAGCCTCTACTGTATTTAGCCTCTCTACTGTATATAGCCCCTCTACTGTTATAGCCCCTCTACTGTATATAGCCTCTCTACTGTATATAGCCTCTCTACTGTATATAGCCCCTCTACTGTATATAGTCTCTCTACTGTATATAGCCCCTCTACTGTATATAGCCTCTACCGTATATAGCCTCTCTACTGTATATAGCCTCTACTGTATATAGCCCCTCTACTGTATATAGCCACTCTACTGTATATAGCCTCTCTACTGTATATAGCCTCTCTACTGTATATAGCCTCTCTACTGTATATAGCCTCTACTGTATTTAGCCTCTCTACTGTATATAGCATCTACTGTATATAGCCCCTCTACTGTATATAGCCCCTCTACTGTATATAGCCTCTCTACTGTATATAGCCCCTCTACTGTATATAGCCCCTCTACTGTATATAGCTTGTCTACTGTATATAGCCTCTCTACTGTATATAGCCCCTCTACTGTATATAGCCCCTCTACTGTATATAGCCTCTACTGTATTTAGCCTCTCTACTGTATATAGCCCCTCTTCTGTATATAGCCCCTCTACTGTATATAGCCCCTCTACTCTATATAGCCTCTCTACTGTATATAGCCCCTCTACTGTATATAGCCTCTCTACTGTATATAGCCTCTCTACTGTATATAGCCCCTCTACTGTATATAGCCTCTCTACTGTATATAGCCTCTCTACTGTATATAGCCCCTCTACTGTATATAGCCTCTCTACTGTATATAGCCTCTCTACTGTATATAGCCCCTCTACTGTATATAGCCTCTCTACTGTATATAGCCTCTCTACTGTATATAGCCCCTCTACTGTATATAGCCTCTACTCTATATAGCCTCTCTACTGTATATAGCCTCTACTGTATATAGGCCCTCTACTGTATATAGCCCCTCTACTGTATCTAGCCCCTCTACTGTATATAGCCTCTCTACTGTATATAGCCCCTCTACTGTATATAGCCCCTCTACTGTATTTTGTCTGTCTTTTTACTGTTGTTTTTATTTCTTTACTTACCTATTGTTCACCTAATACCTTTTTTTGCACTATTGGTTAGAGCCTGTAAGTAAGCATTTCACTGTAAGGTCTACACCTGTTGTATTCAGCATTTCACTGTAAGGTCTACACCTGTTGTATTCAGCATTTCACTGTGAGGTCTACACCTGTTGTATTCAGCATTTCACTGTGAGGTCTACACCTGTTGTATTCAGCATTTCACTGTTTATTTGGCACACGTGACAAATAAACTTTGATTTGATAGAAAGTGATGAGACAATGACATCCCAACCGGCCAAACCCTCCCGTAACCCTGACGACGCTGGGCCATTTGTGCGCTGCTTCATGGTTCTCCAAGTTGCGGCCGGCTGCGACACAGCCTGTGATTGAACCCAGGTCTGTAGTGACGCCTCTAGTTCTGCGATGCAGTGCCTTAGACCACTGCGCTACTCTGGAGGCCAGAATCTCAAATCTGCAATAAAAATAGACTCACTGCAAACTCAATGTAATTTTATTTTGAATGGACATTGGGCTCAGTGTGGTTGGTTGCTAGTCCAGATTAGGTTTTTAGGCTTTCCAATCATCCCTCATGATAGTGTGTCCTGGTTTTATAACATATTTTTTGTAGTCCTACCTGAGGGGACAGGACAGGCTCTGAGTGGGGAATACGTAGGCCTACCTGAGGGGACAGGACAGGCTCTGAGTGGGGAATACGTAGGCCTACCTGAGGGGACAGGACAGGCTCTGAGTGGGGAAAATGTTTGGCAGCTCAATAGAGTAAAGTGTAGAATCTAGCACAATAGAGTTTAGAATTCAAGACAGGCCAGAACGCAGCCTGCCTCTATGGGAGGCTCAGGTTATCAGAGAAAACAGTGTCATTTCCATGTGTCATTTCCATTGTAGAATGTGTGAATGAATAAAAAATTAAAAAACATAGAGGTGGTACACACAGAAAAATGAAAAATGAAAAATAAAAACTCGCCAGTAGATTGAGAGATTAACGGGTCACACTAAATTCTACACCTATGGGAATGCTCCAAACGACTTGTCCAATCAGAAAGGCATAATGTCCCGCGTCGTCAGCCAATAGGGTGACAGATAGGGTTCGGGCTAGATGCGCCATTTTAGTGCGTCTGAAGCCATCCGGTAAAATGGCGCCGGGGCTTTGTCTCCGCTGAGAAGATCTGTCTGCAACATTACAGCACCTCTCCAGCACCCCTCCGACACCCTCCTGCACCCCGACACCGACAAGGAGCCGCTTTACGTCTCCGGGCCGACCGGCCGACACCTACACGCCTCCCGGCCGTCCGAGAAATGACCCAGAGACTCCGGTAGGTAGCAGCGTGTTGATGCGCTGGGCCACATCTAATGTCTCCTGGACACATCATACACATGGCTAGCAGATGTTCTGGCGACTGGGGACTAATGCGCCCGGTTCCGACCGTGCACTAGTCCTGTACCTAGTCCTGGACTCAGTCCTGGACTTAGTTAGCTATGTGCCGGTGTTAGGCAGCGGAACCGGCACATTGTCCCCGTGGTACCAATGTAGCTAGCTACAGTATGACAAACCCAACTGCTGTTATAATGCATGATTTTATGCAACCTATCTAGATCATTTATACACTATGACTAAGTTAGGCCTTTTAATATTTTTTTTTTTGTTATGGTAAACGTTGCAACACAAAACATTTCAACGCGTGTGTTTTGAATCGCACCTTTGTTTTGCCCGGGAATGCATGAAGCTAGTTGCAGCTACATAGCATGCTAACTAATGTGAGATCTGATGCATTTATTCTGGCGAGGGGGACAGTAACTGATGCATTTATTCTGGCGAGGGGGACAGTAACTGATGCATTTATTCTGGCGAGGGGACAGTAACTGATGCATTTATTCTGGCGAGGGGACAGTAACTGATGCATTTATTCTGGCGAGGGGACAGTATCTGATGCATTTATTCTGGCGAGGGGGACAGTATCTGATGCATTTATTCTGGCGAGGGGGACAGTAACTGATGCATTTATTCTGGCGAGGGGGACAGTAACTGATGCATTTATTCTGGCGAGGGGGACAGTAACTGATGCATTTATTCTGGCGAGGGGGACAGTAACTGATGCATTTATTCTGGCGAGGGGGACAGTAACTGATGCATTTATTCTGGCGAGGGGACAGTAACTGATGCATTTATTCTGGCGAGGGGACAGTAACTGATGCATTTATTCTGGCGAGGGGACAGTATCTGATGCATTTATTCTGGCGAGGGGGACAGTATCTGATGCATTTATTCTGGCAGGGGACAGTAACTGATGCATTTATTCTGGCGAGGGGACAGTAACTGATGCATTTATTCTGGCGAGGGGGACAGTAACTGATGCATTTATTCTGGCGAGGGGGACAGTAACTGATGCATTTATTCTGGCGAGGGGGACAGTAACTGATGCATTTATTCTGGCGAGGGGGACAGTAACTGATGCATTTATTCTGGCGAGGGGGACAGTAACTGATGCATTTATTCTGGCGAGGGGGACAGTAACTGATGCATTTATTCTGGCGAGGGGGACAGTAACTGATGCATTTATTCTGGCGAGGGGGACAGTAACTGATGCATTTATTCTGGCGAGGGGGACAGTAACTGATGCATTTCGTTGCATGTCTCTGCATGTACTGGACCATGCATGGAAACTGTATTGCAGGGTTGGCCGGGAAACCGATGTCTGAAAATCTTTTTTCCTTTTCTTTTGTATTATTGACTGTGTGTTTGTTTTACTCCATGTGTAACTCTGTGTTGTTGTTCTTGTCGCTTTGCTTTGTTAGTTTTATTTAGTAAATATTTTCTCTTATTTTCTTAACGGCATTGTTGGTTAAGGGGTTTGTAAAATAAGCATTTTGCGGGTCTAAACTGTTGTATTAGGGGCATGTGAGTAAATAAAATGTGCTTTGATAACTGTTAGTGCGCAGACAAGATGGTTCAACAGCTAACCCGTTAGCTACTTAGGTCGCCTTTCATGGGATGAGGCCCGGGTTTATTTTTGTACTAGGTTTTTCTTCCAGCCTGATTGTGTTTTAGTTACTCTGTGCACGTCAGAAAGCATTCGTTGGGAGCAGACCCGGTCCACGTTAGTTGGTTTATTCCATGAAACCCGATGCGTGGAGATGCTCAGCAGAATCACCAAGCGCCTATGGTGACGCACAATGTTAATAAACAATAAACTGCAGTTCAACCTTTAGGTAGCTCGCAACTTGGTCTTTTTTCTGAACAACGACCTGTTGTAATGGCATTTTTTTTTTTAAGCTCAAATAGTTGCCTAACATTGGCTTAGTTATAATAGGAATAGTCATACAAAATAAATATCACATACGCTGTTAATCCGTACCTTTTTATTCTTAGTTGCGTTTTGGGATGCTGAGTGGCGCAGCGATCGAACAGGCTGACCAGACCCCCCACGCATGTTGATTCTGTCCAGCCACACCAGAGGAGATCAGGACACGCAGGTTGAAATATCAAAACGAACTCCGAACCAACTATATTCATTTGGGGACAGGTCGAAAAGCATTAAACATTGATGGAAATGTATCTAGCTTGCTGTTGCCAGCTAATTTGTCCTGGGTTGTTGTTGGGTTGTTGTTTTACCTGAAATGCTCAAGGTCCACTACTCCGACAATGAAGCCACACATAAAAGGGTCAACCGAGTTTGTTTCTAGTACTCTCTCCTCCATCGGGCTTCTTCTTCGTTGGACTTTATATGGCGTTTGGCAACCAACTGTAAGGTGCTTTACCACCACCAACAGGACTGGACTGTGGACCTCAGTTCATCTTTCAATCGCCCATGTGGGTAAACGCTCCTAAAAACCAAATGAGAAGATGAAGAGGCGGGAATTGCATCACAAATGGAACCAAGTTCTATTTTAGCAGCTACTCAATGATGCTCACGAGTAGAGTGGGTGCAATGATTGAATAACGTGTAACTAGGCCGTCATTGCAAATAAGAATTTGTTCTTAACTGACTTGCCTAGTTAACGGTACAATATATATCTCAATTACCTGGTACTCCTGCACATGGACTCGGAACTGGTACCCCGTGTACATAACCATGTTATTATCTGGTACCCTGTGTATGTAGACATGTTATTACCTCGTACCCCTTGTACATAGACATGTTATTACCTCGTACCCCGTGTACATAGCCATGTTATTACCTCGTACCCTGTGTATGTAGACATGTTATTACCTCGTACCCCGTGTACATAGCCATGTTATTACCTCGTACCCTGTGTATATTTAACCTTTATTTAACTAGGCAAGTCAGTTAACCTGTTACGGATCCAATCCTGTGAACGGGATCGATTTTGACAACATCTGGTGAAATGCAGAGCGCCAAATTCAAATTACAAAAATACTAATTTCAAACATTTATTTAAATACAAATGCTGCACACCCTTCAAAAGCTTAGACTCGTGTTAATCTAACAGCGTTGTCAGATTTCAAAAAGGGTTTTGCCACCAAGTACTAAGTCATGTTTTGCAGAGGAGTCAACTACTTATAAATGGAATTGCATTTTAATGAGGGAAATAACATTTTTCACATTTTTTGTTGTTATTCTGTCTCTGACTGTTCAAATAAACCTACCATTAAAATTATAGACTGATCATTTCTTTGTCAGTGGGCCAACGTACAAAATCAGCAGGGGATCAAATACTTTTTTCCCTCACTGTATTTAGGTCCCATGTCCAAATTTAATAGAGCCAAAGTTCCACTCAAACTCCCGTTGGTGCCGCTGGTCTGGGGCCGCTGGTGCCGCTGGGCTGGGCTGGTGCCGTTACAGGTCTACTTGTTGAGGACACTACTGAATACAGTCTAGATTCTAGCCCTGCTGTTAGTGAGTTTAGTTTCTAACAGCCAACTTTATATCTAGTGTTGCATCTGAATTCGCACCCTATTCCCTAAATAGTGCACTACATTTGACCAGGGCCCATAGGGAATAGGGTGCCATTTGGGACAAAGCCCTAGGTCTTGATTAAGATCAGGCTGTTTTGCTTCTGAGTTAACTCTAACCTGATGGTAAGAGCCTCTAACCTGATGGAAAGAGCCTGATGGCAAGAGCCTTTTTAATTGTGTAATTTCCGACCTAATAGTGGGATTTCTTGTTGTTGGCAGGTAAAATGAGTAAGGCCTCAGCTGAATCTACAGACCAGGTGGTGATGATGGAGGAGGAAGGTCAACATGAGATTACAGACCAGGTGATGATGGAGGAGGTAGGTCAACATCAGATTACAGACCAGGTGGTGATGATGGAGGAGGTAGGTCAACATGAGATTACAGACCAGGTGGTGATGATGGAGGAGGTAGGTCAACATCAGATTACAGACCAGGTGGTGATGATGGAGGAGGTAGGTCAACATGAGATTACAGACCAGGTGATGATGGAGGAGGAAGGTCAACATGAGATTACAGACCAGGTGATGATGGAAGAGGTAGGTCAACATGAGATTACAGACCAGGTGATGATGGAAGAGGTAGGTCAACATGAGATTACAGACCAGGTGATGATGATGGAGGAGATAGGTCAACATCAGATTACAGACCAGGTGATGATGATGATGGAGGAGGTAGGTCAACATCAGATTACAGACCAGGTGATGATGATGATGGAGGAGGTAGGTCAACATCAGATTACAGACCAGGTGATGATGATGGAGGAGGTAGGTCAACATCAGATTACAGACCAGGTGATGATGATGGAGGAGGCAGGTCAACATGAGATTACAGACCAGGTGATGATGATGGAAGAGGTAGGTCAACATGAGATTACAGACCAGGTGATGGAGGTAGGTCAACATCAGATTACAGACCAGGTGCTGATGGAGGAGGTAGGTCAACATCAGATTACAGACCAGGTGATGATGGAGGAGGTAGGTCAACATGAGATTACAGACCAGGTGATGATGGAGGAGGCAGGTCAACATGAGATTACAGACCAGGTGATGATGGAGGAGGCAGGTCAACATGAGATTACAGACCAGGTGATGATGATGGAGGTAGGTCAACATGAGATTACAGACCAGGTGATGATGATGATGATGGAGGAGGTAGGTCAACATGAGATTACAGACCAGGTGATGATGATGATGGAGGAGGTAGGTCAACATGAGATTACAGACCAGGTGATGATGATGATGGAGGAGGTAGGTCAACATGAGATTACAGACCAGGTGATGATGATGATGGAGGAGGTAGGTCAACATGAGATTACAGACCAGGTGATGATGGAGGAGGTAGGTCAACATGAGATTACAGACCAGGTGATGATGGAGGAGGTAGGTCAACATGAGATTACAGACCAGGTGATGATGGAGGAGGTAGGTCAACATGAGATTATCTGTCTATTTACCTGCTCACTTTTTCCAAATGTATCCACCTGAGCACAAACATGAATGTCTTACCAGAGCTGGTTAAAAGTAGTGCACTAGATAGGGTGCCATTTAAGGACAGTACGATCACTCAGGGTCTTTTCTAAGGTTTTTTTTTTCTTCTTGGAGTTTTTATTTTTTATTCGACTCATGATGCCTGTTGTTTAATTCTCAGCCTGGGAGCTCAGCGGAGACTGAGAGACCCTCCTCTTCTCACAGCAAGAGGACGCCTGCTGTCGCAGCCAAGCACACTGGGAGGAATGAGTCCGACACCTCGGACGAGAGTGGACAGGAAGATGACATCCCCTCAGATGGTAAGGTCTTACCACTGGACCTGGGGCCAGCACGTGTTTTAATGCCTCTCTATATCATTGGATAATAGTGTTTTTGCTGGTCTATTCTGAGTTGATATTTAAGGTGGATAATAGTGTTTTTGCTGGTCTATTCTGAGTTGATATTTAAGGTGGATAATAATGTTTTTGCTGGTCTATTCTGAGTTGATATTTAAGGTGGATAATAGTGTTTTTGCTGGTCTATTCTGAGTTGATATTTAAGGTGGATAATAATGTTTTTGCTGGTCTATTCTGAGTTGATATTTAAGGTGGATAATAATGTTTTTGCTGGTCTATTCTGAGTTGATATTTAAGGTGTATGTGGCAGTGAAGAGCACTTTCTGAGATTTATGGGCCCTGGTCAAAAGTAGTGCACTATATAGGGAATAGGGTGCCATAGGGCCCTGGTCAAAGTAGTGCACTACATAGGGAATAGGGTGCCATAGGGCCCTGGTCAAAAGTAGTGCACTATATAGGTAAAAGTGTGCCATAGGGCCCTGGTCAAAGTAGTGCACTACATAGGGAATAGGGTGCCATAGGGCTCTGGTCAATAGTAGTGCACTATATAGGGAATAGGGTGCCATTTGGGATGCACATTAAGTGCCTGTCCTGTACTTCAGGCATGTTGGTGGTACGGCCTCCCACTGGGACTGACAACAAGGAGAGCAGAGGGGCCATGAAGCTCCGAGTGGACCTCTCAAGGAAAAAGACAGGTTAGTCTCTCACACACAGGCCATGTCTGCAATCTGGCTTACCTACTTTGTACTTAAATAGCATTTTAAAGCATACTCAATTTATACATGTCACATACTGTAAAACTGGTTTTCGCATACCCAAAATACCTACTATTTGGAACACAATTACAGGTACTCGGATATGGCCCACACAGACACAAGCCCAGGGGGGACCCCCTCTCCAGGGGGGACCCCTCAGTGAAAAACACAGGCTGGTCTCCTCACTGTGTATGTCACACTACTACTAACCAGTGAATAGTCAGATAAACACCTGTAAACTGTTTGAGTTCTCCCATCGGTTTAAAAAAAAAAAAAAAGGTTTTGACCAGGATTGGGTCTTCCTGCAGCCTAATCACCAGAACTGCTGCCAGTTTAATGAAATCAATCAGTTTGTGGATTGATATGGGATGTAAACGAAACATGCTTGTCTCTCGGTCTTCCTCTTGTGTTTGTCCAGATACCACTTTGCATGAGAGAATAGACTGCACCGCCTGTGGACAGCAGGTCAACCACTTCCAGCGCCACTCAGTGTTTGAGCACCCCATGCTCCATGTTCTCCTCTGCAAGGTAGATACGCCTGCAACACCCTGGTCTCTGTCGGGTCTTTCATCGGTCTATTTGTCTGTCTCCCATCGGGCTCTACATCTTTCTCTCTATCAATTTCTGTCTATCCGTCTGTTTCCGTTTCTCTCGCATATCCTTTCCTCTCTTTAGTCTGTGATTGTGGGATGATTGTCTCTGTCCTAGTTGGGCCGTATATATGATTAATTAGAATTTGTCTTTGCGAGCTATTCCAAATGCCAATATCGCAAAAATCTTCATTTTTATGAGCGTTTGTGTCCGCATGTTCTCTTGCCTCCTTGTCTCCTTCTGTGCTGTGCTCACCTTCCCATTTACACCAGAGATCTGAATATAATGAGGAGATGCTCATGTCTCCCCCTAGCAATGGGAGCAAAATCGCTGATTTTGGACAGATTTGGGCGAGAGTGAAACATCTCACTTTGTTTCTTCCTCTAGTTACACACACTCACACCAAGCCCCTGCCCCTCAGCTGTCCGTCCTGTCTCCCTGTAGCGCTGTCTTAGGCGCCTCACAGTACGGACATTGCAATTTATTGCCCTGGCCACATCTGCAGTCCTCATGCCTCCTTGCAGCATGCCTAAGGCACGTTCACGCAGATGAGCAGGGACCTGTCCTGCATCACTGTCCTGCATCACTGTCCTGCAACACCGCCCATAGAGGTAGTCCTGTAGTAGTTTAGGTCCACCTACAACACTGTCCTGCAACACCGCCCATAGAGGTAGTCCTGTAGTAGTTTAGGTCCACCTGCATCACTGTCCATAGAGGTAGTCCTGTAGTAGTTGTATGTTTTGGAGCTGATGTTTGGCTTTTGAACAGAAATGTGATATTTGGCAGGTAAAGACCGATCTCAGTATTCTATTTTATAGGGATGGACGATATATCAGTGAACATATCGGGAATCGGACGATGTTATCTAAAAATGGCAACGTCGGCATCGGCCTGATGTGCAAAACCGATGTCCAAGCTACCGTACCTATATAACGTAGGTCGATGACGCCACGTAAACACCGCGCTACACGGGCAGCACAGCATTCCTGAACGAGCCCACAACGTCTGCCGTTGCCGGATCGAACCGTCAACACGTCGAGCAGTCATTTTAAAAGAGTAACACAATTTCAGCGAGACAACTCAAAGGCGAAATCCGTTAAAGCCAAGATAATTGGAATTCATTGGCCCTTGACAATCAACCGTTCTCTGTCGTGGGTGATGTTGTCCTTTCGACCGACTGGTCGCGACCCGGTACACACTACCAAGTGCGCTATTTATTTCCGATGTTGCCCTACCGGAGTTACACAGTAATGGCGTCACTGCTGTTAGCTTCACGACATTACATACTATGGAACGCCGTTTGGGTCAGAAAAGATACAGTAGCGCTGTCAAAGCTGTACAAAACAGTCTGCAAACAAGCAAACACCGGCCACGAACGATGTTTACAATACCGTGTTGGTAATAAAAGCATCAATTGTTCGACCGCAACTTCTGGGGTAGCTAACTTTAGCTTGATACTGAGCTAGCACCAATACAACCAGCCTGAAAACAATGACCAGTAGAAACTGCAGTCATTTATCATTATTCTTAGCAATGATTTAGGAATCCTTGAGCCTATTTGAAATTGAACTTCACAGTTTGTGAAAATATTTCGCTAGCCAGCTACTTAACCCTGTTGCCCAAAGCTAACGTTATAAGCAGCCAGCTAGCTTCATCTGGCTAGTGAGGCTCGACCGGACCGGGTTATGTGTTGTGGTGAAGCTAGCCACAATAAGGATTAGGCACAATAGGGGAATTTTGTGGTTTGCCTTCAAAATAAAAGTATGTAATTGACAGTGATGCAAATGAATACAAATGGTAGTATTATGCCATACTTTTATTTGGAAGGCTAACCGCAAATTCCACTTGTTGCTAATCCTTATTGTGGCTAGCTTCACATAGATGGGTCCACCTACTATTAATCAAAATGCATTATTTTATTAATATTATTTTAGATGACACCTAGATTGTCGTTTTGCTGTGTTTTTGGGGAAGAACAGTGTTTACATCCATGAACTAGCTACCTTTTATTTTTATTTTTTAATAACCAGCACTGTAGGTGCGCGAGACATCTTGACCAGCGTCGCAGCATACGTATCGAGGAATCGTTGTGACATATGAGTGATAATCAATGTGTATTAACTACGTCAATTATTTTATGAACGTGTTCAATTATTATGTGACCGCGGAAGTCATATTCAGGTCCTAATTGGTCAACAAGCTTATTTGACACGCAAAAGACCCAGATGGCGTTCAATAGCAAGTCCTGGTTGAGAATGAAACGACTGAACAAATGAACAACGAAACGGCACAGCAAGTAAGGGAAAGACATTGATTATGTTTTACTGGGGACACACGTAAATGCCAACAAAATACCTTTTTGGTGTGTGTGTGTGTGTGTGTGTGTGTGTGTGTGTGTAACTTTTTTTTATTTAACTAGGCAAGTCAGTTAAGAACAACTTCTTATTTACAATGACGGCCTAGCCCGGACGACGCTGGGCCAATTGTGCGCTTTTCCCAATCACGGCCGGATGTGGTACAGCCTGGATTTCGAACCAGGGACTGTAGTGACGTCTCTTGCACTGAGATGCAGTGCCTTAAACCGCTGCGCCCGAACAATTTAACTGTAATAGAATGCTTAAAAGGCTTCTAAAAAAAAAATTAATATCGGGTATTGGGATTTTTTTTTGGGGGCGGGCAAGGAAAATATCGGCATCAGCCAAAAATGTAATATCTGTGCATCACTATGTTCCTCCCTTGTTGTTTTTCTCTTCCTCTAGTCGTGCTATAAGTATTACACCAGCGATGACATCAATAAAGACGAGGACGGCATGGACGAACAGTGCAGGTAGGTCCCTTCACAGAAACATGGACGAACAGTGCAGGTAGGTCCCTTCACAGAAACATGGACGAACAGTGCAGGTAGGTCCCTTCACAGAAACATGGACGAACAGTGCAGGTAGGTCCCTTCACAGAAACATGGACGAACAGTGCAGGTAGGTCCCTTCACAGAAACAACGGTCTCCGTTCTAGCTGCTGTAAAGGTCCCTGTTCTACTGCTTGAGTATCGCCGTCTCTTGTACAACGTTGGCTATCGATTTATGAGTACCTACATTCGAAGAGTACCGGCACCTATTTTAGTCCACACCCAAGGGCTACGTCACAACTGGCACCCTTATTCCCTTATATAGTGCACTACTTTTGTCATTTTTAGAATGATTCGTTACTTCCCAACAACAGCTACAAATCCCAATTTAAGCTACATCAGGCTTTTGAAGTTGACTTTCCTTGTTGTCTAACTACGCTCCAAGGTGGTGTGCTGAAGGTGGCAACCTGATCTGCTGTGACTTCTGCCACAACGCCTTCTGTAAGAAGTGCATCCTACGCAACCTGGGGCGCAAGGAGCTGTCCATGATCACCGACGAGGACAGCAAATGGTCCTGCTATATCTGCAGCCCTCAGCCCCTCTCCGACATCGCCTCCAACTGCTCCAACGTCATGACCAAGCTGGAGAGCTTCTGGCGCACGGGACGCAAGAAAGAGAGGGAGGAGAAAGAGAGGAAGGAGGTGAAAGGGCACAGTAAGGGTAAAGGTCACCACCACCATGGTAAAGCTGTGGTGAGCAGTAAGGAGCATTCAGGCGGGTCAGGGACCTCACCTTCTCCTATAAGACCCTGAAGGTCCCCAAGGAGCTGGTGAAGAGGACCAAGAAGCTGATTGAGACTACCACAGGGCTCAACAGCACCTTCATCCATTTCATCCAACAGGCTGAGGAGGAGCAGGGAGCAGGAGGCAGCGGGACCAGACACCTCAAGGCCTTCAGGTATTCTAACACATGTTCATATTATGACTGCTACAAAGTGAGGCAGCCCAATTCTGATCTTTTGCCTAATCGATCCATTCATCCATCTAACTCTCTCTAGGTCTGTTCTGGCTGACCTGAAGAAGGCTCATGCTGCCCTAGAGGAGGACCTGGAGTCACAGTTCACTTCCCAGGACCAGGGGATGCAGAACGGGGACGCTGTCTCCAACACCGACGGCCACCATCAGATAGACAACATGGCTGAGGATGGACAGGAGGCAGATGAGGATAAAATGGCCAACACTGAGGATGGGGTGGAGCTAGAGGAGGATGGGGTGGAGCTAGAGGAGGATGGGGTGGAGCTAGAGGAGGATGGGGGCTTGTCAGAGGACGCAGAGATGGAGGGGAGCCCCGCCCCCATGCCTCAGGACCACTCGGACACAGAGACAGACAGCCATGCCAAAGACCAGACAGCAGTGAACGTGGGGGAGGACGAGGAAGAGGAGGAGGAGGAAGAGGCGGAGGAGGATGTAGCGGAGGAGGGTGGGGACCGGGATAAAGACATTGTGTCCATTGGACCGTCCGTCCCTGACGAGCTCTTCCAAATGGTGGAGAGTCTGGCGGACTCCACAGGGTTAATGCCCGGCAACGACGCCGTTGAACCCACCGCTGCAAGCCAATCCGAGAGCCCCGGCGCCGGCTCAACCAGGAAGTCAAATGAAACGCATAAGGAGAAGGCCATGCCCAAGGTGAAGAACCTGATCGTGAAGCTGACACCCGTTCCCGTGGTTACCACACGCACCTCCAGGTCTAAGAGCAAGGATGGAGTGAAGGAGGAGAGGAGTAGGGATGGAGTGAAGGAGGAGAGGAGTAGGGATGGAGTGAAGGAGGAGAGGAGTAGGGATGGAGTGAAGGAGGAGAGGAGTAGGGATGGAGGGAAGGAGGAGAGGAGTAGGGATGGAGGGAAGGAGGAGAGGAGTAGGGATGGAGCGAAGGAGAAGGAGATGAGTAGGGATGGAGCGAAGGAGAAGGAGATGAGTAGGGATGGAGCGAAGGAGAAGGAGATGAGTAGGGATGGAGTGAAGGAGGAGAGGAGTAGGGATGGAGCGAAGGAGAAGGAGAGGAGTAGGGATGGAGCGAAGGAGAAGGAGAGGAGTAGGGATGGCGCGAAGGAGAAGGAGAGGAGTAGGGATGGCGCGAAGGAGAAGGAGAGGAGTAGGGATGGCGCGAAGGAGAGGAGTAGGGATGGCGCGAAGGAGAAGGAGAGGAGTAGGGATGGAGCGAAGGAGAAGGAGAGGAGTAGGGATGGAGCGAAGGAGAAAGAGAGGAGTAGGGATGGAGCGAAGGAGAAGGAGAGGAGTAAGGATGGAGGGAAGGAGAGGAGTAAGGAGGTGGAGGGAGGTGGGGCCTCTGAGGAGGACAGCCGCCGCTCCAGCCGCACAAAGACCACACCCCTCAGGAAGTCACCGGACGGGAAGAACAAGATAGCCGCCTCTCAGGAGAACAGTGACTCAGAGGGCAAGGCGAAGAGCCCCAGCAAGCTGAAGAGTCGAACCAAAGGCAGCTCGGAGGAGGAGGAGGAGGAGGAGGAGGAGGAGGAACGTGAGGAGGAGGAGAGCAATGTCTCCTCCAAGGTGACCGCTGACCCTACTAAACAGGAAGTGGACTCTGACTCTGACGAGGTTCCGGACATCCTGCTCCAGACTGCAGCGGCGGAACACAGCTCGGACGAGGATGTGCAGCAGGACGCCGATGGTAACCAGGGCAACAGGAGCTTCAAGAGGAGCCTGTTCAAACTCAGCAAGAAAGAGGAGGAGGAGGAGATAAACAAGGTGAAGACAGACAAGAAGCTGGCGGCCAAACGCAAACTGAAAGCCGACGACTCAGACAACTCAGAGTCCAACTCCGATGAAGACGCTAAGAAGAAGAAGAAGAAGAAGTCCTCCACGGCTTCTGCCAAAAAGACATCCAAGAAGAAGGGTTCGGCCGGCTCCTCTAACTCAGACTCTGACCTGGAGAAGGAGATGAAGGGACTCAGCAAACTGGGTACGGGGAAACGGAGGAGCAGCCGCGTTAAGAAAGAAAGAGAGGAGAAGGAGAACAAGGGCGGGGATCGGAGACGGTCGTACGAACTGAAACGCAAAGCCAGAGGTAGAGGAACCAAGCAGCAAGATTCATCGTCTGATGACGCGGAAGAAGAGGGAGGAGGGTCTGGAGAGGAGAGTGGAGACCAGCAGAAGATTAAACCCATCGTGGAGGAGACGGTGGTACCGGGGAGGGGAACCTTCCACCAGTCCTCAGGTGAGGAGAGCTGTATATTGGTCTCTCTGTTTCTACAAGGCAGACGGTACACTGTGTTGTCAATGCAACTTGACCTAAACGCCACTGAATTAGCACCTGACCTCTGCAGTGTTTTCCACAAGTCCGTAGAGTAGCCATCCAAATGGAAAAAGTAGCCAGCCAGGCATTCCTGGGGTCTGACATTTTTGGCCAAAGGAACTCTAGTTTGGTGGCCTCCGGTACACGTACGTTCTAAAGATTCCATCCGAAATACACAGCAAAATTATTATACACTTTATCGAGTTTACCTCCCAGATTGGAAACATTTGTTGTGCTTTTGTGTAGAACAGGGCTCTCCAACCGTGTTCCTGGAGAGCTACCCTCCTGTAGGTTTTAACTTGAAATGCAATGCGCCAAAAAATGCAAGGCGCCAAATTCAAAATCCAAAAGTTGAATTATTAAACATTCATCAATATACAAGTGTTGCATAGTCATCAAAAGCTCTGATTCTTGGCAATATCACAGCGTTGTCAGATTTCAAAAAGGCTTTATGGCGAAAGCACTACATTTGATTGTTTGAGGATAGCATCTCCAATATTTTTCCCATTACCATAAATTCATAAGCCATCACGGTTCACACAAAACACATTTCACAGCGAAAACAAATCAATTACCTTTTGAAGAACTTGAGGGCTGAGGGCTTCCCAAGTGTCCAACGAAGACAATCCATGGTTCTTATGTTAGAAAAAGTAATGTATTATATCCATAAATCTCCGTTTGGTTGGCGCGTTATGATAAGAAAATAGTGTCCACTCGCCTATTGAAACGTGAACTCGTTCAACCTAAACCTATACACTTGTCCAAGAACAATCAAACATCATTGATAATGTATCCTTAGGAACACGTTAATGTATATTCAGTATAATATTTCAACCGGAATATAAACTGGGCCATAGGAAAGGAAAAAACCACAGTGCGCGCAAGCCTGGAACAGCATTCTCTTCTGTTGACTTCTGTGTGACCACTTCCTAATTCTTCTTCTTCTGCCATCTAAAGCAACTAAACAGAATCAAAACAGTGTCTCGAGACTGTTGACATCCAGAGGAAGCAATAGGTACTGCATTCATACTCCCTTATATGGGTATTTTCCTAAGGGAGGGGTTCAAAATGAGGCAATGTGTCAATCACTTTTTCCATGACAGAAATTCCTCGGGTTTTCGCCTGCCATATCCGTTCTGTTATACTCACAGACAAAATTGTAACACTCTTAGAAACTTCAGAGTGTTTCCTATCCAATGGTACTAAATATGTGCATATCCTGTTTTCTGGGCCTGAGTGGGAGGCATTTTACTTTGGGCACGCCAGGCTATCCAAAACCGTCACCTCGGGAAACGCTCCCTAAGAAGTTAACTCCAACCCTGGAGAGCTACCCTCCTGTAGGTTTACACTCCAACCCTGTTCCTGGAGAGCTACCCTCCTGTAGGTTTACACTCCAACCCTGTTCCTGGAGAGCTACCCTCCTGTAGGTTTACACTCCAACCCTGTTCCTGGAGAGCTACCCTCCTGTAGGTTTACACTCCAACCCTGTTCCTGGAGAGCTACCCTCCTGTAGGTTTACACTCCAACCCTGTTCCTGGAGAGCTACCCTCCTGTAGGTTTACACTCCAACCCTGTTCCTGGAGAGCTACCCTCCTGTAGGTTTACACTCCAACCCTGTTCCTGGAGAGCTACCCTCCTGTAGGTTTACACTCCAACCCTGTTGCTGGAGAGCTACCCTCCTGTAGGTTTACACTCCAACCCTGTTCCTGGAGAGCTACCCTCCTGTAGGTTTACACTCCAACCCTGTTGCTGGAGAGCTACCCTCCTGCTAGGCTATACTGACTGACAAGTCACTCACTTCAGCCCCGACATCCCAGGAAAGGAAACCTAGGAACTCCTTTGGTGTACGTACTTGTCCTGTTCCAATACCATGGCCGTATAACCACGCCCCATGATTTATAAACGGGGAAAAAGGCGAATAGGAGATCCACTTTATTCAGTTCTACACCTTGTTTTTAATAGAATAGTCAACACATGCTGTTCAGTTGTCAAAGCACTGTAAATAGCCTACCGTGCGCCGTTGACGCCGCGTGGCTTGCTATGCGAAACAGGCCCAAAGAAAATGAAATGTGCTAGAAAACAATTTACGCTGAAGTGGATTTTCACTCGTCGTTTCCATTTACGTTACATTCTAATTCAACAGCATGCTGCTCACCCTGCTCTGTATGTAAATTAAACTGCAACCACAGTGTGCAGAAATTGTACCGGGGTGGTCGGGACAGATGGCAGAATGCGTTACCCTGTCATCGCTCGCATTGTGGCGTACAGGACCAGCCTATCAATAGATGGCTAGCAGATGCATATGATTCATTATAGCAGGAGAGGGTCCAACAGACTGGGGAACGAAGACTTTTTTTAAAATGAAAAGTATGCTAGTTAATATGAAGTGGAAAATATAGCTGGTTAACTGACGTCCGTCTCTTATGGAAAGCGCTGTCTCTAACCCCTGACCCTTCTCTGTGTGTCTGTAGGAGAAGAAGGTAACCAGGACTCTTCTCAGATGGCTGACGACAACGACGATGACGATGATGATCCAGAGAACAGGTATTTAAAAAAGTATTTTCAAACAAGACAGACCAAATATGTCCTGGACTGCATGCTTCTCAACCAGCTGACGAACGTCCTCCAATCCCTTTTCTTATTTCCTTTCCTTACTTACGGGATGGCTGCCGTTTTTACGGGATCCTAACCAATTGTGCTATTGTGTTTTTTTTCACATTGTAACTTATTTTGTTGCTGCTACTTTCTCTTATGATCAAAAAGAGCTTCTGGATATCACAAAAGCGATTTACATACCTCGACTGGACAAAGACTTTTTAATGAGTCCCTCCGCAAAGGATACAATGCTTCTCTGAGAACAGGTCCAAATCCTCGCCATTCGCGTTAATAAAAGATGGAGGTACAGAGGGTGGAGATCGCGGTGCCTCGTGAGAATTAGTCTGGGTAATCCGCCTCTACCGCGCGTTCTATTGGCCAACGCGTAATCACTGGAGAATAACCTGGATGAGCTCCGTTCAAGACTATCCAAAAACAGTAATATCTTATGTTTCACATAGTCGTGGCTCGACGACGAGACGGATAGTATACAGTTGGCTGGGTTTTCCCGGGCAGGACAGAATAGCTAAGTCCTGCACGACGAGGGGTGGTGTGTATTTGTCAATAACATTTGGTGTGCGATGTCTAATATTAAGGAAGTCTCGAGGTTTTGCTCGCCTGAGGTAGAGAACCTTATGATAAGCTGTAGACCACACTATCTACCAAGAGAGTTCTCATCTATATTATTCATAGCTGTCTATTTACCACCACAGACCGATGCTGGTACTAAGACTGCACTCAACCAGCTGTATAAGGCCATGAGCAAACAAAAAAATGCTCATCCAGAAGTGGCGCTCCTGGTGGCCGGGGACTTTAATGCAGGCAAACAGTTTTATCACATTTTTACCAGCATGTCACATGTGCAACCAGAGGGGAAAATAAACTCTGGACCACCTTTACTCCACACACAGAGATGCGTACAAAGCTCTCCCTCGCCTTCCATTTGGCAAATCTGACCATAATTCTATCCTCCTGATTCCTGCTTACAAGCAAAAACTAAAGCAGGAAGTACCAGTGACTCGCTCATTACGGAAGTGGTCAGATGACACGGATGCTACGCTACAGGACTGTTTTGCTAGCACAGACTGGAATATGTTCCGGGATTCATCCAATGGCAATGAGGAGTATACTACCTCAGGATTCATCCAATGGCACTGTCTAAAATAACTACCGCCCTGTAGCACTCACTAGAGATTGCATCATCTGTGGATCTGTTGGGGCGGTATGCAAATGGGAGTGGGTCTAGGGTTTCTGGGATGATGGTGTTGATGTGAGCCATGACCAGCCTTTCAAAGCACTTCATGGCTACAGACCTGAGTGCTCCTGGTCGGTAGTCATTTAGGCAGGTTACCTTGGTGATCTTGGGCACAGGGACTATGGGGGTCTGCTTGAAACATGTTGGTATTACAGACTTGTTGAAAATGTCAGTGAAGACACCTGCCAGTTGGTCAGCACATGCCCAGAGCACACGTCCTGGTAATCCGTCTGGCCCCGCAGCCTTGTGTATGTTGACCTGTTTAAAGGTCTTACTCACGTCGGCTACGGAGAGCGTGATCACACAGTCGTCCAGAACAGCTGATGCTCTCATGCATGCCTCAGTGTTGCTTGCCGCGAAGCGAGCGTTGAAGTGATTTAGCTCGTCTGTTAGGCTCGTGTCACTGGGCAGCTGGCGGCTGTGCTTCCCTTTGTAGTCTGTAATAGTTTGCAAGCCCTGCCACTCACGTTGCCATGAAGTGCTTTGGAAATTTACATTTACCCCCCTGCTGCTATTCGCTGTTTATTATCTGTCCATAGTCACTTTACCCCGACCCACACGTACAAATTACCTCGACTAACCTGTACCCCTGCATATTGACTCGGTACCGGTACCCCCTGTATATAGCCTCGTTACTAACCTGTACCCCTGCATATTGACTCGGTACCGGTACCCCCTGCATATTGACTCGGTACCGGTACCCCCTGTATATAGCCTCGTTACTAACCTGTACCCCTGCATATTGACTCGGTACCGGTACCCCCTGTATATAGCCTTGTTATAATATTTTATTTTTTCAACTTTAGTTTATTTAGTAAATATCTTAACTCGATATCTTGAATTGCGTTGTTGGTTAAGGGTTTGTAAGTAAGTGTTTCACTGTAAGGTCTACACCTGTTGTATTCAGCATTTCACTGTAAGGTCTACACCTGTTGTATACAGCATTTCACTGTAAGGTCTACACCTGTTGTATTCAGCATTTCACTGTAAGGTCTACACCTGTTATATTCAGCATTTCACTGTAAGGTCTACACCTGTTGTATTCAGCATTTCACTGTGAGGTCTACACCTGTTGTATTCAGCATTTCACTGTAAGGTCTACACCTGTTGTATTCAGCATTTCACTGTAAGGTCTACACCTGTTGTATACAGCATTTCACTGTAAGGTCTACACCTGTTATATTCAGCATTTCACTGTAAGGTCTACACCTGTTGTATTCAGCATTTCACTGTGAGGTCTACACCTGTTGTATTCAGCATTACACTGTAAGGTCTACACCTGTTGTATACAGCATTTCACTGTAAGGTCTACACCTGTTGTATTCAGCATTTCACTGTGAGGTCTACACCTGTTGTATTCAGCATTTCACTGTGAGGTCTACACCTGTTGTATTCAGCATTTCACTGTAAGGTCTACACCTGTTGTATTCAGCATTTCACTGTAAGGTCTACACCTGTTGTATTCAGCATTTCACTGTGAGGTCTACACCTGTTGTATTCAGCATTTCACTGTGAGGTCTACACCTGTTGTATTCAGCATTTCACTGTAAGGTCTACACCTGTTGTATACAGCATTTCACTGTAAGGTCTACACCTGTTGTATACAGCATTTCACTGTAAGGTCTACACCTGTTGTATTCAGCATTTCACTGTGAGGTCTACACCTGTTGTATTCAGCATTTCACTGTGAGGTCTACACCTGTTGTATTCAGCATTTCACTGTAAGGTCTACACCTGTTGTATTCAGCATTTCACTGTAAGGTCTACACCTGTTGTATTCAGCATTTCACTGTGAGGTCTACACCTGTTGTATTCAGCATTTCACTGTAAGGACTACACCTGTTGTATTCAGCATTTCACTGTGAGGTCTACACCTGTTGTATTCAGCATTTCACTGTAAGGTCTACACCTGTTGTATTCAGCATTTCACTGTAAGGACTACACCTGTTGTATTCAGCATTTCACTGTAAGGACTACACCTGTTGTATTCAGCATTTCACTGTAAGGACTACACCTGTTGTATTCAGCATTTCACTGTAAGGTCTACACCTGTTGTATTCAGCATTTCACTGTAAGGTCTACACCTGTTGTATTCAGCATTTCACTGTAAGGTCTACACCTGTTGTATTCAGCATTTCACTGTAAGGTCTACACCTGTTGTATTCAGCATTTCACTGTAAGGTCTACACCTGTTGTATTCAGCATTTCACTGTAAGGTCTACACCTGTTGTATTCAGCATTTCACTGTAAGGTCTACACCTGTTGTATTCAGCATTTCACTGTAAGGTCTACACCTGTTGTATTCAGCATTTCACTGTAAGGTCTACACCTGTTGTATTCAGCATTTCACTGTGAGGTCTACACCTGTTGTATTCGACGCATTAGACAAATTAACATTTTGATTTAAATTTCTTCCTCCTTAATAGAATCGCCAAGAAGATGCTGCTGGCCCAGATCAAGGCTAACTACTCTACAGGAGCAGAGGAGAGCTCTGACGAGGACGAAGACGGAGAAGAGAAGGAACGGGAGAAGGAGAAGGGAGGAGAGGAGCAGGAGGAAGGTGAGCTGCGTTCACGGTTTCATTTCATACTGGATGATACAGCGATTCTGCAGGGTTCCACCACCAGCGGTTTATGTCACTAGACTAGATATAGAAACAATAAATAACTGCTTGTGTTCCCCTCTGCAGACGATGACGACGATGATGATGATGACGACGGCGATGACGATGATGATGAAGGGGGCTCTGGCTCTGACGTTGACGTGAAGACAAGTGGGGGGCGTCGCCACCGGCTGCTCCGCCACAAACTGACGCTGAGCGAGGGAGAGTCAGGAGAGGAGAAAGAGAAGCCAGCCAGCAAGGGGAAGAAGATGGAGACCAAGAGGACCAGACGGAAAGGTACGAGGGCTGTCTGTCTAGCTGGCCCGGTCTGTCTAGCTGGCCCGGTCTGTCTAGCTGGCCCGTGTATTAACACCTATGGAACAGAATGAAAGTCCTACTCTGCAAACTGATGACCGTTTTCAATCAACTCTACCTCCCGCCCTTCTCTCTCGCCGCATCTCTCTCTCTCCCTGTCTTCTCTTCTCCTCACCTCTTGGTCTCCCCCTCCTCTCTCTCTCCCTCCCTCCCCCTCTCCAGTGGGTAGTGATGACTCGGCAGACTCAGACTTTAAGGAGTCCGCTAGCAGCAGTGAGTCAGGAGTTAGTGAGGAGATCAGTGAGAAGGAGTCGGAGTCTGAGAAGGAAGGCAGTAGCCAGAGGAGGACCACGCGCTCCTCCAAGAAGAAGAAGAAGAAGAAGGAGGAGAGGAGCTACGCCCAGAAGAAGAAGCGGCGGCGCATCAAGGTCCAGGACTCTTCATCCGACGACAAGGTATTTGGAGGAAGGAGAGGTTTTTCTCTCCAAAACAATTATATATTTGTGAGTTTGGTCTGGAATTCATTGATTGGTCAATGTTTGATTGGTTACCACGCCATAGGTCACAATGTGTGATTCGGATTGGTCAGTTGACCCCATGGGGGTTTGAAGTTGAAAGGTCAAGAGGTTAACCCTTCTTCCCTCTCCTCCAGAGCGGGTCAGGAGAGGACGGCTCGGGGAAGGAGGATGGAGACACTCCTAAAGGCCAGAGGAAGAAGATCAGAAAGATCCTGAAGGACGACAAGCTGAGGATGGAGACGAGGGACGCCCTGAAGGAAGAGGAGGAGCGGAGGAGACGCATCGCTGAGAGGGAGCAGCTCAGGGAGAAACTCCGAGAGGTAAAAAGGTCAACTGTGTGTGTGCGCGCTGTTGTCATGGCATCCGCCAATGGGATGGAAATGAGGATAAAGATGGAATGAGTCAACTACTCCGTCTGCCCAATGGTACACGGAGGAGCCAGATGGATGTGTGGTCCTTTGTGGTTCCGATAAGAGCATGGTGCCAGCTATGTCATGTTTCCACAGTGGGCACATAAATGTACTGAATGCACTCTTTGAATAGAGTGGAAGTCGCTTAGCATTTCCTTAGTATAAAGGTTTGAATGCTTGTGGACTAGAAGATCAGCTGCCCTATTCTCCTAGGAACCCTAACCTGTCCCAACCAGCAGAACAGTCTCCCAGCTGCCCTATACTCCTAGGAACATAAAACCTGTCCCAACCAGCAGAACAATCTCCCAGCTGCCCTATACTCCTAGGAACCCTAACCTGTCCCAACCAGCAGAACAGTCTCCCAGCTGCCCTATACTCCTAGGAACCCTAACCTGTCCCAACTAGCAGAACAGTCTCCCAGCTGCCCTATACTCCTAGGAACATAAAACCTGTCCCAACCAGCAGAACAGTCTCCCAGCTGCCCTATACTCCTAGGAACCCTAACCTGTCCCAACCAGCAGAACAGTCTCCCAGCTGCCCTATACTCCTAGGAACCCTAACCTGTCCCAACCAGCAGAACAGTCTCCCAGCTGCCCTATTCTCCTAGGAACATAAAACCTGTCCCAACCAGCAGAACAGTCTCCCAGCTGCCCTATACTCCTAGGAACCCTAACCTGTTCCAACCAGCAGAACAGTCTCCCAGCTGCCCTATACTCCTAGGAACCCTAACCTGTCCCAACTAGCAGAACAGTCTCCCAGCTGCCCTATTCTCCTAGGAACCCTAACCTGTCCCAACCAGCAGAATAAATGTATGCATTTGTATGCACAGACTGTAATGCTTTTAGGCTAGACTCTATATGTCCCTCCCGACCAGGTGCTCGTGGTGGAGGAGGCGTCCGCCGTGGCTTGTCCAATCACAACTAAGCTGGTGCTGGATGAAGACGAGGAGACCAAGGAGCCCATGGTGCAGGTCCACCGCAATCTGGTCACCAAGCTGAAACCCCACCAGGTCGACGGTGAGAGACACGTGTTGGTGTAGCAGCAGTAGAACTAGTCACCAAGCTGAAACCCCACCAGGTCGACGGTGAGAGACACGTGTTGGTGTAGTAGCAGTAGAACTAGTCACCAAGCTGAAACCCCACCAGGTCGACGGTGAGAGACACGTGTTGGTGTAGCAGCAGTAGAACTAGTCACCAAGCTGAAACCCCACCAGGTCGACGGTGAGAGACAGGTGTTGGTGTAGTAGCAGTAGAACTAGTCACCAAGCTGAAACCCCACCAGGTCGACGGTGAGAGACACCTGTTGGTGTAGCAGCAGTAGAACTAGTCACCAAGCTGAAACCCCACCAGGTCGACGGTGAGAGACACCTGTTGGTGTAGCAGCAGTAGAACTAGTCACCAAGCTGAAACCCCACCAGGTCGACGGTGAGAGACACGTGTTGGTGTAGTAGCAGTAGAACTAGTCACCAAGCTGAAACCCCACCAGGTCGACGGTGAGAGACACGTGTTGGTGTAGCAGCAGTAGAAGAACCAGTAGCAGTAGAAGAACCAGTAGTAGCAGTAGTAGTAGAACCAGTAAAGCTTTGGGGTTGGATGAGTCTCTGAGAGAAGCTTTGGGGTTGGATGAGTCTCTGAGAGAAGCTTTGGGGTTGGATGAGTCTCTGAGAGAAGCTTTGGGGTTGGATGAGTCTCTGAGAGAAGCTTTGGGGTTGGATGAGTCTCTGAGAGAAGCTTTGGGGTTGGATGAGTCTCTGAGAGAAGCTTTGGGGTTGGATGAGTCTCTGAGAGAAGCTTTGGGGTTGGATGAGTCTCTGAGAGAAGCTTTGGGGTTGGATGAGTCTCTGAGAGAAGCTTTGGGGTTGGATGAGTCTCTGAGAGAAGCTTTGGGGTTGGAGTGACGTCTCTGTGTCTGTCTCTCTAGGGGTCCAGTTCATGTGGGACTGCTGTTGTGAGTCGGTGAAGAAAACCAACAAGAACTCTGGTTCTGGATGTATCCTGGCTCACTGTATGGGCCTGGGGAAAACCCTGCAGGTCTGTACCACTCATTCTATTCCTTTACTGGGGTCTCCTGGCCGGTGGACTGGGGTCTCCTGGCCGGTGGACTTCCTATAGAATGGGATGTTTCTAATGTCTACTCTACTCCTAATCATGTATCTAATCTCATTACATGCTTTGACCACTAGGTGGTAACCCTACTCCACACACTACTGCTGTGTGAAAAGTTAGACTTCTCCACGGCTCTGATCGTCTGTCCTCTCAATACTGTTCTCAACTGGCTCAATGAGTTTGAGAAGTGGCAGTACGGCTTCAAGGACGAGGAGAGTTTAGAGGTACACACACGCATATATACACACACACACACACACTCTTATATACCTGCGTGTCTGAATGCTGTGTGTCTTTACGCTGTCTGTCGCTAGGTGACGGAGCTGGCCACAGTGAAGCGTCCCCAGGAGAGAGCGTCCGCTCTGCAACAGTGGCAGGAGGATGGAGGGATCATGATCATTGGCTATGAGATGTACCGTAACCTCACACAGGGTAGAAACATCAAGAGCAAGAAACTCAAAGAGGTCTTCCAGAAGACCCTGGTTGACCCAGGTAGGTCGAGGGACACACACACACGCGGTTATTTCTTGTATCCAGTTTCTTCTCAACTCTCTCTGCTCTGTGTTCACCTCCTCCCCAGGCCCAGACTTTGTGATCTGTGACGAGGGCCACATCTTGAAGAACGAGACGTCGGCTATCTCCAAAGCCATGAACTCCATCAAGACCCGGCGCAGAGTGGTGCTCACCGGCACTCCGCTGCAGAACAACCTCATCGAGTGTATGTCTGTTACTTCCTGTTATATACAGACAGCTAGCCTACAGGGCATTCGGGGAAAGTCTTCGGACCCCTGGACTTTTTCCCCACATTTTGTTACATTACAGCCTTGTACTAAAATGTATTAAATTGTTTTTTCCCCCTCCCAAACTCATCAATCTACACGATACCCCATAATAACAAAGCGAAAACAGGTTTTTAGGAATTTTTTGCTAATTCGTAAAGAAAATGCAAAACTGAAATATCACATTTACGTTAGTATTCAGACCCTTTACTCAGTACTTTGTTGAAGCCCCTTTGGCAGCGAATACAGCCTCGAGTCTTCTTGGGTATGACGCTATACAAGCTTGGCACACCTGTTTTTGGGGAGTTTCATTTCTTCTCTGCAGATCCTCTTTGGTTGGTGGAGGACCTAAGCCCTCTCAGGTCCACCCATGACTGTACCACTGCCCAGTCAAGTGAAATCCTTGGATTAGGGCCTAATTAATTTATTTAAATTGACAGATTTTCTTTCTATGAACTGTAACTCAGTAAAAATATTGTTTATTTTATTTTTGTTCAGTATAGTAAGTTATGTGGACTGGGTGAAATGGTAGGGGTTGACACAATTTTTTTCCATGACTACCCCTTCCTCTGTCCCCAATACATACAGGTGAAGTCGGAAGTTTACATACACCTCAGCCAAATACATTTCAACTCAGTTTTTCACAATTCCTGACATTTAATCCTATTACAAGTTCCCTGTTTTAGGTCAGTTAGGATCACCACTTTATTTTAAGAATGTGAAATGTCATAATAATAGTAGAGAGAATGATTTATTTCAGCTTTTATTTCTTTCATCACATTCCCAGTGGGTCAGAAGTTTACATACACTCAATTAGTATTTGGTAGCATTGCCTTTAAATTGTTTAACTTGGGTGAAACGTTTTGTGTAGCCTTCATAAGCTTCCCACAATAAGTTGGGTGAATTTTGGCCCATTCCTCCTGACAGAGCTGGTGTAACTGAGTCAGGTTTGTAGGCCTCCTCGCTCGCACACGCTTTTTCAGTTCTGCCCACACATTTTCTATAGGATTGAGGTCAGGGCTTTGTGATGGCCACTCCAATACCTTGACTTTGTTGTCCTTAAGCCAAGCTTTAACTTCCTGACTGATGTCTTGAGATGTTGCTTCAATATATCCACATCATTTTCCTTCCTCGTTATGCCATCTATTTTGTGAAGTGCACCAGTCCCTCCTGCAGCAAAGCACCCCCACAACATGATGCTGCCACCCCCGTGCTTCACGGTTGGGATGGTGTTCTTCGGCTTGCAAGCCTCCCCCTTTTTCCTCCAAACATAACAATGGTCATTATAGCCAAACAGTTCTATTTTTGTTTCATCAGACCAGAGGACATTTCTCCAAAAAGTACGATCTTTGTCCCCATGTGCAGTTGCAAACCGTAGTCTGGCTTTTTTATGGCGGTTTTGGAGCAGGGGCTTCTTCCTTGCTGAGCGGCCTTTCAGGTTATGTCGATATAGGACTCGTTTTACTGTGGATATAGATACTTTTGTACCTGTTTCCTCCAGCATCTTCACAAGGTCCTTTGCTGTTGTTCTGGGATTGATTGTTTGTACAGATGAACGTGGCACCTTCAGGCGTTTGGAAATTCCTTCCAAGGATGAACCAGACTTGTGGAGGTCTACCATTTTCTTCTGAGGTCTTGGCTGGTTTCTTTTGATTTTCCCATGATGTCAAGCAAAGAGGCACTGAGTTTGAAGATAGACCTTGAAATACATCCACAGGTACACCTCCAATTGACTCAAATGATGTCAATTAGCCTATCAGAAGACCAAATTTTCTGTAATTTTCCAAGCTGTTTAAAGTCACAGTCAACTTAGTGTATGTAAACTTCTGACCCACTGGATTTGTGATTCAGTGAATTATAAGTGAAATAATCTGTAAACAATTGTTGGAAAAATGACTTGTGTCACGCACAAAGTAGATGTCCTAACAGACTTGTCAACACTATAGTTCGTTAACAAGTTTTAATGACTCCAACCTAAGTGTATGTAAACTTCCGACTTCAACGGTAGGTCTATAAGGTCCTTCAATGAAGTATTGAATTCCAAATTCACATAGAAATGTGAGTTATAGATATGTCGCTGAAAGCAAGTCTAAGCAGATCTATTCCGTGTGAGATATTTATAAGCCTTCGTTAAGTTAGATTTTTCCTCTAGTTTGTTTTTTTACGCCAGCTTCAAACAGCTGAAAAATACAATATTTTGGTTATGGAAAATATATTTTACAGCAGTTTAGATGGTACAGTGATTCTCTGCACAATGACTTTATGTGCAGAGATTTTTTGAGGAGATTAATGGGAAAATACAATATTTTACAATCCCGGCTATGCAAAGATCTTATGAGCGTTAACCAAGAAGACTCACTGCTGTGAACGCTGCCAAAAGGGGATTCTAACATGTTTTGTCTCGGGTCAAAACGTATATAGTCTAGATATATTACGGTTTAATTTCTAATTTAAAAAAATATGTATATTTTAGGGAAAAAGTTCTACTTTGACATTACCAAGATGGTTGAACAAAAAAAAATGACAATGGAATCCGCTTTAATCCCACTTCGTAACACAACTAAATGTGTCGAAGTCCGAGGTGAGGGGTGAATACTTAAGATGTGTGTTTGCCCTGTCCAGACCACTGCATGGTGAACTTCATCAAGGAGAACCTGCTGGGGTCAGTGAAGGAGTTCAGGAACCGTTTCGTCAACCCCATCCAGAACGGGCAGGCGGCTGACTCTACGGACCAGGATGTACGGATCATGAAGAAGAGAGCTCACATCCTCTACGAGATGCTCAATGGATGTGTACAGGTAACGCTGTGTGTGATGTACGCCGCATGAAGAGGAGCTCACATCCTCTACAACATGGATGTGTAACTGGGGCCCTGACCTCCAGGGGGCCCTGACCTCCCATTTGATTTTGTTAGTCACTCTCACGCTGGTATCATATATACATGACAAAATGGATAGAATTTCAGGAAATTGGCTGTAAAACTAACTGTCCCTCTCTCCACAGAGAAGCGACTAGTGTGTTAACCTCTCTTTCTCTGCTCTCTCCCCCCTCTCTCTCTCCCCTCTCCTCTCTCTCCAGAGAAGAGACTACTCTGCCCTGACCAAGTTCCTGCCTCCTAAACATGAGTACGTTGTGTCTGTCAGAGTCACGCCCATCCAGTGTACTCTATACCGACACTACCTGGAGCACTTGACAGGTACACACTAACCCCTACCTTATCTAGTGTACACTACAGATCCTACCTGGAGAATTGTACTTCTGTGTGTTTTAAGAGGGAGAGAAGGAGGGTTAATCTGGCAGTTTCTGAAGAGGGGGAGGGTTAATCTGGCAGTTTCTGAAGAGGGGGAGGGTTAATCTGGGGGATTCTGAAGAGGGGGAGGGTTAATCTGGAGGATTCTGAAGAGGGGGAGGGTTAATCTGGAGGATTCTGAAGAGGGGAGGGTTAATCTGGAGGATTCTGAAGAGGGGAGGGTTAATCTGGAGGATTCTGAAGAGGGAGGGTTAATCTGGAGGATTCTGAAGAGGGGGAGGGTTAATCTGGGGGATTCTGAAGAGGGGGAGGGTTAATCTGGGGGATTCTGAAGAGGGAGGGTTAATCTGGGGATTCTGAAGAGGGAGGGTTAATCTGGAGGATTCTGAAGAGGGGAGGGTTAATCTGGAGGATTCTGAAGAGGGGAGGGTTAATCTGGAGGATTCTGAAGAGGGGAGGGTTAATCTGGGGGATTCTGAAGAGGGGAGGGTTAATCTGGGGATTCTGAAGAGGGAGGGTTAATCTGGGGGATTCTGAAGAGGGGAGGGTTAATCTGGGGATTCTGAAGAGGGAGGGTTAATCTGGGGATTCTGAAGAGGGAGGGTTAATCTGGGGATTCTGAAGAGGGGAGGGTTAATCTGGAGGATTCTGAAGAGGGGGAGGGTTAATCTGGGGATTCTGAAGAGGGGAGGGTTAATCTGGAGGATTCTGAAGAGGGGAGGTTAATCTGGGGATTCTGAAGAGGGGGAGGGTTAATCTGGAGGATTCTGAAGAGGGGAGGGTTAATCTGGGGATTCTGAAGAGGGAGGGTTAATCTGGGGATTCTGAAGAGGGAGGGTTAATCTGGGGGATTCTGAAGAGGGGGAGGGTTAATCTGGGGATTCTGAAGAGGGAGGGTTAATCTGGGGGATTCTGAAGAGGGGAGGGTTAATCTGGGGATTCTGAAGAGGGGAGGGTTAATCTGGGGATTCTGAAGAGGGGAGGGTTAATCTGGGGATTCTGAAGAGGGAGGGTTAATCTGGGGATTCTGAAGAGGGAGGGTTAATCTGGGGATTCTGAAGAGGGGAGGGTTAATCTGGGGGATTCTGAAGAGGGGAGGGTTAATCTGGGGATTCTGAAGAGGGAGGGTTAATCTGGGGATTCTGAAGAGGGGGAGGGTTAATCTGGGGATTCTGAAGAGGGAGGGTTAATCTGGGGGATTCTGAAGAGGGAGGGTTAATCTGGGGGATTCTGAAGAGGGGAGGGTTAATCTGGGGATTCTGAAGAGGGGGAGGGTTAATCTGGGGGATTCTGAAGAGGGGGAGGGTTAATCTGGGGGATTCTGAAGAGGGGGAGGGTTAATCTGGAGGATTCTGAAGAGGGGGAGGGTTAATCTGGGGGATTCTGAAGAGGGGGAGGGTTAATCTGGAGGATTCTGAAGAGGGGGAGGGTTAATCTGGGGGATTCTGACAGCTCTGAATCTTCTCCACTTGGGTCTGACTAGCAATTTCGAGAGCTTTCGGATTGTTATCTCCCCCCGTGGTGTGTCCCAACACAGCATGGTGACAGGTGGGGCTGTGTGTGGCAGCAGGCAGCGTGTCCCAGGCGAGGTAGAAGCTTACCGCTCCCCGTCTCCCTCTAATGGGGGGAGAGAGGGGGAGGAAACAGGAAGCGAGGTAGGAGGGTAAGGGGTTGAAAGACAGAGGAATGTGCCAAAGAGAAAGGGTCTGTCCTGTAGCTCATTCGTGCAGAGCCCTCTGCTGGTGGGCTGTGACAGACACACCCAGGGTCCTGTCTCCGAGGACCACCAGCCTCGACTGCTTTCTATTGACCCTCCTCTCTCTCCCATGTAAACCTGAGACCCCAGCATGTGTCGTTTCTGAGCCCTACATTCAGCCTTCTCTCTCCAGCTGTAGGCCTACGGTAGAACTTAAACGGTTAAATATGACCCATATTACCAGAGGTCTCTAACCTAAACGGTTTAATATGACCCATATGAAAGATTACTGGAATCTGTGTGGGTAGCTGGACAGGTAGAATGACTGACTGACAGTGAAGGTGAACAGGTGGTCAGGTGACCAGGTGACAGAGGAACGGATGAGACTGAGGCAGGAATTCCTTTAACCATAACGTGGTATATTTACTGGGTAGTCTGTGCTGCATAACAAAGGAAACAGAATAACATGTGTCCAATCAAATTCATAATCAAAAAATCAAATCATAACAATCAGTAAATATTAACATAATTAGGTAATTCAGCAATTCAGTTCAAATGAGAAGTCAATAGGAATCATCCTTAAGTCCGTGAGCTTGTAACTATTGATCATAATCATGAGGAGAAGAATACAAATAGTTCAATCAGTGATCTGTTATTCAATCTATAATCCCCATCCGTTTGATATCAGAGTTGATCAGTTCAGCAAACAATTATGTTTCACACACTTTCAAGTTTGTCTTCATATGTACATGCAATTTCATTACGTATTTAACCATATTTCAATGGCATAATTGGCCCGTGCTGATCTGTAGGGCCGTGATCATCGATCATTTACATTATACAATCGGTTTGAAGTGTGCAGCTCCAAGCCGCGCTCCGCAGTAATAACTATAAACAATAACTGATGGCCCGCTCTCCCGACCGCAACAGATAGTTCAGATGAAAGGTAACAGATTTGGTGGACTTACGATTAGACGTTATGGAAGAGAAAGCAGCGAGATCGGGCGATGGCGATTTCCTCCTTTTAATGAGTGGAGCTGTGACATTTCCACCTGACCTAATTAAAGCGCCCCTGACGCAGCTGAGCAAGTGGCCATGAATTAAAGGATTCTTCCACCAACTCCATGGGCCTTTTCTACACCATATTACCAGAGGTCTCTAACCTAAACTGTTAAATATGCCTCATATTACCAGAGGTCTGGTCTCTACATCCCCAAAGCAGGATGCTGCCACCACCATGCTTCACCGTAGGGCTGCTGCCAGGTTTCGTCCTGACGTGATGCTTGGCATTCAGGCCAAAGAGTTCGATCTTGGTTTCATCAGACCTGAGATTTCTATTTTTCATGGTCAGAGTCCTTTTGGCAAACTCCAGGTGGGCTGTCATGTGCCTTTTTTACTGAGCAGTGGCTTCCACCTGGTCACTCTACCATTGGACTCCAATCAAGTTGTAGAAACATCTCAAGGATGATCAATGGAAACAGGATGCACCTGAGTTCAATTTTGAGTCTCGTAGGAAACGGTCTTGAATACTTGCGTAAATAAGATATTTCATTTTTTTTATTTCAAGTTTGCAAAACATTTTAAACCTGTGTTTTTTGTCATTACTGGGTATTGTGTGTGGATTGAGGAAAGCCTTTATTTTAGAACAAGACAGTAAACACAATGTGGAAAAAGTCCACTCTTCTGAATGCACTGTATGTTGTTGTTTCAAGTGTTACGTCTCTCACATTGTTCTGGTGTCGACGTGACGGAGTGGTTCCTTATTCAGCTTACAGCTGTGGTTGGTTTGACCCACACATTCCCTCTCCTCTCCTCTCCTCTCCTCTCCTCTGTGTGTGGGGCAGGTGCGGGGAGCGTGGTGGAGGGGGGTCGGGGCCGAGCCGGGACCAAACTCTTCCAAGACTTCCAGATGCTCAGTAGAATCTGGACCCATCCCTGGTGCCTGCAGCTGGACTACATCAGCAAGGAAAACAAGGTACACACAGACGGACTCACACACTCATCAGCTAAGAAAACAGGGTGAGGGGAACGAGACGGGTCTGTGTCCGCTGCACCACTCACCAACAGACACACGCTTCCATAAAGCCCAGGAGAACGTACTAACACACGCTCCCCTAAAGCCCAGGAGAACGTACTAACACACGCTCCCCTAAAGCCCAGGAGAACGTACTAACACACGCTCCCCTAAAGCCCAGGAGAACGTACTAACACACGCTCCCCTAAAGCCCAGGAGAACGTACTAACACACGCTCCCCTAAAGCCCAGGAGAACGTACTAACACACGCTCCCCTAAAGCCCAGGAGAACGTGCTAACACACGCTCCCCTAAAGCCCAGGAGAACGTGCTAACACACGCCCCCTAAAGCCCAGGAGAACGTGCTAACACACGCTCCCCTAAAGCCCAGGAGAACGTACTAACACACGCTCCCCTAAAGCCCAGGAGAACGTACTAACACACGCTCCCCTAAAGCCCAGGAGTCCCTATTGGTTTCAATGGAACGTTTTGTGCTGCTTGTAGCTTTGTCTTTCTACTGGAAAATAATACAAAATTAACTCTTTATTAACCCATGTTCCTGCTCTTATTTGACTCTTGTCTCGGGGGTGCTGACTGTCTTGTGTCTCAGGGGTGCTGACTGTCTTGTGTCTCGGGGGTGCTGACTGTCTTGTGTCTCGGGGGTGCTGACTGTCTTGTGTCTCGGGGGTGCTGACTGTCTTGTGTCTCGGGGGTGCTGACTGTCTTGTGTCTTGTGTTTTAGGGGTACTTTGACGAGGACAGCATGGAGGAGTTCATCGCCTCGGAGACAGAGGAGTCTTCTTTAAGCATGACCTCTGAGGACGAGAAACAGAAAAAGTAACCCCACATTATTTACAGGGACACTCCTCACTTTTCTGCGATATTTGCCGTCGTGTTGATCCATGAAAAATAACGGAGTGTATCACCCATTGAGCTATAATAGAGGCCCAGAGTATCACCCATTGAGCTATAATAGAGGCCCAGAGTATCACCCATTGAGCTATAATAGAGACCCAGAGTGTATCACCCATTGAGCTATAATAGAGGCCCGGTGTATCACCCATTGAGCTATAATAGAGGCCCAGAGTGTATCACCCATTGAGCTATAATAGAGGCCCAGAGTATCACCCATTGAGCTATAATAGAGGCCCGGTGTATCACCCATTGAGCTATAATAGAGGCCCGGTGTATCACCCATTGAGCTATAATAGAGGCCCGGTGTATCACCCATTGAGCTATAATAGAGGCCCGGTGTATCACCCATTGAGCTATAATAGAGGCCCGGTGTATCACCCATTGAGCTATAATAGAGGCCCGGTGTATCACCCATTGAGCTATAATAGAGGCCCGGTGTTTCACCCATTGAGCTATAATAGAGGCCCGGTGTATCACCCATTGAGCTATAATAGAGGCCCGGTGTATCACCCATTGAGCTATAATAGAGGCCCGGTGTATCACCCATTGAGCTATAATAGAGGCCCGGTGTATCACCCATTGAGCTATAATAGAGGCCCGGTGTATCACCCATTGAGCTATAATAGAGGCCCGGTGTATCACCCATTGAGCTATAATAGAGGCCCGGTGTATCACCCATTGAGCTATAATAGAGGCCCGGTGTATCACCCATTGAGCTATAATAGAGGCCGGTGTATCACCCATTGAGCTATAATAGAGGCCCGGTGTATCACCCATTGAGCTATAATAGAGGCCCGGTGTATCACCCATTGAGCTATAATAGAGGCCCGGTGTATCACCCATTGAGCTATAATAGAGGCCCGGTGTATCACCCATTGAGCTATAATAGAGGCCCGGTGTATCACCCATTGAGCTATAATAGAGGCCCGGTGTATCACCCATTGAGTTATAATAGAGGCCCAGAGTATCACCCATTGAGCTATAATAGAGGCCCGGTGTATCACCCATTGAGCTATAATAGAGGCCCGGTGTATCACCCATTGAGCTATAATAGAGGCCCGGTGTATCACCCATTGAGCTATAATAGAGGCCCGGTGTATCACCCATTGAGCTATAATAGAGGCCCGGTGTATCACCCATTGAGCTATAATAGAGGCCCGGTGTATCACCCATTGAGCTATAATAGAGGCCCGGTGTATCACCCATTGAGCTATAATAGAGGTGCGAACAGACCACCTCCCTGTGTAATCACTAAATAATGGTGGATGTTTCTCTTACTGAAATGAATGAGCACAGAATGCATTCCTACACGTCCCACTATATTTAAATTCAGTGTGTGATGTCCTATCACAAGGACGATATCGGAGCGATGTCCTATCACAAGGACGATATCGGAGCGATGTCCTATCACAAGGACGATATCGGAGCGATGTCCTATCACAAGGACGATATCAGAGCGATGTCCTATCACAAGGACGATATCAGAGCGATGTCCTATCACAAGGACGATATCAGAGCGAGTGCTTCACCCAGCGTGCAGACAGGGATGCCGTGCCGGGGCGTGCAGACAGGGATGGCGTGCCGGGGCGTGCAGACAGGGATGGCGTGCCGGGGCGTGCAGACAGGGATGGCGTGCCGGGGCGTGCAATCTTACGTTTAATTATTGGAGCGGCTCGCAGCGTGAGGTGGATCCGTTTCTTCATTTCTCCTGTAAGAACAAGCAGACCAGTCTGGCGAGGTACCAGTCTGCCACCCAGAAACAGAGCACAGTGAAGGTCATGCTTTCGCCTTTAAATAACCGAGGCCAAAAGGTTTTTCTCCAAAGCGAGCCGGGGGAGCGGGCCGGAGGGGGCCGGAGCGGGCCGGAGGGGGAGCGGGCCGGAGGGGGCCGGAGCGGGCCGGAGGGGGAGCGGGCCGGAGGGGCCGGAGCGGGCCGGAGGGGAGAGCGGGCCGGAGGGGGAGAGCGGGCCGGAGGGGGAGGGCGGGCCGGAGGGGGCCGGAGCGGCCGGAGGAGGGGGCCGGAGGGGGAGAGCGAGCCGGGAGGGGCCGGAGGGGAGGGCGGCCGGAGGGGGCCGGAGGGGAGGGCGGGCCGGAGGGGAGGGGGCCGGAGGGGGAGAGCGGGCCGGAGGGGGCCGGAGCGGGCCGGAGGGGGCCGGAGGGGGAGAGCGAGCCGGGAGTGGGCCGAGGGGGAGTGGGCGGAGGAGGGGGGCCGGAGGGGAGGGGGGCCGGAGGGGAGGGCGGGCCGGAGGGAGGGGGCCGGAGGGGGAGAGCGGGCGGAGGGGCCGGAGGAGGGGGCCGGAGGGGAGAGCGAGCCGGGAGTGGGCCGGAGGGGAGGGCGGGCGGAGGGGGCCGAGGGGGGCCGGAGGGGAGGGGCCGGAGGGGAGAGCGAGCCGGGGAGTGGGCCGGAGGAGGGCGGGCCGAGGGGGCCGGAGGGGAGGGGGCCGGAGGGAGGGGGCCGGAGGGGAGTGGGCCGGAGGGGGCCGGAGGGGGAGTGAGTGAATAAAGTTGTGTGAAGAGGCTGAAATGTTTTCATATAGGCCTGGTTTGTTTTCCCTGTACTGCCACAATTATAATGCAGACCATTATGCATTTACTGAGTGTCCAAAACATTAGGAACACCTGCTCTTTCCCTGACAGACCGACCAGGTGAAGAGATATGATCCCTTACTGATGTCACCTGTTAAGTCCACTTCAATCAGTGTAGATGAAGGGGAGGAGACGGGTTGAAGAAGGATTTTTAAGCCTTGAGACAATTGAGACATGGATTGTGTGTCATTCAGAGGGTGAATTGGCAACAAAATATTTAGGTGCCTTTGAACAGGGTGTGGTAGTAGGTGCCAGGCGCACCGGTTTGTGTCAAAAACTGCAACGCTGCTGGGTTTTTCACGCTCAGCAGTTTCCCCGTGTGTATTAAAGAATGGTCCACCATCCAAAGGACATCCAGCCAACTTGACACAACTGTGGGGAAGCATTGGAGTCAACATGGGCCAGCATCCCTGTGGGACTCTTTCAATACCTTGTAGAGTCCCACGCCCCGATGAATTGAGGCTGTTCTGAGGGCAAAAGGGGGTGCAACTCAATAGTAGGGAAGTGTTCCTAATGTTTTGTACACTGTGTATATTCTTTACTACATTCATCCTGCCCAATCACAGGTAGGCATTTGGATATGAGCAAATCATCAGTTTTCTGCAGTAGCCTTTTCTATTATACAGTGAAGTGTGAAGTTAAATAGCGTGTTGTATTGAGTAGAGGCGTGAAGATCAGGGCTTTGCGCAGCACACGGGCAGAGCCAATAGAAAACGGGAACAGGCATCCTGTGGGGGCGGGGCCAACCCTGTGGTATCACCATGCTACTCTGTATTGCGACTCTTGGTCTGGTATCGTGAAAAACCTACTCTGAAAATTGGAATATTTTCTAGCAGTTTACAGACATTTATCACCTTTTATTTTTAGGTCCCTTGCCAGTTAGCGTCCCTGATTTTTAACGTTAGTCTGGATCATACTGCAATATACAACCTTCCACTGCCCCCCCCCCCCGTAGGAAGAAGAAGCGGGGGAAAGCGAAGAAGAAGGATAGTGACTCCGACAGTGATGCTCTGGAGGTGATCAAGGAATGGAACACCAGCTCCAGAGGAGGAGACCCTTCCAGCCGAAACCGGGCGGAGCCAGAGGAGGAAGGTATAGAAATACAATTATAGAGCCTGTAGCTTGGTACCTGACTAGAAGTGTACAGATATAATGTTAGCGTGTTTTATATATTATGTTAATACATATTGACTTCTTAGGGATCGGTGGCACGCTTAGCGTCCCACCTACGACAGCATCCGGTGAAATGCAGAGCGCCAAATTCAAATGACGACAAATAGTAATATTAAAACATTCATGGACACCATTCAAAAGCTTAGGGTCTTGGTAATCGATTTACAATAGGCTTTACGGCGAAAGCAGAACGTTCGATTGTCTTGAGGACAGCGCCCCACAACAACAACAACATCATTATTCAAACCAGCACAGGGCGTTACAAAATTTTTAAATAGCGATGAAATAAGTCGCTTACCTTTTGAAGATCTTCCTCTGTTTGCAATCCCAAGGGTCCCAGGAACACAAAGAATGGTCGTTTTGTTCAATAAAGTCCTTCTTTATATCCCAAAAAGTCTGTTTAGTTGGCGTCATGGAGTTCTGTAATCCAGTTGTTCAACACGCAGACAAAGGAATCCCAAAGTTACCGGTGAAGTTCATCCAAACAAGCCAGACGATGTTTCTAATTAATCCTCAGGTTGCCAAATATGTAAATAAACGACAATATTTTCAGACGGAAAATAGTCTGTTCAATAGGAAAGCAAAATAACGAGGAGCGCGCAAAACACTAGTGACCATTTCATGAGGCACTTGGAAGAACTTCAATTTCTTGTTGGTTTTTCAAAAAACAAGCCTGAAACCATGTCTAAAGACTGTTGACATCTAGTGGAAGCCATAGGAACTGCAATCTGGGAGCTAAATCCCTCTATAGTCAATGGAAAGACAGTGACATCAAAAAACACATTATCCGGATGGATTTTCCTCTAGTTTTCGCCTGCCAAATCACTTCTGTTATACTCAGACATTATTTTAACAGTTGTAGAAACGTCAGTGTTTTATATCCAATACTACGAATTATATCCTAGCTTCTGGGACTGAGTAACTGGCAGTTTACTTTGGGCACGTCAGACTCTCCGTACTTCCGAACACTGCCCCCTAGCCCGTAGAGGTTAAATAACTAAAATAGTCATTGCGTAAGTATTCAGCACCCTGAGTCAATACATGTTAAAAGCACCTTTTTGGCAGCGATCACAGCAGTGCGTCTTCTTGGGTAAGTCTCATAAGATCTTTGCACACCTGGATTGTACAATACTGTAATTTCCCATTTATCTTTTCAAAATTCTTCAAGCTCTGTCAAATTGGTTGTTGATCATTGCTAGACAACCATTTTCAGGTCTTGCCATAAACTGCCACTCAGGAACATTCACTGTCTTCTTGGGCAGTGTACAGTCGTGGTTAAAAGTTTTGAGAATGACACAAATATTAATGTGCACAAAGTTCGCTGCTTCAGTGTCTTTAGATATTTTTGTCAGATGTTACTATGGAATACTGAAGTATAATTATAAGCATTTCATAAGTGTCCAAGGTTTTTATTGACAATTACATGAAGTTGATGCAAAGAGTCAATATTTGCAGTGTTGACCCTTCTCTTTCAAGACCTCTGCAATCCGCCCTGGCATGCTGTCAATTAACTTCTGGGCCACAGCCTGACTGATGGCAGCCCATTATTGCATTATCAATGCTTGGAGTTTGTCAGAATTTGTGGGTTTATGTTTGTCCACCCGCCTCTTGAGGATTGACCACAAGTTCTCAATGGGATTAAGGTCTGGGGAGTTTCCTGGCCATGGACCCAAAATATCTATGTTTTGTTCCCTGAGCCACTTAGTTATCACCTTTTGCCTTATGGCAAGGTGCTCCATCATGCTGGAAAAGGCATTGTTTGTCACCAAACTGTTCCTGGATGGTTGGGAGAAGTTGCTCTCGGAGGATGTGTTGGTTCCATTCTTTATTCATGGCTGTGTTCTTAGGCAAAATTGTGAGTGAGCCCACTCCCTTGGCTGAGAAGCAGGTCTCAGGATGCTCCTGGTCTCAGGATGCTTTACTGTTGGCATGACACAGGACTGATGGTAGCGCTCACCTTGTCTTCTCCGGACAAGCTTTTTTCCGGATTCCCCAAACAGTCGGAAAGGGGATTCATCAGAGAAAATGACTTTACCCCAGTCCTCATCAGTCCAATCCTTGTACCTTTTGCAGAATATCTTTCCAGGCCATCCTTACCAGGCCATCCTCCAAAAGTCTTTGCCTCACTGTGCGTGCAGATCCACTCACACCTGCCTGCTGCCATTCCTGAGCAAGCTCTGTACTGGTGGTGCTCCGATCCCGCAGCTGAATCAACTTTAGGAGACGGTCCTGGTGCTTGCTGGACTTTCTTGGGCGCCCTGAAGCCTTCTTCACAACAATTGAACCGGTCTCCTTCAAGTTCTTGATGATCCGATAAATGGTTGATTTAGGTGCAATCTTACTGGCAGCAATATCCTTGCCTGTGAAGCCCTTTTTGTGCAACGCAATGATGACAGCACGTGTTTCCTTGCAGGTAACCATGGTTAACAGAAGAAGAACAATGATTCCAAGAACCACCCTCATTTTGAAGCTTCCAGTCTGTTATTTGAACTCAATCAGCATGACAGAGTGATCTCCAGCCTTGTCCTCGTCAACACTCACACCTGTGTTAACGAGAGAATCACTGACATGTCAGCTGGTCCTTTTGTGGCAGGGCTGAAATGCAGTGGAAATGTTTTTTGGGGATTCTGTTCATTTGCATGGCAAAGAGGGACTTTGCAATTAATTGCAATTCATCTGATCACTCTTCATGACATTCTGGAGTACATGCAAATTGCCATCATACAAACTGAGGCAGCAGACGTTGACACAAATATTAATTTTCACATTCAACTTTTGGCCACGACTGTACATAATCCACGGCATCATTATGAACCTTAAAGAAAGATTAAATGTCTGATTTGTTGTTACCCATCTACCAATCAGCTTGAAATTCAATACTTGACTGAGGGACCAGATGGGGGACAGAGGAAGAGTTAGTCATTTAAAAAATCATGTCAACTCATTATAGTCCATTTTAACTTATGTGATTTGTTAAACCACATGTTCCTTCTGAACCAATGGCTTTATATCTAGGATTTTTTATTTAACTAAAATAGTAATATCTTAAATAGATGTATTTTATTTGACATGGGGATTTTTTTGTCTAGATTGTGTAAACATAAACTAAATTAGATCAATTTTAATCCCAGTTTGTAACACCTACATGTGAAGGGGTCTGAATACTCTTGGCACTGTACAAACATGAACCATCTGACCCCACTGCTTCAGCCCTGACCTCCGTACCCAACACCCAAACCGGCCGCGCGCAAATTGATTTTGTCCCCTCACACTGTACCTCTACTGTAACCAGTGCCTGTAATCTGGTTCAGGTTATTAATCCACCTACCATGGTGTTTACAAACACTACAGGAACAAGATCATCCACATGTATCGATCACATTTTTACTAATGCTGTAGAACTTTGTTCTAAAGCTGTATCCGTACCCATTGGATGCAGTGATCACAATATAGTGGCTTCATCCAGGAGAAGCCAAAGTTCCAACAGCTGGGCCTAACAGTGTATGAGATCATACAAATGATTCTGCTGTGACTCTCATGTGGATGTTGTTAAAAATATCCAATTAATAATAAACATGCACCTGTTAAGAAACTGGCTGTTAGAACTATTGAGGCTCCTTGGATTGATGAGGAATTGAAAAACTGTTGAAAGAGACGGGGCAAAATGAGTGGCTAATAAGTCTGGCTGTACATCTGACTCGCTGACTTACTGCAAACTGAGAAATTATGTGACTAACCCCAACTAAAAAGAACAAACTGTATTATGAAGCCAAGATCAGTGATATAAAGAATGATGGAAAAAATACTTTGGAGTATTGAAAAGAAAAGCATTGCAAGTTTGAATTCTCTAACGTTATTGTGGGATAGGTGGAAATTATTCTTATTTATCAATAATGAAAAACCTTCCGGCATTGACCACCTAGGAGTGGCTATAGAGTCAGCTACCATCCTCCATAGCTTTCCATCTATCTGCCATATCTTTAATCTGAGCCTAGAGCAAAGGCTTTGTCCTGGAGGGAAGCTAAGCCTGCTGCCAGCTCTTTGCAGACTGTTGGACGTTTTTTTGGGGGACCAAATATAATTTATTTATTATTATTTATATTGCTATTTCTCTAAACAAATAAGAAGACTTTCAGCATTCTTCTAGAGAAGGGCACTCGACATGTCCTGCACAAATGACTGATGATTGGTTGAATTGATAATAATAAGATTGTGGGAGCTGTACTGTTAGATTTCAGTGCAGCCTTTGATATTATTGACCATAACCTGTTGGAAAAAAACGTAAGTGTTATGGCTTTTCAACCTCTGCCATATCGTGGATTCAGAGCAACTATCTAATAGAACCCAAAAGGTTTTCTTTAATGGAAGCTTCTCTAATGTCAAACATGTAAAGTGTGGTGTACTGCAGGGCAGCTCTCTAGGCCCTCTACTCTTTTCTATTTTTACCAATGACCTGCCACTGGCATTAAACATAGCATGTGTGTCCATGTATGCTGAATATTCAACCGTATACGCATCAGCAACCACAGCTAATGAAGTCACTGAAACCCTTAACAAAGAGTTGCAGTCTGTTTTGGAATGGTTGGCCAGTAATATAATGGTCCTGAACATCTCTAAAACTAAGAGCATTGTATTTGGTACATATCATTCCCTAAATGCTAGACCTCAGCTTAATCTGGTAATGAATGGTGTGGCTGTTGAACAAGTTGAGGAGACTAAATTACTTGGTGTTACCTTAGATTGTAAACTGTCATGGTCAAAACATATAGATTCAATGGTTGTAAAGATGGGGAGAGGTCTGTCTGTAACAAAGAGATGCTCTACTGTTTTGACACCACACTCCACAAAGCAAGTTCTGCAGGCTCTAGTTTTGTCTAATCTTGATTATTGTCCAGTCATGTGGTCCAGTGCTGCAAGGAAAGACCTAGTTAAGCTGCAGCTGGCCCAGAACAGAGCGGCACGTCTTGCTCTTCATTGTAATCAGAGGGCTGATATAAATACTATGCGTGCCAGTGTCTTGGCTGAGAGTTGAGGGAAGACTGACTGTGTCACTACTGGTTATAAAAAACATTGTTGGAAATTACACATTTTTGCATAATCAACTTACACACAGCACTGACACACACACACACACACTTACCCAACCAGACATGCCACCAGGGGTCTTTTCCAGAACAAATTCACGGAAACATACAGTATTATATAGAGCCATGATTGCATGGAACTCCCATCTTGTATAGTGCAAGTGAACAGCAAACCTGGTTTCAAAAACAAATAAAACAACTCCTCTCTCCCCATGTGACCTACTTGTTGTGTGTACTGACATGTATGTGTACCTGATAGATGCACATGTTAATGATTTAAGATGTATGTACATTAAGTATTTTGTCTGTAATTTTTCGTTATGTGTCGGACCCCAGTAAGTCTAGCTGTCACTAATGGGGATACTAATACAAAAATATATAAATTCTTACCCTCTGCCCCCCCCAAGTGCGTCCAGCCTCCAGCCCCGGCACCAGGAGTCCTGACTGGCACAAGGAGTTTGTTACGGAGGCTGACTCTGAGATCCTGGAGCATTCTGGGAAAATGGTGCTGCTGTTTGAGATCCTCCGCATGGCCGAGGAAGTGGAGGATAAAATGTAAGAATCCATAATATACGTTTGATGAGGTGGAGGAAGAACCAGAAACCAATTCAGACAAACAAATAGATGAAATGTTGCATGAAACTTAATTATTAAATTTTTTTGGTATTATTTTAACTGCATTATGGATGTTTTGGCTTTAGTGTACAATTTAATTTCAATTCAAAACGTTTGTAAAGAACAACCTATGAGCAGAAGGTGCTAGTCTGTCACCAGCTTCATCAATAAGTTTATCAACGACGTCCCCCCCCACAGTGACCTGTACGTACATATCCCAACCAGAAGCCATGGTTTACAGGCAACATCCTCACCGAGCTAAAGGCTAGAGCTGCCGCTTTCAAGGAGTAGGACACTAATCCGGACGATTGTAAGAAATCCCGCTATGCCCTCCGACGAACCATCAAACAGGCAAAGCGTCAATACAGGACTAAGATCGAATCCTACTACACCGGCTCTGACGCTCATCAGATGTGGCAGGGCTTGAAAACTATTATGGTCTACAAAGGGAAACCCAACCAGACGAGCTAAATGCCCTTTTTTGCTCGCTTTGAGGAAAGCAATACGGAAGCAGGCATGAGAGCACCAGCTGTTCCGGATGACCGTGTGATCACGCTCTCCGTAGCCGATGTGAGCAAGACCTTTAAACAGGTCAACATTCAAAAGGGCGCGGGGCCAGACGGATTACCAGGGCGTGTACTCAGAGCATGCGTGGACCAACTGGCAAGTGTCTTCACTGACATTTTCAACTTCTCCCTGACTGAGTCTGTAGTACCAACATGTTTCAAGCAGATCACCATTGTCCTTGTGCCCAAGAACACAAAGGTAACCTGCCTAAAATGACTACCGCCCCGTAGCACTCACGTCTGTAGCCATGAAGTGCTTTGAAAGGCTGGTCATGGCTCACATCAATGCCAGAAACCCTAGACCCACTCCAATTTGCGTACTGCCCAAACAGATCAACAGATGATGCAATCTCTATTGCACTCCACACTGCCCTTTCCCACCTGGACAAAAGGAACACCTACGTGAGAATGCTGTTCATTGACTACAGCTCAGCGTTCAACACCATAGTGCCCTCAAAGCTCATCACTGGGACTAAACACCTCCCTCTGCAACTGGACTTCCTGACAGGCTGCCTCCAGGTGGTGAGGGTAGCAACACGTCTGCCATGCTGATCCTCAACACGGGGTGCCCCTCAGTGGTGCGTACTCAGTCCCCTCCAGAATTCCCTGTTCACTCACGACTGCATGGCCAGGCACAACTCCAACACCATCATCAAGTTAGCCGATGAGACAGCCAATAGGGAGGAGGTCAGAGACCTGGCCGTGTGGTGCCAGGACAACAACCTCTCCCTCAACGTGATCAAGACAAAGGAGATGATTGTGGACTACAGGGCTGTAGTGGAGCAGGTTGAGAGTTTCAAGTTCCTTGGTGTCCACATCACCAACAAACTATCATGGTCCAAGCACACCAAGACAGTCGTGAAGAGGGGAACGACAACAACGGCCCAGTACCTCACTGGGGGCCAAGCTTCCTGCCATCCAGGACCTCTATATACCAGGCGGTGTCAGAGGAAGGCCCTAAAAAATGTCAGACTCCAGCCACCCTAGTCATAGACTGTTCTCTCTGCTACCGCACGGCAAGCGGTACCGGAGCACCAAGTCCAGGTCCAAGAGGCTTCTAAACAGCTTCTACCCCCCCCCAAGCCATAAGACTGCTGAACAGTTCAGCAAATAGCTACCTGGACTATTTACATTGGCAAATCAAATCTTATTTGTCACATTCAATCAAATCAGGAATGGGGCTTTTAGTCACAAAGAAATACTGAATGGCACGAAGGACAAGTGATCCGCTCCAGGTTTCCGCTCACCTAAATACACCATATCAATTCATGAGAGAACCCATCATTTGAGACAAAAGTGCTGAATTGATCAATGCTAAGTGCTTGAATGAAACGCTTAAATGGCACATTTTCTTGTTTTCAAATGTCCTGTTAACATGACAGACAGTCCAGTGATGTGATGTCGGCGTGTCTTCTATCCCCCCTTCATCAGTCTGGTGTTCAGTCAGTCTCTCATCTCTCTGGACCTGATTGAGGACTTCCTGGAGCTGGCTGGCCGAGCCAAAGAGGAGGAGAAACAGTCTCCCTACAAAGGTACTATACTGCCCTACACCCTAACCCCTACAACATAACCTCTACCCCCCTAGCAGAGAGGGACAGCCCTCTCATTACAGAGGTAGTCCCTGGACACACTGTCCACTACGACCCCTAGTGTTTCCAAACGTTGTCAGTTTTATGTACACCACGTGCTGCCCCACACCGTGCGTGTCGCGTGCGCGACTGTTGTAAAAGAAATGTACACATGTAATTCCTTCCTTGCACCCACACTGCTCGCCCACGTCCGTGACTGTCCGCGTAGCCAGTCGCTAAACTACGACTTGGTTCCATCTGTGATGCTTGGTGCACTGCAAATCACCACTGCAATTCTCCCGGATCCTCATTTGGTTTTTAGGCGCGCGTTTACCCACATGGGCGATTGAAAGATGAACTGAGGTCCACAGTCCAGTCCTGTTGGTGGTGGTAAAGCACCTTAAAGTTGGTTGCCAAACGCCATATAAAGTCCAACGAAGAAGAAGCCCGATGGAGGAGAGAGTACTAGAAACAAACTCGGGTTGACCCTTTTGTGTGTGGCTTCATTGTCGGAGTAGTGGACCTTGAGCATTTCAGGTAAAACAACAACCCAATGTTTAAATCCCAGGACAAATTAGCTGGCAACAGCAAGCTAGATACATTTCCATCAATGTTTAATGCTTTTCGACCTGTCCCCAAATGAATATAGTTGGTTCGGAGTTCGTTTTGATATTTCAACTTGCGTGTCCTGATCTCCTCTGGTGTGTCTGGACAGAATCAACATGCGTGGGGGTCTGGTCAGCCTGTTGGATCGCTGCGCCACTCAGCATCCCAAAACGCAACTAAGAATAAAAAGGGACGGATTAACAGTAGCGGACCCCTCAACAACCAGGCTTATGTCACTAAACTAACTACTGAGGAATAGGACAGCACTGTCCTCAATCCGTTTGTCCCCTATGGCACTCTATTCCCTATATAGTACACTACCCTATGGGCCCTAGTCTATAGTAGTGCACTACTCCTATGGGTCCTGGTCTATAGTAGTACACTACCCTATGGGCCCTGGTCTATAGTAGTAAACTACCCTATGGTCCCTGGTCTATAGTAGTAAACTACCCTATGGGCCCTGGTCTATAGTAGTAAACTACCCTATGGTACTGGCGGAGACCGGGACGTGGTACTGGCGGAGACCGGGGCGTGTTACTGGCGGAGACCGGGACGTGTTGCTGGCGGAGACCGGGGCGTGGTACTGGCGGAGACCGGGACGTGTTGCTGGCGGAGACCGGGGCGTGGTACTGGCGGAGACCGGGACGTGTTGCTGGCGGAGACCGGGGCGTGGTACTGGCGGAGACCGGGGCGTGGTACTGGCGGAGACCGGGCGTGTTGCTGGCGGAGACCGGACGTGGTACTGGCGGAGACCGGGCGTGGTACTGGCGGAGACCGGGGCGTGGTACTGGCGGAGACCGGGGCGTGGTACTGGCGTAGACCGGGGCGTGGTACTGGCGTAGACCGGGGCGTGGTACTGGCGGAGACCGGGGCGTGGTACTGGCGGAGACCGGGGCCGGGTCGTAATGAGAGAGAACAAAAAACTCTGAACAAATGCAGTGTGTACTGGTACATACACACGGTATGGCTCTCTGCCCCTCTCAACATACACACGGTATGGCTCTCTGCCCCTCTCAACATACACACGGTATGGCTCTCTGCCCCTCTCAACATACACACGGTATGGCTCTCTGCCCCTCTCAACATACACACGGTATGGCTCTCTGCCCCTCTCAACATACACACGGTATGGCTCTCTGCCCCTCTCAACATACACACTGTATGGCTCTCTGCCCCTCTCAACACACACACAGTCTCTGTCGTTAGGTCATGTTCCTAATTAAGCCTTGGCATCTGTTTTTGCTTACGTTTTGAAAATGATTAGACCTTGACTCTTTTAAGAAAAATTATAGAACACAAAAAAATGTTTGCTTGAAGGGTTTAGCAATTTGTAATGAAAAGATCAGTGCAGTAATTGGAACCATACAGAATGTTCGTTGTGAAGCAGGCTGTAATGAAAGGCTGAACACCTGAGAGGCCTCGTTATGCCTGGCCTCTCGCTGTTCTCTCAGTACTTTTTAAGTTTTACATCTCTGAATTCAATTTCAAGGCGCTTTATTGACATGGGAAACATATGTCAACGTTGACAAAGCAAGTGAAATAGATAAATTAACAAAAGTGAAATAAACAAAACAAAATTAAACAGTAAATATTACTCACAGAAGTTCCCCCCAAAAAATAGAGACATTTCAAATGTCATTTTATGTGCGTATAAAGTGTTGTGACGATGTGAAAGTACGAAAGGTAAAAATAAATTAACATAAATATGGGTTGTAATTTACAATGGTGTGTGTTCTTCACTGGTTGCCCTTTTTTCTTGTGGCAACAGGTCACACATCTTGCTGCTGTGAGTTGATCAACATTTGATTTGTTTTCTAATTCTTTGTGGGTCTGTGTAATCTGAGGGAAATATGTGTCTCTAATATGGTCATACATTTGGCAGGAGGTTAGGAAGTGCAGCTCAGTAGACCTCATTTTGTCGGCAGTGTGCACATAGCCTGTCTTCTCTTGAGAGCCTGGTCTGCCTACAGCAGCCTTTCTCAATAGCAAGGCTATGCTCACTGAGTCTTCTCTCTCTCTCTCAGTACTTTTAGCTTACGTCTCTTCCCTCTCGTCTCTTCCCTCTCGTCTCTTCCGTTCTCGTCTCTTCCCTCTCGTCTCTTCCGTTCTCGTCTCTTCCCTCTCGTCTCTTCCGTTCTCGTCTCTTCCCTCTCGTCTCTTCCGTTCTCGTCTCTTCCCTCTCGTCTCTTCCGTTCTCGTCTCTTCCCTCTCGTCTCTTCCGTTCTCGTCTCTTCCCTCGTCTCTTCCGTTCTCCTCTCTTCCGTACTTACATCTCCATATGGTGTCATGCTCAGTTTGATCTACTCCAGGAAGTGATGTCACTGATTTTCTCAGTGCTGCCTTCTCTCATTGAGTACACTACATGACCAACAGTATGTGGACACCTGCTCGTCCGACATCTCATTCCAAAATTAATTCATATTGAGTTGGTCCCCCCCCTTTGCTGCTATAACAGCCTCCACTCTTCTGGGAAGGCTTTCCACTAGATGTTGGAACACTGCTGCTATAACAGCCTCCACTCTTCTGGGAAGGCTTTCCACTAGATGTTGGGACATTGCTGCTATAACAGCCTCCACTCTTCTGGGAAGGCTTTCCACTAGATGTTGGAACATTGCTGCTATAACAGCCTCCACTCTTCTGGGAAGGCTTCCCACTAGATGTTGGAACATTGCTGCTATAACAGCCTCCACTCTTCTGGGAAGGCTTTCCACTAGATGTTGGAACATTGCTGCTATAACAGCCTCCACTCTTCTGGGAAGGCTTTCCACTAGATGTTGGAACATTGCTGCTATAACAGCCTCCACTCTTCTGGGAAGGCTTTCCACTAGATGTTGGAACATTGCTGCTATAACAGCCTCCACTCTTCTGGGAAGGCTTTCCACTAGATGTTGGAACATTGCTGCTATAACAGCCTCCACTCTTCTGGGAAGGCTTTCCACTAGATGTTGGAACATTGCTGCTATAACAGCCTCCACTCTTCTGGGAAGGCTTTCCACTAGATGTTGGAACATTGCTGCTATAACAGCCTCCACTCTTCTGGGAAGGCTTTCCACTAGATGTTGGAACATTGCTGCTATAACAGCCTCCACTCTTCTGGGAAGGCTTTCCACTAGATGTTGGAACATTGCTGCTATAACAGCCTCCACTCTTCTGGGAAGGCTTTCCACTAGATGTTGGAACATTGCTGCTATAACAGCCTCCACTCTTCTGGGAAGGCTTTCCACTAGATGTTGGGACATTGCTGCTTTAACAGCCTCCACTCTTCTGGGAAGGCTTTCCACTAGATGTTGGAACATTGCTGCTATAACAGCCTCCACTCTTCTGGGAAGGCTTTCCACTAGATGTTGGGACATTGCTGCTATAACAGCCTCCACTCTTCTGGGAAGGCTTTCCACTAGATGTTGGAACATTGCTGCGGGGATTTGCTTCTATTGAGCCACAAGAGCATTAGTGAGGTCGTCGGCGTTCCAATTCATCCAAAAAGTGTACGATGGGGTTGTAGTCAAGGCTCTGTCCATTTCTGTATGGACCTCGCTTTGTGCATGGGGGCATTATCATGCTGAAACAGAAAAGAGCCTTGGAAGCACAGAATTGTCTAGAATGTCATTGTATGTTGTATCATTTAGATTTCCCTTCACTGGAAATAATGTGCCTAGCCTGAACCATGAAAAACAGCCCCAGACCATTATTCATCCACCAAACTTTACAGTTGTACAGTTGGGGCAGGTAGCGTTCTCCTGGCATCTGCCGAACCCAGGTTTATCCGTCGGACAGCCAGATGGTGAAGCGTGATTCATCACTCCAGAGAACGCATTTCCACTGCTCCAGAGTCCGATGGCGGTGAGCTTTACACCCCTCCGGCCGACGCTTGGCATTGCGCATGGTGATCTTAGGCTTGTGTGCGGCTGCTCGGCCATGGAAACCCATTTCATGAAGCTCCCGATGAACAGTTGTTGCGCTGACGTTGCTTCCAGAGGCAGTTTGGAACTCGTTAGAGAGTGTTGCAGCCGAGAACAGATGATTTTTACGCACTTCAGCACTCGGCGGACCCGTTCTGTGAGCTTGTGTGACCTACCACTTTACGTCTGAGCCGTTGTTGCTCCTAGACGTTTCCACTTCACAGTAACAGCCCTTACTCTAGCAGGGCAGACATTTGACCCCTGACTTGTTGGAAAGGTGGCACCCCATTAGCCACTAAATTATGCTCTTGATGTCATCAGGACATCTGGTGTAATAGAAGTGTCTTATTTACAGGGATTGGTTTGGAACTCGGCCTGTCTAGGGATTGGTTTGGAACTCGGCCTGTCTAGGGATTGGTTTGGAACTCGGCCTGTCTAGGGATTGGTTTGGAACTCGGCCTGTCTAGGGATTGGTTTGGAACTCGGCCTGCCTAGGGATTGGTTTGGAACTCGGCCTGCCTATTGGCTACCTAAACTGAAGCTGACAGGAGAGAAAGGTCTCCCGAGTGGTGCAGTGGTCTAAGGCACTGCATCGCAGTACATATTTCCCAGACACCATGGTTTGAATCCAGGCTGTATCAACCGGCCGTGATTGGGAGTCCCATAGGGCGGTGCACAATGGGCCCAGCGTAGTCCGGCTTAGGGTTTGGCCGGTGTAGGTCGTCGTTTTAAATAAGAATTTGTTCTTAACTGACTTGCCTAGTAAAATAAGATAAAAAGCCAAACTGTATGATGCCTGTACTTTTTGAAGACTGTCGTCTAACTGTGTTTTTCTGTGCAGGGGAAGGGAAGTGGTTCCGGAACATAGACTACTACCGTTTGGACGGCTCCACCAACGCCCTGAACCGGAAGAAGTGGGCAGAGGAGTTCAATGACTCCAGCAACGTCCGGTAAACTACACCCCATTCTCCACACCACTACGCCCCGCTCGCCACACCACTACGCCCCGCTCGCCACATCACTACGCCCCGCTCGCCACACCACTCGCCCGCTCGCCACACCTCTACGCCCGCTCGCCACACCACTCGCCCGCTCGCCACATCACTCGCCCGCTCGCCACACCACTCGCCCGCTCGCCACACCTCTCGCCCGCTCGCCACACCCTACGCCCGCTCGCCACATCACTACGCTCGCCACACCACTACGCCCCGCTCGCCACACCACTACGCCCCGCTCGCCACACCACTACGCCCCGCTCGCCACACCACTACGCCCCGCTCGCCACACCACTACGCCCCGCTCGCCACACCACTACGCCCCGCTCGCCACACCACTACGCCCACTCGCCACACCACCTCGCCCGCTCGCCACACCTCTCGCCCGCTTGCCACACCACTACGCCCGCTCGCCACACCACTACGCCCGCTCGCCACACCACTCGCCCGCTCGCCACACCACTACGCCCCGCTCGCCACACCACTACGCCCCACTCGCCACACCACTACGCCCCGCTCGCCACACCACAACGCCACTAATCCTTTACAGTAGTTTTTAATTTAAAACTCCCATACCCTGATGTCACGTCACTTTGGTAGTCCTGTACCCCGATTGTGGATATTGGAACTTAGACATGTTCCATCGGCCCTCTCACCCTCTCCCCTCCTCTCCCCTCTCTCCTCTCACCCTCTCTCCTCTCCCCCTCTCCCCTCTCTCCCTCTCTCCTTTATCTTTGTAGAGGTCGGTTGTTCCTGATCTCGACCAGGGCTGGTTCTCTGGGCATCAACCTGATAGGAGCTAACCGGGTCATCATCTTTGACGCGTCCTGGAACCCCTCGTACGACATACAGAGTATCTTCAGGGTCTACCGCTTCGGACAGCTCAAGACTTGCTACGTCTACCGCTTCCTGGCTCAGGTAACCAGGCAATCAATCCAGCCAGTCAGTCAGCCAGTCAGTCAGCCAGCCAGTCAGCCAGCCCCTCGTACGACATACAGAGTATCTTCAGGGTCTACCGCTTCGGACAGCTCAAGACTTGCTACGTCTACCGCTTCCTGGCTCAGGTAACCAGGCAATCAATCCAGCCAGCCAGTCAGCCAGCCAGTCAGCCAGTCAGCCAGTCAGCCAGCCAGCCAGTCAGCCAGCCCCTCGTACGACATACAGAGTATCTTCAGGGTCTACCGCTTCGGACAGCTCAAGACTTGCTACGTCTACCGCTTCCTGGCTCAGGTAACCAGGCAATCAATCCAGCCAGTCAGTCAGCCAGTCAGTCAGCCAGCCAGTCAGCCAGCCCCTCGTACGACATACAGAGTATCTTCAGGGTCTACCGCTTCGGACAGCTCAAGACTTGCTACGTCTACCGCTTCCTGGCTCAGGTAACCAGGCAATCAATCCAGCCAGCCAGCCAGTCAGCCAGCCAGCCAGCCAGTCACATAATACCCAGCAGAGTTCGGACAATATCAAGGACAACAAAGTAGAAACTCCATTGTAAGAAAATGTGTATTGTAGCTGAACAGTTAGTGACGTAGTGTAGCTGAACAGTTAGTGATGTAGTGTAGCTGAACAGTTAGTGACGTAGCGTAGCTGAACAGTTAGTGACGTAGCGTAGCTGAACAGTTAGTGACGTAGTGTAGCTGAACAGTTAGTGACGTAGTGTAGCTGAACAGTTAGTGACGTAGTGTAGCTGAACAGTTAGTGACGTAGTGTAGCTGAACAGTTAGTGACGTAGCGTAGCTGAACAGTTAGTGACGTAGCGTAGTGTAGCTGAACAGTTAGTGACGTAGCGTAGTGTAGCTGAACAGTTAGTGGCGTGGCGTGGCTGAACAGTTAGTGACGAGTGTAGCTGAACAGTTAGTGGACGTGGTGTAGCTGAACAGTTAGTGCGTGGTGTAGCTGAACAGTTAGTGGCGTGGCGTAGCTGAACAGTTAGTGGCGTGGCGTAGCTGAACAGTTAGTGGCGTGGCGTGGCTGAACAGTTAGTGCGTAGCTGAACAGTTAGTGACGTGGCGTAGCTGAACAGTTAGTGACGTGGCGTAGCTGAACAGTTAGTGACGTGGCGTAGCTGAACAGTTAGTGACGTGGCGTAGCTGAACAGTTAGTGACGTGGCGTAGCTGAACAGTTAGTGACGTAGCGTAGCTGAACAGTTAGTGACGTAGCGTAGCTGAACAGTTAGTGGCGTGGTGTAGCTGAACAGTTAGTGGCGTGGCGTAGCTGAACAGTTAGTGGCGTGGCGTGGCTGAACAGTTAGTGGCGTAGTGTAGCTGAACAGTTAGTGGCGTGGTGTAGCTGAACAGTTAGTGGCGTGGTGTAGCTGAACAGTTAGTGGCGTGGCGTAGCTGAACGGTTAGTGGCGTGGCGTGGCTGAACAGTTAGTGGCGTGGCGTGGCTGAACAGTTAGTGGCGTGGCGTAGCTGAACGGTTAGTGGCGTGGCGTAGCTGAACAGTTAGTGACGTGGTAGCTGAACAGTTAGTGGCGTGGTGTAGCTGAACAGTTGGTGGCGTAGTGTAGCTGAACAGTTGGTAGCGTAGGTGGCTGAACAGTTAGTGGCGTGGTGTAGCTGAACAGTTAGTGGCGTGGCGTAGCTGAACAGTTAGTGGCGTAGTGGCTGAACAGTTAGTGGCGTAGTGTAGCTGAACAGTTAGTGACGTGGCGTGGCTGAACAGTTAGTGGCGTGGCGTAGCTGAACAGTTAGTGGCGTAGCGTAGCTGAACAGTTAGTGGCGTGGCGTAGCTGAACAGTTAGTGGCGTGGCGTGGCTGAACGGTTAGTGGCGTGGTGTAGCTGAACAGTTAGTGGCGTGGTGTAGCTGAACAGTTAGTGGCGTGGCGTAGCTGAACAGTTAGTGGCGTGGCGTGGCTGAACAGTTAGTGGCGTGGTGTAGCTGAACAGTTAGTGGCGTGGCGTGGCTGAACAGTTAGTGGCGTGGCGTAGCTGAACAGTTAGTGGCGTGGCGTAGCTGAACAGTTAGTGGCGTGGCGTAGCTGAACAGTTAGTGGCGTGGCGTAGCTGAACAGTTAGTGGCGTGGCGTAGCTGAACAGTTAGTGGCGTGGCGTGGCTGAACAGTTAGTGGCGTGGCGTAGCTGAACAGTTAGTGGCGTAGCGTAGCTGAACAGTTAGTGGCGTGGCGTGGCTGAACAGTTAGTAGCGTGGCGTAGCTGAACAGTTAGTGGCGTGGCGTAGCTGAACAGTTAGTGGCGTGGCGTAGCTGAACGGTTAGTGGCGTGGCGTAGCTGAACAGTTAGTGGCGTGGCGTAGCTGAACAGTTAGTGGCGTGGCGTAGCTGAACAGTTAGTGGCGTGGCGTAGCTGAACAGTTAGTGGCGTGGCGTAGCTGAACAGTTAGTGGCGTGGCGTGGCTGAACAGTTAGTGGCGTGGCGTAGCTGAACAGTTAGTGACGTGGCGTGGCTGAACAGTTAGTGGCGTGGCGTAGCTGAACAGTTAGTGGCGTGGCGTAGCTGAACAGTTAGTGGCGTGGCGTGGTGTAGCTGAACAGTTAGTGGCGTAGTGGTGTAGCTGAACAGTTAGTGGCGTAGCGTAGCTGAACAGTTAGTGACGTAGCGTAGCTGAACAGTTAGTGACGTAGTGTAGCTGAACAGTTAGTGACGTAGTGTAGCGTAGCTGAACAGTTAGTGACGTAGCGTAGTGTAGCTGAACAGTTAGTGACGTAGCGTAGCTGAACAGTTAGTGGCGTGGCGTAGCTGAACAGTTAGTGGCGTGGCGTAGCTGAACAGTTAGTGGCGTAGTGTAGCTGAACAGTTAGTGGCGTGGCGTGGCTGAACAGTTAGTGGCGTAGCGTAGCTGAACAGTTGGTGGCGTAGCGTGGCTGAACAGTTAGTGGCGTGGCGTAGCTGAACAGTTAGTGGCGTGGCGTGGCTGAACAGTTAGTGGCGTGGCGTAGCTGAACAGTTAGTGGCGTGGCGTAGCTGAACAGTTAGTAGCGTGGCGTAGCTGAACAGTTAGTGGCGTGGCGTAGCTGAACAGTTAGTGGCGTGGCGTGGCTGAACGGTTAGTGGCGTGGCGTAGCTGAACAGTTAGTGGCGTGGCGTAGCTGAACAGTTAGTGGCGTGGCGTAGCTGAACAGTTAGTGGCGTGGCGTAGCTGAACAGTTAGTGGCGTGGCGTAGCTGAACAGTTAGTAGCGTGGCGTAGCTGAACAGTTAGTGACGTAGCGTAGCTGAACAGTTAGTGACGTAGCGTAGCTGAACAGTTAGTGACGTAGCGTAGCTGAACAGTTAGTGACGTAGCGTAGCTGAACAGTTAGTGACGTAGCGTAGCTGAACAGTTAGTGGCGTGGCGTGGCTGAACAGTTAGTGGCGTAGCGTAGCTGAACGGGCGTAGCGTGGCTGAACAGTAGCGTGGTGTAGCTGAACAGTTAGTGGCGTGGTGTAGCTGAACAGTTAGTGGCGTGGCGTAGCTGAACAGTTAGTGGCGTGGCGTAGCTGAACAGTTAGTGACGTAGCGTAGCTGAACAGTTAGTGACGTAGTGTAGCTGAACAGTTAGTGACGTAGTGTAGCTGAACAGTTAGTGACGTAGTGTAGCTGAACCTGTCCCTCTCCTCCTCCTCAGGGTACTATAGATGTAAACCTGTCCCTCTCCTCCTCTCAGGGTACTATAGATGTAAACCTGTCCCTCTCCTCCTCCTCAGGGTACTATAGATGTAAACCTGTCCCTCTCCTCCTCTCAGGGTACTATAGATGTAAACCTGTCCCTCTCCTCCTCCTCAGGGTACTATAGATGTAAACCTGTCCCTCTCCTCCTCTCAGGGTACTATAGATGTAAACCTGTCCCTCTCCTCCTCCTCAGGGTACTATAGATGTAAACCTGTCCCTCTCCTCCTCCTCAGGGTACTATAGATGTAAACCTGTCCCTCTCCTCCTCCTCAGGGTACTATAGATGTAAACCTGTCCCTCTCCTCCTCTCAGGGTACTATAGATGTAAACCTGTCCCTCTCCTCCTCTCAGGGTACTATAGATGTAAACCTGTCCCTCTCCTCCTCTCAGGCTACTATAGATGTAAACCTGTCCCTCTCCTCCTCTCAGGGTACTATAGATGTAAACCTGTCCCTCTCCTCCTCCTCAGGGTACTATAGATGTAAACCTGTCCCTCTCCTCCTCTCAGGGTACTATAGATGTGAACCTGTCCCTCTCCTCCTCAGGGTACTATAGATGTAAACCTGTCCCTCTCCTCCTCTCAGGCTACTATAGATGTAAACCTGTCCCTCTCCTCCTCTCAGGCTACTATAGATGTAAACCTGTCCCTCTCCTCCTCTCAGGCTACTATAGATGTAAACCTGTCCCTCTCCTCCTCTCAGGCTACTATAGATGTAAACCTGTCCCTCTCCTCCTCTCAGGCTACTATAGATGTAAACCTGTCCCTCTCCTCCTCTCAGGCTACTATAGATGTAAACCTGTCCCTCTCCTCCTCTCAGGGTACTATAGATGTAAACCTGTCCCTCTCCTCCTCTCAGGGTACTATAGATGTAAACCTGTCCCTCTCCTCCTCCTCAGGGTACTATAGATGTAAACCTGTCCCTCTCCTCCTCTCAGGCTACTATAGATGTAAACCTGTCCCTCTCCTCCTCTCAGGGTACTATAGATGTAAACCTGTCCCTCTCCTCCTCCTCAGGGTACTATAGATGTAAACCTGTCCCTCTCCTCCTCTCAGGGTACTATAGATGTAAACCTGTCCCTCTCCTCCTCTCAGGGTACTATAGATGTAAACCTGTCCCTCTCCTCCTCTCAGGGTACTATAGATGTAAACCTGTCCCTCTCCTCCTCTCAGGGTACTATAGATGTAAACCTGTCCCTCTCCTCCTCCTCAGGGTACTATAGATGTAAACCTGTCCCTCTCCTCCTCCTCTCAGGGTACTATAGATGTAAACCTGTCCCTCTCCTCCTCTCAGGGTACTATAGATGTAAGCCTGTCCCTCTCCTCCTCTCAGGGTACTATAGATGTAAACCTGTCCCTCTCCTCCTCTCAGGGTACTATAGATGTAAACCTGTCCCTCTCCTCCTCCTCTCAGGGTACTATAGATGTAAACCTGTCCCTCTCCTCCTCTCAGGGTACTATAAATGTAAACCTGTCCCTCTCCTCCTCTCAGGGTACTATAGATGTAAACCTGTCCCTCTCCTCCTCTCAGGGTACTATAGATGTAAACCTGTCCCTCTCCTCCTCCTCAGGGTACTATAGATGTAAACCTGTCCCTCTCCTCCTCCTCAGGGTACTATAGATGTAAACCTGTCCCCTCTCCTCCTCCTCAGGGTACTATAGATGTAAACCTGTCCCTCTCCTCCTCTCAGGGTACTATAGATGTAAACCTGTCCCTCTCCTCCTCTCAGGCTACTATAGATGTAAACCTGTCCCTCTCCTCCTCTCAGGCTACTATAGATGTAAACCTGTCCCTCTCCTCCTCTCAGGGTACTATAGATGTAAACCTGTCCCTCTCCTCCTCTCAGGCTACTATAGATGTAAACCTGTCCCTCTCCTCCTCTCAGGGTACTATAGATGTAAACCTGTCCCTCTCCTCCTCCTCAGGGTACTATAGATGTAAACCTGTCCCTCTCCTCCTCTCAGGCTACTATAGATGTAAACCTGTCCCTCTCCTCCTCTCAGGGTACTATAGATGTAAACCTGTCCCTCTCCTCCTCTCAGGCTACTATAGATGTAAACCTGTCCCTCTCCTCCTCTCAGGCTACTATAGATGTAAACCTGTCCCTCTCCTCCTCTCAGGGTACTATAGATGTAAACCTGCCTGTCCCTCTCCTCCTCTCAGGGTACTATAAATGTAAACCTGTCCCTCTCCTCCTCTCAGGGTACTATAGATGTAAACCTGTCCCTCTCCTCCTCTCAGGGTACTATAGATGTGAACCTGTCCCTCTCCTCCTCAGGCTACTATAGATGTAAACCTGTCCCTCTCCTCCTCTCAGGGTACTATAGATGTAAACCTGTCCCTCTCCTCCTCTCAGGGTACTATAGATGTAAACCTGTCCCTCTCCTCCTCTCAGGCTACTATAGATGTGAACCTGTCCCTCTCCTCCTCAGGGTACTATAGATGTGAACCTGTCCCTCTCCTCCTCTCAGGGTACTATAGATGTAAACCTGTCCCTCTCCTCCTCTCAGGGTACTATAGATGTAAACCTGTCCCTCTCCTCCTCTCAGGGTACTATAGATGTAAACCTGTCCCTCTCCTCCTCTCAGGGTACTATAGATGTAAACCTGTCCCTCTCCTCCTCTCAGGGTACTATAGATGTAAACCTGTCCCTCTCCTCCTCTCAGGGTACTATAGATGTAAACCTGTCCCTCTCCTCCTCCTCAGGGTACTATAGATGTAAACCTGTCCCTCTCCTCCTCCTCAGGGTACTATAGATGTAAACCTGTCCCTCCCCTCCTCTCAGGGTACTATAGATGTAAACCTGTCCCTCTCCTCCTCTCAGGCTACTATAGATGTAAACCTGTCCCTCTCCTCCTCTCAGGGTACTATAGATGTAAACCTGTCCCTCCCCTCCTCTCAGGCTACTATAGATGTAAACCTGTCCCTCTCCTCCTCTCAGGGTACTATAGATGTACACCTGTCCCTCTCCTCCTCCTCAGGGTACTATAGATGTAAACCTGTCCCTCTCCTCCTCTCAGGGTACTATAGATGTAAACCTGTCCCTCTCCTCCTCCTCAGGGTACTATAGATGTAAACCTGTCCCTCTCCTCCTCTCAGGGTACTATAGATGTAAACCTGTCCCTCTCCTCCTCTCAGGCTACTATAGATGTAAACCTGTCCCTCTCCTCCTCCTCAGGGTACTATAGATGTAAACCTGTCCCTCTCCTCCTCTCAGGGTACTATAGATGTAAACCTGTCCCTCTCCTCCTCTCAGGGTACTATAGATGTAAACCTGTCCCTCTCCTCCTCTCAGGGTACTATAGATGTAAACCTGTCCCTCTCCTCCTCTCAGGCTACTATAGATGTAAACCTGTCCCTCTCCTCCTCTCAGGGTACTATAGATGTAAACCTGTCCCTCTCCTCCTCTCAGGGTACTATAGATGTAAACCTGTCCCTCTCCTCCTCCTCAGGGTACTATAGATGTGAACCTGTCCCTCTCCTCCTCTCAGGGTACTATAGATGTAAACCTGTCCCTCTCCTCCTCCTCAGGGTACTATAGATGTAAACCTGTCCCTCTCCTCCTCTCAGGGTACTATAGATGTAAACCTGTCCCTCTCCTCCTCTCTCAGGCTACTATAGATGTAAACCTGTCCTCTCTCCTCCTCTCAGGGTACTATAGATGTAAACCTGTCCCTCTCCTCCTCTCAGGGTACTATAGATGTAAACCTGTCCCTCTCCTCCTCTCAGGGTACTATAGATGTAAACCTGTCCCTCTCCTCCTCTCAGGGTACTATAGATGTAAACCTGTCCCTCTCCTCCTCTCAGGGTACTATAGATGTAAACCTGTCCCTCTCCTCCTCTCAGGGTACTATAGATGTAAACCTGTCCCTCTCCTCCTCCTCAGGGTACTATAGATGTAAACCTGTCCCTCTCCTCCTCCTCAGGGTACTATAGATGTAAACCTGTCCCTCCCCTCCTCTCAGGGTTCTATAGATGTAAACCTGTCCCTCTCCTCCTCTCAGGCTACTATAGATGTAAACCTGTCCCTCTCCTCCTCTCAGGCTACTATAGATGTAAACCTGTCCCTCTCCTCCTCTCAGGCTACTATAGATGTAAACCTGTCCCTCCCCTCCTCTCAGGCTACTATAGATGTAAACCTGTCCCTCTCCTCCTCTCAGGCTACTATAGATGTAAACCTGTCCCTCTCCTCCTCCTCAGGGTACTATAGATGTAAACCTGTCCCTCTCCTCCTCTCAGGGTACTATAGATGTAAACCTGTCCCTCTCCTCCTCCTCAGGGTACTATAGATGTAAACCTGTCCCTCTCCTCCTCTCAGGGTACTATAGATGTAAACCTGTCCCTCTCCTCCTCTCAGGGTACTATAGATGTAAACCTGTCCCTCTCCTCCTCTCAGGGTACTATAGATGTAAACCTGTCCCTCTCCTCCTCTCAGGGTACTATAGATGTAAACCTGTCCCTCTCCTCCTCTCAGGGTACTATAGATGTAAACCTGTCCCTCTCCTCCTCTCAGGGTACTATAGATGTAAACCTGTCCCTCTCCTCCTCCTCAGGGTACTATAGATGTAAACCTGTCCCTCTCCTCCTCTCAGGGTACTATAGATGTAAACCTGTCCCTCTCCTCCTCTCAGGCTACTATAGATGTAAACCTGTCCCTCTCCTCCTCCTCAGGGTACTATAGATGTAAACCTGTCCCTCTCCTCCTCTCAGGGTACTATAGATGTAAACCTGTCCCTCTCCTCCTCTCAGGCTACTATAGATGTAAACCTGTCCCTCTCCTCCTCTCAGGGTACTATAGATGTAAACCTGTCCCTCTCCTCCTCTCAGGCTACTATAGATGTAAACCTGTCCCTCTCCTCCTCCTCAGGGTACTATAGATGTAAACCTGTCCCTCTCCTCCTCTCAGGGTACTATAGATGTAAACCTGTCCCTCTCCTCCTCTCAGGGTACTATAGATGTAAACCTGTCCCTCTCCTCCTCCTCAGGGTACTATAGATGTGAACCTGTCCCTCTCCTCCTCTCAGGGTACTATAGATGTAAACCTGTCCCTCTCCTCCTCTCAGGGTACTATAGATGTAAACCTGTCCCTCTCCTCCTCTCAGGGTACTATAGATGTAAACCTGTCCCTCTCCTCCTCTCAGGCTACTATAGATGTAAACCTGTCCCTCTCCTCCTCCTCAGGGTACTATAGATGTAAACCTGTCCCTCTCCTCCTCTCAGGGTACTATAGATGTAAACCTGTCCCTCTCCTCCTCTCAGGGTACTATAGATGTAAACCTGTCCCTCTCCTCCTCTCAGGGTACTATAGATGTAAACCTGTCCCTCTCCTCCTCCTCAGGGTACTATAGATGTAAACCTGTCCCTCTCCTCCTCCTCAGGGTACTATAGATGTAAACCTGTCCCTCCCCTCCTCTCAGGGTACTATAGATGTAAACCTGTCCCTCTCCTCCTCTCAGGGTACTATAGATGTAAACCTGTCCCTCTCCTCCTCTCAGGGTACTATAGATGTAAACCTGTCCCTCCCCTCCTCTCAGGCTACTATAGATGTAAACCTGTCCCTCTCCTCCTCTCAGGCTACTATAGATGTAAACCTGTCCCTCTCCTCCTCCTCAGGGTACTATAGATGTAAACCTGTCCCTCTCCTCCTCCTCAGGGTACTATAGATGTAAACCTGTCCCTCTCCTCCTCCTCAGGGTACTATAGATGTAAACCTGTCCCTCTCCTCCTCTCAGGGTACTATAGATGTAAACCTGTCCCTCTCCTCCTCTCAGGGTACTATAGATGTAAACCTGTCCCTCTCCTCCTCTCAGGGTACTATAGATGTAAACCTGTCCCTCTCCTCCTCTCAGGGTACTATAGATGTAAACCTGTCCCTCTCCTCCTCTCAGGGTACTATAGATGTAAACCTGTCCCTCTCCTCCTCTCAGGGTACTATAGATGTAAACCTGTCCCTCTCCTCCTCTCAGGGTACTATGGAGGAGAAGATTTACGACCGCCAGGTGGCTAAACAGTCTCTGTCCTTCCGAGTGGTGGATCAACAGCAGATAGAGAGACACTTCACCATGAACGAGCTGACGGAGCTCTACGCCTTCGAACCTGACCTTCTGGATGATCCCACTGGCAAGAAGAGCAAGAGGACCACTCCTATGCTGCCAAAGGTACAGAGGCTGGATGGGATGGCTGGATGGGATGGCTGGGGGTATAGTCTCTCTTGGACAGACGTAGGTAACGTAGATGTATGTAACTTCTGTCCCAGGACTGTGGGATGTGACTAATAACGAGGAACAATTGTCTCTGGTTATTTGGTGAAATCATGATTTTGTGTGTGCGCGCTCACCTGGCACGGAGGGAACACAAGGCCCGGCTGGCCCCCTGCTACCTGAGTCCCTGCAGAGGAACAGGCCCAGCTGGCCCCCTGCTACCTGAGTCCCTGCAGAGGAACAGGCCCCGCTGGCCCCCTGCTAACTGAGTCCCTGCAGAGGAACAGGCCCAGCCCTCATTACTGTGTTTAAACCCTCTCATTAAAGACACACCGCAATATCCTTCACTGGAACAACGATGGACCAAATAACCTTTAAATGCCAAGATGCTCTCTGTTAACCTGCTCCCTCTGTGCATATGTACGCTGGAATACGTTAGAGTGTGTGTGGGGGATTGTGTGTGTGTGTATAACAGGTTAGTGTGTAGCCAGCTGCCTTTGAACTTTAGAGCTGTCATAAACCCTGTTTATCCCTCCCTCGGTCCGTCCGGCCTGCGTCCACCCTCCAGCTCTCTCTCTCGTTCCATTGTTTCCTCTCCTCCCATGGGTGCAGGTGCTGTGTGACAGGCTGGTTTGGCCCCTGAGGGCCCCCCCATGCAGTTTAATGATCTCAGCACAGCCTTTAGAGAGGCTGTCTAACAACACAGCTGCACCGTCATTACTCCGTTTACTGCCTTTTACAAAAGAGATGGATGAATCTGTTGAGAGGAGAGATGGATGAATCTGTTGAGAGGAGAGATGGATGAATCTGTTGGAGAGGAGAGGTGGATGAATCTGTTGAAAGGAGAGGTGGATGAATCTGTGGAGAGGAGAGGTGGATGAATCTGTGGAGAGGAGAGGTGGATGAATCTGTGGAGAGGAGAGGTGGATGAATCTGTGGAGAGGAGAGGTGGATGAATCTGTGGAGAGGAGAGGTGGATGAATCTGTGGAGAGGAGAGGTGGATGAATCTGTGGAGAGGAGAGGTGGATGAATCTGTGGAGAGGAGAGGTGGATGAATCTGTGGAGAGGAGAGGTGGATGAATCTGTGGAGAGGAGAGGTGGATGAATCTGTGGAGAGGAGAGGTGGATGAATCTGTGGAGAGGAGAGGTGGATGAATCTGTGGAGAGGAGAGGTGGATGAATCTGTGGAGAGGAGAGGTGGATGAATCTGTGGAGAGGAGAGGTGGATGAATCTGTGGAGAGGAGAGGTGGATGAATCTGTGGAGAGGAGAGGTGGATGAATCTGTGGAGAGGAGAGGTGGATGAATCTGTGGAGAGGAGAGGTGGATGAATCTGTGGAGAGGAGAGGTGGATGAATCTGTGGAGAGGAGAGGTGGATGAATCTGTGGAGAGGAGAGGTGGATGAATCTGTGGAGAGGAGAGGTGGATGAATCTGTGGAGAGGAGAGGTGGATGAATCTGTGGAGAGGAGAGGTGGATGAATCTGTGGAGAGGAGAGGTGGATGAATCTGTGGAGGAGAGGTGGATGAATCTGTGGAGAGGAGAGGTGGATGAATCTGTGGAGAGGAGAGGTGGATGAATCTGTGGAGAGGAGAGGTGGATGAATCTGTTGGAGAGGAGAGGTGGATGAATCTGTTGAGAGGAGAGGTGGATGAATCTGTTGGTTGGAGAGGTGGATGAATCTGTTGAAAGGAGAGGTGGATGAATCTGTTGAAAGGAGAGGTGGATGAATCTGTTGAAAGGAGAGGTGGATGAATCTGTTGAAAGGAGAGGTGGATGAATCTGTTGAAAGGAGAGGTGGATGAATCTGTTGAAAGGAGAGGTGGATGAATCTGTTGAAAGGAGAGGTGGATGAATCTGTTGAAAGGAGAGGTGGATGAATCTGTTGAAAGGAGAGGTGGATGAATCTGTTGGTTGGAGAGGTGGATGAATCTGTTGGAGAGATGGATGAATCTGTTGGAGAGGAGAGGTGGATGAATCTGTTGGAAAGGAGAGGTGGATGAATCTGTTGGTTGGAGAGGTGGATGAATCTGTTGGTTGGAGAGGTGGATGAATCTGTTGGAGAGGAGAGGTGGATGAATCTGTTGGAGAGGAGAGGTGGATGAATCGGTTGGAGAGGTGGATGAATCGGTTGGAGAGGTGGATGAATCGGTTGGAGAGGTGGATGAATCGGTTGGAGAGGTGGATGAATCGGTTGGAGAGGTGGATGAATCGGTTGGAGAGGTGGATGAATCTGTTGGTTGGAGAGGTGGATGAATCTGTTGGTTGGAGAGATGGATGAATCTGTTGGAGAGGAGAGGTGGATGAATCTGTGGAGAGGAGAGGTGGATGAATCTGTGGAGAGGAGAGGTGGATGAATCTGTGGAGAGGTGGATGAATCTGTGGAGAGGTGGATGAATCTGTGGAGAGGTGGATGAATCTGTGGAGAGGTGGATGAATCTGTTGAAAGGAGAGGTGGATGAATCTGTTGAAAGGAGAGGTGGATGAATCTGTTGAAAGGAGAGGTGGATGAATCTGTTGAAAGGAGAGGTGGATGAATCTGTTGAAAGGAGAGGTGGATGAATCTGTTGAAAGGAGAGGTGGATGAATCTGTTGGTTGGAGAGGTGGATGAATCTGTTGGTTGGAGAGGTGGATGAATCTGTTGGTTGGAGAGGTGGATGAATCTGTTGGTTGGAGAGGTGGATGAATCTGTTGGTTGGAGAGGTGGATGAATCTGTTGGTTGGAGAGGTGGATGAATCTGTTGGTTGGAGAGGTGGATTCATCCGTTGGTTGGAGAGGTGGATTCATCCGTTGAAAGGAGAGGTGGATTCATCCGTTGAAAGGAGAGATGGATGAATCTGTTGAAAGGAGAGAGAGAATCATCCGTTGAAAGGAGAGGTGGATGAATCTGTCATATACACACACACACACACACACACACACACACACACACACACCTACACATAGTTTTACATAAGGGGTCCTGCAGGCCCAGGTGTGTTCTCAACAGGTAATATAAGTCTTTAGCTTCTTTAGCTTAGCACACACACACACACACACACACACACACACACACACACACACACATAGTTTTACATAAGGGGTCCTGCAGGCCCAGGTGTGTTCTCAACAGGTAATATAAGTCTTTAGCTGCTGTACGGGACTGACGGGCCAGGCTCTACTTTCTGACTGGAGCTGTACGGGACGGACGGGCCAGGCTCTACTGTCTGACTGGAGCTGTATGCAGGACTGTGGGCCAGGCTCTACTTTCTGACTGGAGCTGTATGCAGGGCCAGGACGGGCCAGGCTCTACTGTCTGACTGGAGCTGTATGCAGGACTGGCGGGCCAGGCTCTACTGTCTGACTGGAGCTGTATGCAGGGACGGACGGGCCAGGCTCTACTGTCTGACTGGAGCTGTACGCGACTGGCCGGGCCAGGCTCTACTGTCTGACTGGAGCTGTGCAGGACTGGCGGGCCAGGCTCTACTGTCTGACTGGAGCTGTATGCGGGACTGGCAGGGCCAGGCTCTACTGTCTGACTGGAGCTGTACGGGACTGGCGGGCCAGGCTCTACTGTCTGACTGGAGCTGTGCAGGACTGGCGGGCCAGGCTCTACTGTCGGACTGGGCTGTGCAGGACTGGCGGGCCAGGCTCTACTGTCTGACTGGAGCTGTGCACGCGACTGGCGGGCCAGGCTCTACTGTCTGACTGGAGCTGTCTGCGACTGGCCAGGCCAGGCTCTACTGTCTGACTGGAGCTGTGCAGGACTGGCGGGCCAGGCTCTACTGTCTGACTGGAGCTGTACAGGACTGGCCGGGCCAGGCTCTACTGTCGGACTGGAGCTGTACGGGACTGACGGGCCAGGCTCTACTGTCGGACTGGGGGGGAGCGAGAGGGAGAGATTTAAACCATGTTTGTGTGACTGGGGCTTTTCGTTTTTCACTCAGGTATTGTTTTCAGTAACAGTGTTGCCACAGAAACCGAAGAGTCTCATGAAATCCCCTGAACAATTCTGACCCCCTCTCCAGCTGTCTGCTGTTCCACTCTGGAGAACACTTAAACCAGCTGTTGGATTTTATTTGTCATCTCTGATTATATTAACAGATTTTATTTTTCCCACTTTTAGGGTTTTGATTAGTGTAAAAAAAAACAACAAAGATGGGGCTGTGGGCTGCTCCATCTCTCCTGTAGGAGCCCTTCCTAGCTGACTGCTCCATCTCTCCTGTAGGAGCCCTTCCTAGCTGGCTGCTCCATCTCTCCTGTAGGAGCCCTTCCTAGCTGACTGCTCCATCTCTCCCGTAGGAGCCCTTCCTAGCTGACTGCTCCATCTCTCCTGTAGGAGCCCTTCCTAGCTGACTGCTCCATCTCTCCTGTAGGAGCCCTTCCTAGCTGGCTGCTCCATCTCTCCCGTAGGAGCCCTTCCTAGCTGGCTGCTCCATCTCTCCCGTAGGAGCCCTTCCTAGCTGAGCTGCTCCACAGCAATAAGGAGCAGATTGTGGGCTATCATGAACATGACTCCCTGACCTTAACCTAACCCTAACCTTAACCTAACCTAACTGTGCTGTAACTTCTCTCCTGTAGGACCCCTTCCTAGCTGAGCTGCTCCACAGCAATAAGGAGCAGATTGTGGGCTATCATGAACACGACTCCCTGCTGGATCACAAGGAAGAGGAGGCTCTCAGCGAGGAGGACCGCAAAGCAGCCTGGGCCGAGTACAGGCGGAGAAGAAGGTAAACAGTCAGTAAGACCTCGAAGCTTTTGCACTCCGCTGCGGACCCGTCGATGTGGATAGGGGCTCCCTCTGCTGTCTCCTGAGTCCATGATCAGCTCCTTCGTTTTGTTATTTTCCTGGAACCACACTGCCAAGTTCCTCACCTCCTCCCTGTAGGCCGTCTTGTCGTTGTTGGTAATCAAGCCTACCACTGTTGTGTCGTCTGCAAACTTGATGATTTGAGTTGGAGGTGCGTGGCCGCGCAGTTATGGGTGAACAGGGAGTACAGGAGAGGGCTGAGAACGCACCGTTGTGGGGCCCCAGTGTTGAGGATCAGCGGGGTGGAGATGTTGTTTCCTACCTTCACCACCTGGGGGCGGTCTGTCAAAGTCCAGGACCCAGTTGCACAGGGTGGGGTGGAGACCTAGGGTCTCGAGCTTAATGACAAGTTTGGAAGGTACTATGGTGTTAAATGCTGAGCTGTAGTCGATAAACAGCATTCTTACATAGGTATTCCTCTTGTCCAGATGGGTTAGGGCAGTATGCAGTGTGATTGCGATTGCGTCGTCTGTGGATCTATTGGGGCGGTAAACAAATTGGAGTGGGTCCAGGGTGTCTGGCAGGATGGAGGTGATATGATCCTTGACTAGTCTCTCAAAGCACTTCATGATGACGGGGGTTAGGGCTACGGGCTGATGGTCAGTTACCTTAGCGTTCTTGGGAACAGTGGTCCTCTTGAAGCATGTGGGAACAGCAGACTGGGATAGGGACTGATTGAATATGTCCGTAAACACACCAGCCAGCTGGTCTGCGCATGCTCTGAGGACGCGGCCAGGGATGCCATCTGGACCGGCACGTTTAAATGTTTTACTCACGTTGGCTGCGGTGAAGGAGAGCCAGCAGGTTTTGGTAGGGGGCTCGGTGGCTCTGTATTGTCCTCAAATTGAGCAAAGAAGTTGTTTAGTTTGTCTGGGAGCAAGACATGGGTGTCCACGACGGGGCTGGTTTTCTTTTTGTAGTCCGTGATTGACTGTAGACCCTGCCACATTCCTCTCGTGTCTGAGCCGTTGAATCGCGACTCTACTTTGTTTCTATACTGATGCTTAGCTAGTTTGATTGCCTTGTGGAGGGAATAGCTACACTGTTTGTGTTCAGTCATGTTTCCGGTCGCCTTGCCCTGATTAAAAGCAGTGGTTCGCGCTTTCAGATTGCATCGTGTCAGGACCTATTGGGGCGGTAAGCAAATTGGAGTGGGTCTAGGGTGTCAGGTAAGGTAGAGGTGATATGATCCTTAACTAGTCTCTCAAAGCACTTCATGATGACAGAAGGAGTGCTACGGGGCGATAATCATTTAGCTCAGTCACCTTAGCTTTCTTGGGAACAGGAACAATGGTGGACATCTTGAAGCATGTGGGGACAGCAGACTGGGATAGGGAGAGATTGAATATGTCCGTAAACACACTAGCCAGCTGATCTGTGCATCCTCTGAGGACGTGGCTAGGGATGCCGTCTGGGCCGGCAGCCTTGCGAGGGTTAACATGTTTAAATGTCTTACTCACGTCGGCCACGGAGAAGGATAGCCCACATTCCTTGGGAGCGGGCCGCGTCGGTGGCACTGTGTTTTCCTCAAAGCGGACGAAGAAGGTGTTTAGCTTGTCCGGGAGCACATCAGCGGTGTCCGCGACGTGGCTGGGTTTCCCTTTGTAATCCGTGATTTCCTGTAGACTGCCACATACGTCTCGTGTCTGAGCCGTTGAACTGTGACTCCACTTTGTCTCTGTACTGTTTTGCCTGTTTGATCGCCTTACGGAGGGAATAACTACACTGTGTTCAACCATATTCCCAGTCACATTGCCGTGGTTAAACGCGATGGTTTGCCCTTTCAGTTTTCCGCGAATGCTGCCATCCGTCCACGGTTTCTGGTTTGGATAGGTTTTAATAGTCACAGTGGGTACAACATCCCCTATACTCCTCCTGATTTAACTCAGTCACGCTATCTATAACTCTCTGTCCCAGGGCCTGTCTGTGTGTATCTATAACCCTGTCTGTCTGTCCCAGGGCCTGTCTATGCGTGTGAACCATGGAGCGTACGGAGGACAGATGGACATGGGAGGAGCTAACAGCTACTTCCCCTTCAACGTGGCCGCACTGGCCTCTATGTCCAACCCCCAGCTGGAGGTACCGTGCACACACACACACACACACACACACACACACACACACACACACACACACACACTGCCCTGTCTCACACACTGCTAATTTACCAAATGATTTATTACATAAACACACCATTTGGTGGCCCTCCCACTCCCATGACCCTGCCAGCTGCTATTCCTCTATTCCTATAGTTCTGTAGTTAACCCAGTCCTCCAAGTAGTGGTTCTGTTCAGTTAACCCAGTCCTCTAAGTAGTGGTTCTGTTCAGTTAACCCAGTCCTCTAAGTAGTGGTTCTGTTCAGTTAACCCAGTCCTCTAAGTAGTGGTTCTGTTCAGTTAACCCAGTCCTTTAAGTAGTGGTTCTGTGTATACAGGAGAGAGGGGCTATGTACAGGAGAGAGGGGCTATGTACAGACACCGGTTAGTCAGGCTGATTGACTACAGCTCAGCGTTCAACACCATAGTGCCCTCCAAGCTCCTCACTGGGACTAAACACCTCCCTCTGCAACTGGATCCTGGACTTGCTTTTATTGATGTTTGATGTTGGATCTGGTTTTAATTGGGATTTCCCAGCATCCCTTGAGATAGGCAGGCTGGGGTTTAAATGTTACGTGTCCTCCCTTTGCCGTGTCTGTAGGAGTTGATCAACCAGGGCCGGCAGAAGGTGATGGAGGCCACCAACGCTCTCAAGTTCCTCCCCAGAGAATCTCTAGAGGACACCATCGGGAGAGTGGTGAGTGGAGGGAGGGAGGGAGGAGATGGAGGGAGGGAGGGAGGGAATGTCATTTTCTGTATCGCAGCTGGAGTCCTACTCACCAGCACTTCAGCTGTCTATTCTCCCCCTAAGAACCTGTGTTGAAGACTTCAGCTGTGAAGATGTTTAATGGTGTGTTAGGACTGTGTGACAGTCTCCTCACCCCCCTCTCCTCTCTCCTCCCCCTCTCTCCTCTCCCTCTCCCCCTCTCTCCTCTCTTCTCCAGTGGAAGGAGAACCCAGCCCTAACGGAGTCCCAGGTCCAGGCCATGGCTCTGGGGAGACAGGCCAGTGTAGAGATGGAGCTCAAACATAGAGAAGCTGTCTACAGAGACGTCCTCAATAAGCAACAAACTGTAAGATCACAACTTCTGACGCGACACAACCTTAAACGTTTTCTTTCCACCTGCTGTCTAAGTCTCTCCTGCTTCTCCTTCTAGTGTTCAGGCTGATCACTACCTAGCCCCTCTCTCCCTCCATCTGTCTCTCTCTGAGGGAACTTCAGAAGTCCTAACCTCTCTCTCCCTCCATCTGTCTCTCTCTGAGGGAACTTCAGAAGTCCTAACCTCTCTCTCCCTCCATCTGTCTCTCTCTGAGGGAACTTCAGAAGTCCTAACCTCTCTCTCCCTCCATCTGTCTCTCTCTGAGGGAACTTCAGAAGTCCTAACCTCTCTCTCCCTCCATCTGTCTCTCTCTGAGGGAACTTCAGAAGTCCTAACCTCTCTCTCCTCCATCTGTCTCTCTCTGAGGGAACTTCAGAAGTCCTAACCTCTCTCCCCCTCCATCTGTCTCTCTCTGAGGGAACTTCAAAGTCCTAACCTCTCTCTCCCTCCATCTGTCTCTCTCTGAGGGAACTTCAGAAGTCCTAACCTCTCTCTCCCTCCATCTGTCTCTCTCTGAGGGAACTTCAGAAGTCCTAACCTCTCTCTCCCTCCATCCGTCTCTCTCACTGAGGGAACTTCAGAAGTCCTAACCTCTCTCTCCCTCCATCCATCTGTCTGTCTCTGAGGGAACTTCAGAAGTCCTAACCTCTCTCTCCCTCCATCCGTCTCTCTCACTGAGGGAACTTCAGAAGTCCTAACCTCTCTCTCCCTCCATCCATCTGTCTGTCTCTGATGGAACTTCAGAAGTCCTAACCTCTCTCACTCCATCCATCTGTCTGTCTCTGAGGGAACTTCAGAAGTCCTAACCTCTCTCTCCCTCCATCTGTCTCTCTCTGAGGGAACTTCAGAAGTCCTAACCTCTCTCTCCCTCCATCTGTCTCTCTCTGAGGGAACTTCAGAAGTCCTAACCTCTCTCTCCCTCCATCCGTCTCTCTCACTGAGGGAACTTCAGAAGTCCTAACCTCTCTCTCCCTCCATCCATCTGTCTGTCTCTGAGGGAACTTCAGAAGTCCTAACCTCTCTCTCCCTCCATCTGTCTCTCTCTGAGGGAACTTCAGAAGTCCTAACCTCTCTCTCCCTCCATCCATCTGTCTGTCTCTGAGGGAACTTCAGAAGTCCTAACCTCTCTCTCCCTCCATCCATCTGTTTGTCTCTGAGGGAACTTCAGAAGTCCTAACCTCTCCCTCCATCCCTCCATCTGTCTCTCTCTGAGGGAACTTCAGAAGTCCTAACCTCTCTCTCCATCCATCTGTCTGTCTCTGAGGGAACTTCAGAAGTCCTAACCTCTCTCTCCCTCCATCCGTCTCTCTCACTGAGGGAACTTCAGAAGTCCTAACCTCTCTCTCCCTCCGCAGCTGATGATGTACGTTCAGAAGGTGATCACCAACAGGAAGGTGAGAGAGCAGCAGATGGCCATGGCCAACCAGGCCCAGCTGATGAGCCAGATGAACGGCATGCTGGGAGCCGGAGGGATGAGCCAGATGGAACTCTTGGGGTTGTACCAACAGCTGGGGGCGCTACAGGGTCATCCCACCCACCCCTCCATGGGCAGCAAGAACCCCGGCCCCTCCAAGGGCAACCTGTAGGGGGGGAAGGGGACCCAGGGCTTGCTCCAGATGGTAGCCTGTTCCCTACATAGTGCACTATCCACTATCCGTATTGGCTGAGTGCACAACTTTTGACCGATGTAGCGGATATGGTTCCATTTGTGACCCAGCCTGCCCCCCATGGATGTCTCAGTAGGCTGCTCCGTCTCCTATGTAAGTGCACTAGATGGAGCCCAGAGCCCTAGGGTTTTGGTTAGACGTAGTGCACTGTGTAGGGGATAGGGGTGTGATCTGGGACGTAGCCGCTGTCTACAACCCTTCCTTCGCTGGGGAGGTGAGAGACGACACAGAGAGAAGACTGGTCTCGGAGCCTCTCACCAATCCCTCCAGCTCTCCTGTCTCCTGAAGGAGGAGAGCAGAGAGGGAGGGAATGACATGACTTGTATAGGGACAATATGAATGGGTTTAAGCAATTTCATTTGAAATTCTGTATATACCGCCTTAATGTTATTCCATGTCTCTTCTATAGTTTACATGTATTTTAAGGAAAAATGTTAAGCATTGCATTATTCTTTCCCCTTAAAGGAGGGTTTGTTTTATTAATTAATTGATTATTCTGTAAGTTGTGTTTTGATACAGTTTTAATGAATGCCTGTCTATCTTAAGAAACTCCAGAGTGGGACCATAGTGCTGACTAACTGGTGACAGGACTGTTTTAAGATATTACACATCTAGAAGATTAGAACCCCCCTATAGAACCCCCCCTCCTCCACCAAGACACGCAGGCTGGCAGACCCGCAGGCTGGCAGACCCGCAGGCTGGCAGACACGCAGGCTGGCAGTCAGCGGTGCTGGTGTTGTAAAACTATTTTGGGAGATTCTGATGCATAGCCGTGACAAGAAAAAAACATCCAAATAATAATTTAGGGCCTTATTTCCATTTCCTAAAGTTTTGTGTAAATGAGATTTGAGAATAATTTTTTTCTATCTGCTTGTAGCTCTTGGTATTCCCACTGTTTGTCTCTGATCATGGTTATTATAATGGGAATATGGAATGCTCGTGTTGTTAAAAAAAAACCTCTCTTGCCCCTCACTCGCTTCCCCGGGACACACACACTCTCTCTCTCTCTCTCCTCTCCTCTCCTCTCCTCTCCTCTCCTCTCCTCTCCTCTCCTCTCCTCTCCTCTCCTCTCCTCTCCTCTCCTCTCCTCTCCTCTCCTCTCCTCTCCTCTCCTCTCCTCTCCTCTCTCATGCTCTTGTTGTCAAGTTGTTGCCTAGCGTAGCTCCATATCCGGGGGTGCTGTTCATCGTTTTCTTTCTGTTCCACTTGTTGCATCCTAATCCAACCCTGGTGGAGGACTGGGTAGAGGAGGGCAGGTTGGGGTGGTTCACCAAGCAAGGTCATGTCCAGCTCTTTTGTTTTTTCCCCATTAAGGGGCGTGCCCAGCGGGAATCAAACTCACCATCTTGACATTGCCAGGATCAACTGAGCCACAAAGGAGTGAAGTTTGACACCGTGTAGCTTTTAAATCAGGACCCAATCCTTTCAGTTGTAGCACCTTCTAATAATAATTGAGATTCCAGTGAGCCATTTCTTATCAGACCTGGGTTAGCCACCAGACCTGGGTTAGCTGGGCTAGCGCCACCAGACCTGGGTTAGCTGCGCTAGCGCCACCAGACCTGGGTTAGCTGGGCTAGCAGTGCTTGATGAGCTGGGAAACACTTTTTTCACACCGCTTCGATACTGAAATGACTTTTCGTAGCAGGTTAAGAGACTGAGGGTAAGGTTAGGAAAAATGATCTCCTAACCTGCTATGAGGACAGGGTTGTGTTCATTAGGCACCAAATGGAAGATCACTGACCAACCTGGAGGGATTTACCTGAACCTGCCCATATGAAATGCTGTTTTTACTTGTCCGTTGCTTTAATGAACACGACCCAGGCCTATCCTAGGTTTCCACCCAGGCTACCTGTTCTCAGCCGTAGTAGACATCCAGGCTACCTGTTCTCAGCCGTAGTATCCACCCAGGCTACCTGTTCTCAGCCGTAGTATCCACCCAGGCTACCTGTTCTCAGCCGTAGTAGACATCCAGGCTACCTGTTCTCAGCCGTAGTAGACATCCAGGCTACCTGTTCTCAGCCGTAGTAGACATCCAGGCTACCTGTTCTCAGCCGTAGTAGACATCCAGGCTACCTGTTCTCAGCCGTAGTAGACATCCAGGCTACCTGTTCTCAGCCGTAGTATCCACCCAGGCTACCTGTTCTCAGCCGTAGTATCCACCCAGGCTACCTGTTCTCAGCCGTAGTATCCACCCAGGCTACCTGTTCTCTACCGTAGTATCCACCCAGGCTACCTGTTCTCTACCGTAGTATCCACCCAGGCTACCTGCTCTCTGCTAAGGCACATGTTTCTGTTCATAAATAAAAGTCAAAGTGTTGTCAATGTTAAGAGAAGGAAGTGATGACTGTCTGGCCTGATCAACCGGAGACAGAGTTCCTCCGTTTGCACAATAAGGTGTATTTCTGACTTGTAGCCTGTCGCCCTCCTACTCTACTCTACCAAGAATGTTCTTCTCATGTGTGCAAATACACCAACTTGTTTTTCTTGCCATTCATTGATTAATCTGAACGGCAACTATCTTGAAAAGTATTTAAAATAACATTTAATAAAGTGACCAAAAGGGTGACCACCTTTTGTTTTTGTGGTTTTGCTTTCACTGACTACACCACGGGGAATACTGACTACACCACGGGTAATACTGACTACGCCACGGGTAATACTGACTACACCACGGGGACACGGGTAATACTGACTACGCCACGGGGAATACTGACTACGCCACGGGGAATACTGACTACGCCACGGGTAATACTGACTACACCACGGGGACACGGGTAATACTGACTACACCACGGGGAATACTGACTACGCCACGGGGAATACTGACTATGCCACGGGGAATACTGACTACACCACAGGGAATACTGACTACACCACGGGGAATACTGACTACGCCACGGGTAATACTGACTACACCACGGGGACACGGGTAATACTGACTACACCACGGGGAATACTGACTACGCCACGGGGAATACTGACTACGCCACGGGAATACTGACTACACCACGGGGACACGGGTAATACTGACTACACCACGGGGAATACTGACTACGCCACGGGCAATACTGACTACACCACGGGGACACGGGTAATACTGACTACACCACGGGGAATACTGACTACACCACGGGGAATACTGACTACGCCACGGGAATACTGACTCGCCCACGGTAATACTGACTACACCACGGGACACGGGAATACTGACTACGCCCACGGGAATACTGACTACGCCACGGGTAATACTGACTACACGGGGACAGGTAATACTGACTACACCACGGGACACGGGTAATACTGACTACACCACGGGGAATACTGACTACGCCACGGGCAATACTGACTACACCACGGGGAATACTGACTACGCCACGGGCAATACTGACTACGCCACGGGCAATACTGACTACACCACGGGGAATACTGACTACGCCACGGGCAATACTGACTACGCCACGGGGAATACTGACTACGCCACGGGCAATACTGACTACGCCACGGGGAATACTGACTACACCACTGGGAATGTTGACTACACCACGGGCAATACTGACTACACCACGGGCAATACTGACTACACCACGGGCAATACTGACTATACCATGGGGAATGTTGACTACGCCATATGACTACACCACTGGGAATACTGACTACACCATGGGAAATGTTGAATATGCCACAGGGAACACTGACTACACCATGGGGAATGTTGACCACACCACAGGGAATACTGACTACACCACGGGGAATGTTGACTACACCACAGGGAATACTGACTACACACTGGGGAATGTTGACTACACCACAGGCAATACTGACTACACACCGGGGAATGTTGACTACACCACGGGGAATGTTGACTACACCACAGGGAATACTGACTACACCACGGGGAATGTTGACTACACCACAGGCAATACTGACTACACACCGGGGAATGTTGACTACACCATGGGGAATGTTGACTACACCACAGGCAATACTGACTACACCATGGGGAATATTGACTACACCACGGGGAATGTTGACTACACCACGGGGAATGTTGACTACACCACAGGGAATACTGACTACACCACAGGGAATACTGACTACACCACGGGGAATGTTGACTACACCACAGGCAATACTGACTACACCACAGGCAATACTGACTATACCATGGGGAATGTTGACTACGCCATATGACTACACCACTGGGAATACTGACTACACCATGGGAAATGTTGAATATGCCACAGGGAACACTGACTACACCATGGGGAATGTTGACCACACCACAGGGAATACTGACTACACCACGGGGAATGTTGACTACACCACAGGGAATACTGACTACACACTGGGGAATGTTGACTACACCACAGGCAATACTGACTACACACCGGGGAATGTTGACTACACCACGGGGAATGTTGACTACACCACAGGGAATACTGACTACACCACGGGGAATGTTGACTACACCACAGGCAATACTGACTACACACCGGGGAATGTTGACTACACCATGGGGAATGTTGACTACACCACAGGCAATACTGACTACACCATGGGGAATATTGACTACACCACGGGGAATGTTGACTACACCACGGGGAATGTTGACTACACCACAGGGAATACTGACTACACCACAGGGAATACTGACTACACCACAGGGAATGTTGACTACACCACAGGCAATACTGACTACACCACAGGCAATACTGACTATACCATGGGGAATGTTGACTACGCCATATGACTACACCACTGGGAATACTGACTACACCATGGGAAATGTTGAATATGCCACAGGGAACACTGACTACACCATGGGGAATGTTGACCACACCACAGGGAATACTGACTACACCACGGGGAATGTTGACTACACCACAGGGAATACTGACTACACACTGGGGAATGTTGACTACACCACAGGCAATACTGACTACACCCCAGGGAATGTTGACTACACCACAGGGAATACTGACTACACCATGGGGAATGTTGACTACACAATGGGGAATACTGACTACACCACAGGGAATACTGACTACACCACAGGCAATATTGACTACACCACGGGGAATGTTGACTACACCACAGGCAATACTGACTACACCACAGGCAATACTGACTACACCCCAGGGAATGTTGACTACACCACAGGCAATACTGACTACACCCCAGGGAATGTTGACTACACCACAGGCAATACTGACTACACCACGGGGAATGTTGACTACACCACAGGGAATACTGACTACACCACAGGCAATACTGACTACACCACAGGCAATACTGACTACTCCCCAGGGAATGTTGACTACACCACAGGCAATACTGACTACACCCCAGGGAATGTTGACTACACCACAGGGAATACTGACTACACCATGGGGAATGTTGACTACACAATGGGGAATACTGACTACACCACAGGGAATACTGACTACACCACAGGCAATATTGACTACACCACGGGGAATGTTGACTACACCACAGGGAACACTGACTACACCACAGGGAATACTGACTACTGGACTCCACTATCATTCCTCACTCTTCTCCCCTCTTCAGTCGTTCATCCAGCAGCTCTCTGCCTGGTATTGTTTTCCTTTCTGTCTGCCAGGGATTTTCCCTCCCAACCCCTCTCTATCCCCCCTCCCCAGTCCTCTCTATCCCCCCTCCCCAGTCCTCTCTATCCCCCCTCCCCAGTCCTCTCTATCCCCCCTCCCCAGTCCTCTCTATCCCCCTCCCCAGTCCTCTCTATCCCCCTCCCCAGTCCTCTCTATTTCCCTCCCCAGTCCTCTCTATCCCCCTCCCCAGTCCTCTCTATCCCCCTCCCCAGTCCTCTCTATCCCCTCCCCAGTCCTCTCTATCCCCCTCCCCAGTCCTCTCTATCCCCCTATTGCTGATGTTGAAATGTTGATCCTATCCCCTACAGTACCTAGATGACCGCTCCACTGCTGTACCCAGATGACCGCTCCACTGCTGTACCCAGATGACCGCTCCACTGCTGTACCCAGATGACCGCTCCACTGCTATACCCAGATGACCGCTCCACTGCTATACCCAGATGACCGATCCACTGCTATACCCAGATGACCGATCCACTACTATAGGCTGTAGGGTGTTCTGGGTGTCTATTCAGGAGTCTGTTTCTGGTCCCATAAAGAAAAAAAGAATTAAAAACAGGTTCAGCCCCTGGTTCGACCGTGATCTTGCTGAGTTACTCCACCTCAAGGCTCGGCACACCCATACTCAGGCTAATGAGAAATAAGTGCACTTAGGCTATCCAGAAGGTCAAAGTTAGTTACTTTAAGGAGCAGTTCTCTCTTTGTGGGTCTAATCCCAAGAAGTTCTGGAAAACGGTTAAAGACCTGGAGAATAAACCCTCCTCCTCACAGCTGCCCGTGTCCCTTAATGTTGATGATGTGGTTGTTACTGACAAGAAGCACATGGCTGAGCTCTTTAATCAGGATTCCTATTTGACTCAGGCATGCCTCCTTGCCCGTCCAACATTTCCTCATCTCCCACCCCTTCTAATGCGACTAGCCCCGATGCTCCTCCCTCTTTTCCCCTGCCCCGCTACAAAGTTTCTCCCTGCAGGCGGTCACTGAGTCCGAGGTGGTAAAGGAGCTCCTTAAACTTGACCCCAAAAAACATCTGGGTCAGATGGTTTAGACCCTTTCTTCTTTAAGGTTACTGTCCCTATCATCGCCAAGCCTATCTCTGACCTTTTTAACCTATCTCTCCTCTCTGGGAAAGGTTCCCATTGCTTGGAAGGCAGCCACGGTTCGTCCTTTATTTAAAGGGGGAGATCAAGCTGATCTTAACTGTTATAGGCCTATTTCTATTTTGCACTGTTTATCAAAAGTGTTGGAAAAACTTGTCAACAATCAACTGACTGGCTTTCTTGATGTCTATAGTATTCTCTCTGGTATGCAATTTGGTTTCCGCTCAGGTTATGGATGTGTCACTGCAACCTTAAAGGTCCTCAATGATGTCACCATTACCCTTGATTCTAACCAATGTTGTGCTGCTATTTTTATTGACTTGGCCAAAGCTTTTGATACGGTAGACCATTCCATTCTTGTCAAAGTCAAAGTCACCATTATTAGTCAGTTGTACAACCGAATGCCTTCAACTGAAATGTGTCTTCCCGCATTTAACCCAACCCCTCTGAATCAGAGAGGTGTGGGCCGGCTAAGGAGTATTGGTGTCTCTGAGGGGTCTTTGGCCTGGTTTGCTAACTACCTCTCTCAAAGAGTGCAGTGTATAAAGTCAGAGAATCTACTGTCTCAGCCACTGCCTGCCACCAAGGGAGTACCCCCAAGGCTCGATCCTAGGCCCCACACTCTTCTCAATTTACATCAACAACATAGCTCAGTCAGTAGGAAGCTCTCTCATCCATTTATATGCAGATGATACAGTCTTATACTCAGCTGGTTCCTCCCCAGATTTTGTGTTAAATGCTCTACAACAAAGCTTTCTTAGTGTCCAAGCTTTCTCTGCCCTTAACCTTGTTCTGAACACCTCCAAAACAAATGTCATGTGGTTTGGTGAGAAGAATGCCCCTCTCCCCACAGGTGTGATTACTACCTCTGAGGGTTTAGAGCTTGAGGTAGTCACCTCATACAAGTACTTGGGAGTATGGCTAGACGGTGCACTGTTCTTCTCTCAGCACATATCAAAGCTGTAAAAGTAAGTGGAGGAAGTTCATTAAGAACTCATCGATACACGCTCATAGACTGTAAATATCTGATTTAAATCAGCACAGAACATCTTAATCCAAGCTCTCACAGTAAACAGTCAACAGCAGGACAATTGTATTGCCAAATTCATTTAATAACAGTTTTCAGTAGAATTCAGTAGAGTCTTTTCAATAAATAAATAGAATATAGATTTATATTTATACTTTATAGGTAATAAAATAAATATATAGTACATCTCATAAATAGGATCATTCATATGTACAACTCAGCTGGTTGTATTTGAATAATGTTCCTTAGTACAGGCTGAACATTACAAGTCGCTCTGTCTCTCCTCCTCTGTCCGTTCTAAAGCTCTCCCTCCGTTCTAAAGCTCTCCCTCCGTTCTAGAGCTCTCCCTCTGTTCTAAAGCTCTCCCTCCGTTCTAAACCTCTCCCTCCGTTCTAAAGCTCTCCCTCTCTTCTAAAGCTCTCCCTCTGTTCTAAAGCTCTCCCTCTGTTCTAAAGCTCTCCCTCTGTTCTAGAGCTCTCCCTCTGTTCTAAAGCTCTCCCTCTGTTCTAAAGCACTCCCTTTGTTCTAAAGCTCTCCCTCTGTTCTAGAGCTCTCCCTCTGTTCTAAAGCTCTCCCTCTGTTCTAAAGCTCTCCCTCTGTTCTAAAGCTCTCCTTCTGTTCTAAAGCTCTCCCTCTGTTCTAAAGCTCCCCTTGTGTTCCAAAGCTCTCCTTTAATTCCAAAGCTCTCCCTTCGATCTGAAGCTCTCCCTTAGTTACAAAGCTCTCCCATCGTTACAAAGCTCTCCCTGTGTTCTAAAGCTCTCCCTCTGTTCTAAAGCTCTCCCTCTGTTCTAAAGATCTCCCTCTGGTTCTAAAGCTCTCCCTCTGTCCTAAAGCTCTCCCTCTGTCCTAAAGCTCTCCCTCTATTCTAAAGCTCTCCCTCCGTTCCAAAGCTCTCCCTCTGTTCCAGATCTCTCCCTCCGTTCTAAAGCTCTCCCTCCGTTCTAAAGCTCTCCCTCCGTTCTAAAGCTCTCCCTTTGTTCTAAAGCTCTCCCTCTGTTCTAAAGCTCTCCCTCTGTTCTAAAGCTCTCCCTCTGTTCTAAAGCTCTCCCTCTGTTCTAAAACTCTCCCTCTGTTCTAAAGCTCTCCCTCTGTTCTAAAGCTCTCCCTCTGTTCTAAAACTCTCCCTCTGTTCTAAAGCTCTCCCTCTATTCTAAAGCTCTCCCTGCGTTCCTAAGCTCTCCCTTCGTTCCAAAGCTCTCCCTTCGTTCCAAAGCTCTCCCTTCGTTCCAAAGCTCTCCCTTCGTTCCAAAGCTCTCACTGTGTTCCAAAGCTCTCTCTGTGTTCTAAAGCTCTCACTGTGTTCCAAAGCTCTCTCTGTGTTCTAAAGCTCTCCCTGTGTTCTAATGCTCTCCCTTTGTTCCAAAGCTCTCCCTGTGTTCCAAAGCTCTCCCTGTGTTCTAAAGATCTAAAGTAATGTAACCTCACTGTAGTCTGGTAGTGTAACCTCACAATAGCCTTGTAATGTAACCTCACTGTAGTCTAGTAGTGTAACCTCACTGTAGTCTAGTGGTATAAGCTCACTGTAGTCTGGTAGTGTAACCTCACTGTAGTCTAGTGGTGTAACCTTATTGTAGTGTAACCTCACTGTAGTCTGGTAGTGTAACCTCACTGTAGTCTAGTAGTGTAACCTCACTGTAGTCTGGTAGTGTAACCTCACTGTAGTCTAGTAGTGTAACCTCACTGTAGTCTGGTAGTGTAACCTCACTGTAGTCTAGTAGTGTAACCTCACTGTAGTCTGGTAGTGTAACCTCACTGTAGTCTGGTAGTGTAACCTCACTGTAGTCTGGTAGTGTAACCTCACTGTAGTCTAGTACTGTAACCTCACTGTAGTCTGGTAGTGTAACCTCACTGTAGTCTAGTAGTGTAACCTCACTGTAGTCTGGTAGTGTAACCTCACTGTAGTCTAGTAGTGTAACCTCACTGTAGTCTAGTAGTGTAACCTCACTGTAGTCTAGCAGTGTAACCTCACTGGTGGTGTAACCTCACTGTAGTCTAGTACTGTAACCTCACTGTTGCCTAGTCGTATAACCTCACTGTTGCCTAGTCGTATAACCTCACAGTAGTCTAGTAGTGTAACCTCACTGTAGTCTAGTAGTGTAACCTCACTGTAGTCTAGTGGTATAAGCTCACTGTAGTCTATTAGTGTAACCTCACTGTAGTCTAGATGTGTAACCTCACTGTAGTATAACCTCACTGTAGTCTAGTAGTGGAACCTCACTGTAGTCTAGTAGTGGAACCTCACTGTAGTCTAGTAGTGGAACCTCACTGTAGTCTAGTAGTGTAACCTCACTGTAGTCTAGTAGTGGAACCTCACTGTAATCTAGTAGTGTAACCTCACTGTAGTCTAGTAGTGTAACCTCTGTAGTCTAGTGGTGTAACCTCTCTGTAGTCTAGTAGTGTAACCTCACTGTAGTCTAGTAGTGTAACCTCTCTGTAGTCTAGTAGTGTAAACTCACTGTAGTCTAGTAGTGTAACCTCACTGTAGTCTAGTGGTGTAACCTCTCTGTAGTCTAGTAGTGTAAACTCTCTGTAGTCTAGTAGTGTAACCTCACTGTAGTCTAGTGGTGTAACCTCACTGTAGTCTAGTAGTGTAACCTCACTGTAGTCTAGTAGTGTAACCTCACTGTAGTCTAGTGGTGTAACCTCACTGTAGTCTAGTAGTGTAACCTCACTGTAGTCTAGTAGTGTAACCTCACTGTAGTCTAGTGGTGTAACCTCACTGTAGTCTAGTGGTATAAGCTCACTGTAGTCTAGTAGTGTAACCTCACTGTAGTCTGGTAGTGTAACCTCACTGTAGTCTAGTAGTGTAACCTCACTGTAGTCTAGTGGTGTAACCTCACTGTAGTCTAGTATTGTAACCTCATTGTAGTCTGGTAGTGTAACCTCACTGTAGTCTACTAGTGTAACCTCACTGTAGTCTAGTACTGTAACCTCACTGTAGTCTGGTAGTGTAACCTCACTGTAGTCTGGTAGTGTAACCTCACTGTAGTCTAGTAGTGTAACCTCACTGTAGCCTAGTAGTGTAACCTCACTGTAGTCTGGTAGTGTAACCTCCCTGTAGTCTAGTAGTGTAACCTCACTGTAGTCTAGTAGTGTAACCTCACTGTAGTCTAGTAGTGTAACCTCACTGTAGTCTGGTAGTTTAACCTCACTGTAGTCTGGTAGTGTAACCTCACTGTAGTCTAGTACTGTAACCTCACTGTAGTCTGGTAGTGTAACCTCACTGTAGTCTAGTAGTGTAACCTCACTAGTCTAGTAGTGTAACCTCACTGTAGTCTAGTAGTGTAACCTCACTGTAGTCTGGTAGTGTAACCTCACTGTAGTCTGGTAGTGTAACCTCACTGTAGTCTAGCAGTGTAACCTCACTGGTGGTGTAACCTCTCTGTAGTCTGGTAGTGTAACCTCACTGGTAGTGTAACCTCACTGTAGTCTGGTAGTGTAACCTCACTGTAGTCTAGTAGTGTAACCTCACTGTAGTCTGGTAGTGTAACCTCACTGTAGTCTAGTAGTGTAACCTCACTGTAGTCTAGTAGTGTAACCTCACTGTAGTCTAGTGGTGTAACCTCACTGTAGTCTAGTATTGTAACCTCATTGTAGTCTGGTAGTGTAACCTCACTGTAGTCTACTAGTGTAACCTCACTGTAGTCTAGTACTGTAACCTCACTGTAGTCTGGTAGTGTAACCTCACTGTAGTCTAGTAGTGTAACCTCACTGTAGCCTAGTAGTGTAACCTCACTGTAGTCTGGTAGTGTAACCTCCCTGTAGTCTAGTAGTGTAACCTCACTGTAGTCTAGTAGTGTAACCTCACTGTAGTCTAGTAGTGTAACCTCAGTGTAGTCTGGTAGTGTAACCTCACTGTAGTCTAGTGGTGTAACCTCACTGTAGTCTGGTAGTGTAACCTCACTGTAGTCTAGTACTGTAACCTCACTGTAGTCTGGTAGTGTAACCTCACTGTAGTCTAGTAGTGTAACCTCACTAGTCTAGTAGTGTAACCTCACTGTAGTCTAGTAGTGTAACCTCACTGTAGTCTGGTAGTGTAACCTCACTGTAGTCTGGTAGTGTAACCTCACTGTAGTCTAGCAGTGTAACCTCACTGGTGGTGTAACCTCTCTGTAGTCTGGTAGTGTAACCTCACTGGTAGTGTAACCTCACTGTAGTCTGGTGAGTGTAACCTCACTGGTAGTGTAACCTCTCTGTAGTCTACTAGTGTAACCTCACTGTAGTCTGGTACTGTAACCTCACTGTAGTCTGGTAGTGTAACCTCACTGTAGTCTAGTAGTGTAACCTCACTGTAGTCTAGTAGTGGAACCTCACTGTAGCCTGGTAGTGTAACCTCACTGTAGTCTAGTAGTGGAACCTCGCTGTAGCCTGGTAGTGTAACCTCACTGTAGCCTGGTAGTGTAACCTCACTGTAGTCTAGTAGTGTAACCTCACTGTAGTCTAGTAGTGTAACCTCACTGTAGTCTGGTAGTGTAACCTCACTGTAGTCTAGTAGTGTAACCTCACTGTAGCCTGGTAGTGTAACCTCACTGTAGTCTGGTAGTGTAACCTCACTGTAGTCTGGTATTGTAACCTCACTGTAGTCTGGTAGTGTAACCTCACTGTAGTCTAGTAGTGTAACCTCACTGTAGTCTAGTAGTGTAACCTCACTGTAGTCTAGTGGTGTAACCTCACTGTAGTCTGGTAGTGTAACCTCACTGTAGTCAGGTCAGTGGTGTAACCTCACTGTAGTCTAGTAGTGTAACCTCACTGTAGTCTAGGTGTAACCTCACTAGTAGTGCCTCACTGTAGTAGTGGTGTAACCTCACTGTAGTCTAGTGGTGTAACCTCACTGTAGTCTAGTAGTGTAACCTCACTGTAGTCTAGTAGTGTAACCTCACTGTAGTAGTGGTGTAACCTCACTGTAGTCTAGTGGTGTAACCTCACTGTAGTCTAGTAGTGTAACCTCACTGTAGCCTAGTAGTGGAACCTCACTGTAGCCTGGTAGTGGAACCTCACTGTGTAGACCTCACTGTAGTCTAGTACTGTAACCTCACTGTAGTCTGGTAGTGTAACCTCACTGTAGTCTAGTAGTGTAACCTCACTGTAGTCTGGTAGTGTAACCTCACTGTAGTCTAGTAGTGTAACCTCACTGTAGTCTAGTAGTGTAACCTCACTGTAGTCTGGTAGTGTAACCTCACTGTAGTCTAGTAGTGTAACCTCACTGTAGCCTGGTAGTGTAACCTCACTGTAGTCTGGTAGTGTAACCTCACTGTAGTCTGGTAGTGTAACCTCACTGTAGTCTGGTAGTGTAACCTCACTGTAGTCTAGTAGTGTAACCTCACTGTAGTCTAGCAGTGTAACCTCACTGTAGTCTAGTGGTGTAACTTACTCACTGTAGTCTGGTAGTGTAACCTCACTGTAGTCTAGTGGTGTAACCTCACTGTAGTCTAGTAGTGTAACCTCACTGTAGTCTAGTAGTGTAACCTCACTGTAGTCTAGTGGTGTAACCTCACTGTAGTCTAGTGGTGTAACCTCACTGTAGTCTGGTAGTGTAACCTCACTGTAGTCTAGTGGTGTAACCTCACTGTAGTCTAGTAGTGTAACCTCACTGTAGTCTAGTGGTGTAACCTCACTGTAGTCTAGTAGTGTAACCTCACTGTAGTCTAGTGGTGTAACCTCACTGTAGTCTGGTAGTGTAACCTCACTGTAGTCTAGTAGTGTAACCTCACTGTAGTCTAGTAGTGTAACCTCACTGTAGTCTAGTAGTGTAACCTCACTGTAGCCTGGTAGTGTAACCTCACTGTAGTCTAGTGGTGTAACCTCACTGTAGTCTAGTAGTGTAACCTCACTGTAGTCTAGTAGTGTAACCTCACTGTAGTCTAGTAGTGTAACCTCACTGTAGTCTAGTAGTGTAACCTCTCTGTAGCCTGGTAGTGTAACCTCACTGTAGCCTGGTAGTGTAACCTCACTGTAGTCTGGTATTGTAACCTCACTGTAGTCTGGTAGTGTAACCTCACTGTAGTCTAGTAGTGTAACCTCACTGTAGTCTAGTAGTGTAACCTCACTGTAGTCTAGTAGTGTAACCTCACTGTAGTCTAGTAGTGTAACCTCACTGTAGTCTAGTGGTGTAACCTCACTGTAGTCTAGTAGTGTAACCTCACTGTAGTCTAGTAGTGTAACCTCACTGTAGTCTAGTAGTGTAACCTCACTGTAGTCTAGTAGTGTAACCTCACTGTAGTCTAGTAGTGGAACCTCACTGTAGTCTAGTAGTGTAACCTCTCTGTTGCCTACATACAGCATCTTCTAGTCTTTCTAGATGCCACAGCATCTGCTAGTCTTATGAGTGTGTGGATAATCTGGGCTGTATCAGAGAGCAGAAGGCTGTTTGGTTGGCCTGCTAGGGGGGGGCAGTCAATTTGACCCTGTAGAGGCAATTAGTAAATGCTCTTTCATCTTCCTATGTCTTACATTGTCAGATTATTTCCCCCTTGCCTGTTCCTAAAAGTTAGGAACTATCTTCAGTTTGTCTCAATACAAGCCTAATCTTTTCATGATTTCTTGTTCATTGTCATAGGTATTTCATTGAACTGCAATCTAGCTGCACCATCCCGTCCTTGACTGTCCTACTGTATAAATGTTTTACATGTATCACAGCTTATCACATAGCTCTACATTGATCACATCACTTTATGTGCCAAGTTCTGCCAAACCCTGCTACACCTGGATGCTCCCTCATGGCCAGTCTGTCTCCATCACACCTACATACTGGGTATTAGCGCAGCTCAGCTCTGACATTCTCTCAATTTCCATTGGTCAATCCCTCCCTGGAGTTCTCTGGTTGCTGTGGTGAATGGCTGGCTAGAGTAGTGTCCACTGGTCGTCTCAGCTAGTCTGATCAACTTTCCATGACTTGTCCATGACTAGTCCTCAGACCCCTACTCGAACTGCTGAGGACTAACCACAAACCCTTTTATTATTTGCAGTGAATGCTGATTAAGTATCTTATTATGTATAAAAGTGGTTCTCATCAGGAAAAGTCTTTTTGTCTTCTTCAGGTGGTTTTAACCTGCGGGTATCCCAGGGTGGGTTAGGCAGTCATACAGGCCTGAGGCCAGTCTCTCTCCCTCCATCTCTCCCTCCGTATTTGTTCAGAGAAGAGATTATCTCCTCCGCTCTGCTCTGGCCCCTCTGAGGTCAAACAGCCCTTTCAGAGAGTTAATGTCCAGGAACACAAGCTATGTTTATCTCTCTGGTCGGTGGTCCTCGGAGGAATGGGAGTTTTGTAGGGGGATACATAAACACCTTTGTAGGGGCGAGGTCAGTGGGAGGACTGAGTCCTGTCCTTAGTGCCAAACATCCACCTCTCTCCCAGGCTCAGCCCTGGTCACCTGTACTGGAACAGATCTCTGTAAGCCTGGGGGATCTTCTCTATCTCCACAGGCCGAGGCAGGAAGTGCGTTAGTTTCTGGTGTTTCTTAGTCCTCCCCCCCTCTCGTGGCGAGCCGTCCTTGTTGAGCGCTACGTAGTAGAAGCGTCCGGTGTCGGTGTGTTTGTAGAGCGTTGAGGCGTACGTGTTGTACCAATTCTCCTCAAACTGCTCTCTGAACACGCACTCCGCTGTTAACTTCTTCTGCGGAAGAGAGGGAGAGATGGTTGAGTGTGCTGTCCATACAGTAGCTTAATTAGGATATAATTCATGGATTAGTTCGTTTATATTTAATTCATATTTTGCCAACAGTTTGAGGAGCGAACTTCACAGCAACAGATTCACTACACAATAGTCAACAACAAAGAAGGTAAGAAGAAGGCGGGACTAAGGGAGAGAGGAGGTCAGAAGGCGGGACTAAGGGAGAGAGAAGGTCAGAAGGCGGGACTAAGGGAGAGAGGAGGTAAGAAGGCGGGACTAAGGGAGAGAGAAGGTCAGAAGGCGGGACTAAGGGAGAGAAGGTAAGAAGGCGGGACTAAGGGAGAGAGAAGGTCAGAAGGCGGGACTAAGGGAGAGAGAAGGTAAGAAGGCGGGACTAAAGGAGAGAGAAGGTAAGAAGGCGGGACTAAGGAGAGAGAAGGTAGTCTTGCTGTAGGGTTCCTAGGTCTACCATCAGCTGAACTGAGCCTAGGAAAGTGTACCAGCCTCTATGAGGCGGGTGCTGGTTATGACAGATCAGGTGAGTCCCAAATGGGTTGTATTACTTTTAATTTGCTTTGGAGAGGGTAGTGTGTTGTTATTGGTCACAGGGGAGGGTCGTGTGTTGTTATTGGTCACGGGGAGGGTGGGTGTGTTGTTATTGGTCACAGGGGAGGGTTGTGTGTTGTTATTGGTCACAGGGGAGGGTCGTGTGTTGTTATTGGTCACAGGGGAGGGTCGTGTGTTGTTATTGGTCACAGGGAGGGTCGTGTGTTGTTATTGGTTACAGGGGAGGGGTTGTGTGTTGTTATTGGTCACAGGGGAGGGTCAGTGTGTTGTTATTGGTCACGGGGAGGGTCGTGTGTTGTTATTGGTCACAGGGGGAGGGTTGTGTGTTGTTATTGGTCACAGGGGGAGGGTAGTGTGTTGTTATTGGTCACATGGGGAGGGTCGTGTGTTGTTATTGGTCACGGGGGAGGGTCGTGTGTTGTTATTGGTCACGGGGAGGGTTGTGTGTTGTTATTGGTCACGGGGAGGGTCGTGTGTTGTTATTGGTCACGGGGAGGAGTCGTGTGTGGTTATTGGTCACGGGGAGGGTCGTGTGTTGTTATTGGTCACGGGGAGGGTCGTGTGTTATTGGTCACAGGGGAGGGTCGTGTGTTGTTATTGGTCACGGGGGAGGGTTGTGTGTTGTTATTGGTAACAGGGGAGGGTCGTGTGTTGTTATTGGTCACAGGGGAGGGTTGTGTGTTGTTATTGGTCACAGGGGAGGGTTGTGTGTTGTTATTGGTCACAGGGGAGGGTAGTGTGTTGTTATTGGTCACTGGGGGAGGGTAGTGTGTTGTTATTGGTCACAGGGGAGGGTCGTGTGTTGTTATTGGTCGTTGACTCTTCTGCAGGTTTCACTACATTGTCATGTCTTCCATGACCTCATCTGCATGCTCCTCCCCCTGTCTCAAGGTGTTACGGTACTTCCCTTATGAACTTTACTGTACCACAAGTCAATATAGTCTACCAGTCTGTCTATCCTCCATTCATAGTGACAATATAGTCTACCAGTCTGTCTATCCACCATTCATAGTGACAATATAGTCTACCAGTCTGTCTGTCCACCATTCATAGTGACAATATAGTCTACCAGTCTGTACCACAAGTCAATATAGTCTACCAGTCTGTACCACAAGTCAATATAGTCTACCAGTCTGTCTATCCTCCATTCATAGTGTCAATATAGTCTACCCGTCTGTCTATCCACCATTCATAGTGACAATATAGTCTACCAGTCTGTCTATCCTCCCTTCATAGTGACAATATAGTCTACCAGTCTGTACCACAAGTCAATATAGTCTACCAGTCTGTCTATCCACCATTCATAGTGACAATATAGTCTACCAGTCTGTACCACAAGTCAATATAGTCTACCAGTCTGTACCACAAGTCAATATAGTCTACCAGTCTGTACCACAAGTCAATATAGTCTACCAGTCTGTACCACAAGTCAATATAGTCTACCAGTCTGTCTATCCACCATTCATAGTGACAATATAGTCTACCAGTCTGTACCACAAGTCAACATAGTCTACCAGTCTGTACCACAAGTCAATATAGTCTACCAGTCTGTACCACAAATCAACATAGTCTACCAGTCTGTACCACAAATCAACATAGTCTACCAGTCTGTCTATCCACCATTCATAGTGACAATATAGTCTACCAGTCTGTACCACAAGTCAATATAGTCTACCAGTCTGTCTATCCACCATTCATAGTGACAATATAGTCTACCAGTCTGTCTATCCACCATTCATAGTGACAATGTAGTCTACCAGTCTGTCTATCCACCATTCATAGTGACAATATAGTCTACCAGTCTGTCTATCCACCATTCATAGTGACAATATAGTCTACCAGTCTGTACCACAAGTCAATATAGTCTACCAGTCTGTCTATCCTCCATTCATAGTGACAATATAGTCTACCAGTCTGTCTATCCTCCTCCATTCATAGTGACAATATAGTCTACCAGTCTGTCTATCCTCCATTCATAGTGACAATATAGTCTACCAGTCTGTCTATCCACCATTCATAGTGTCAATATAGTCTACCAGTCTGTCTATCCACCCATTCATAGTGACAATATAGTCTACCAGTCTGTACCACAAGTCAATATAGTCTACCAGTCTGTCTATCCACCATTCATAGTGTCAATATAGTCTACCAGTCTGTCTATCCACATTCATAGTGACAATATAGTCTACCAGTCTGTCTATCCACCATTCATAGTGACAATATAGTCTACCAGTCTGTACCACAAGTCAATATAGTCTACCAGTCTGTACCACAAGTCAATATAGTCTACCAGTCTGTCTATCCACCATTCAAAGTGACAATATAGTCTACCTGTCTGACAATATAGTCTACCAGTCTGTCTGTCCACCATTCATAGTGACAATATAGTCTACCAGTCTGTCTATCCACCATTCAAGTCAATATAGTCTACCAGTCTGTCTATCCATCATTCATAGTGACAATATAGTCTACCAGTCTGTACCACAAGTCAATATAGTCTACCAGTCTGTCTATCCACCATTCATAGTGACAATATAGTCTACCAGTCTGTCTATCCTCCATTCATAGTGACAATATAGTCTACCAGTCTGTACCACAAGTCAATATAGTCTACCAGTCTGTCTATCCACCATTCATAGTGACAATATAGTCTACAGTCTGTACCACAAGTCAATATAGTCTACCAGTCTGTACCACAAGTCAATATAGTCTACCAGTCTGTACCACCATTCAGTGACAATATAGTCTACCAGTCTGTACCATTCAAGTCAATATAGTCTACCAGTCTGTACCACAAGTCAATATAGTCTACCAGTCTGTCTATCCACCATTCATAGTGACAATATAGTCTACCAGTCTGTACCACAAGTCAATATAGTCTACCAGTCTGTCTATCCACCATTCATAGTGACAATATAGTCTACCAGTCTGTACCACAAGTCAATATAGTCTACCAGTCTGTCTATCCACCATTCATAGTGTCAATATAGTCTACCAGTCTGTCTATCCACCATTCATAGTGACAATATAGTCTACCAGTCTGTACCACAAGTCAATATAGTCTACCAGTCTGTCTATCCACCATTCATAGTGACAATATAGTCTACCAGTCTGTCTTATCCACCATTCATAGTGACAATATAGTCTACCAGTCTGTCTATCCACCATTCATAGTGACAATATAGTCTACCAGTCTGTCTATCCACCATTCAAGTTCAATATAGTCTACCAGTCTGTACCAATATAGTCTACCAGTCTGTCTATCCTCCATAGTGACAATATAGTCTACCAGTCTGTCTATCCACCATTCATAGTGACAATATAGTCTACCAGTCTGTCTATCCACCATTCATAGTGACAATATAGTCTACCAGTCTGTTCATCCTCCATTCATAGTGACAATATAGTCTACCAGTCTGTACCACAAGTCAATATAGTCTACCAGTCTGTCTATCCACCATTCATAGTGACAATATAGTCTACCAGTCTGTCTATCCACCATTCATAGTGACAATATAGTCTACCAGTCTGTACCACAAGTCAATATAGTCTACCAGTCTGTCTATCCACCATTCATAGTGACAATATAGTCTACCAGTCTGTACCACAAGTCAATATAGTCTACCAGTCTGTCTATCCACCATTCATAGTGACAATATAGTCTACCAGTCTGTCTATCCACCACAAGTGACAATATAGTCTACCAGTCTGTCTATCCACCATTCATAGTGACAATATAGTCTACCAGTCTGTACCACAAGTCAATATAGTCTACCAGTCTGTCTATCCACCATTCATAGTGACAATATAGTCTACCAGTCTGTCTATCCATTCATAGTCAATATAGTCTACCAGTCTGTCTATCCACCAAGTCAATATAGTCTACCAGTCTGTCTATCCACTTCATAGTGACAATATAGTCTACCAGTCTGTACCACAAGTCAATATAGTCTACCAGTCTGTACCACAAGTCAATATAGTCTACCAGTCTGTACCACAAGTCAATATAGTCTACCAGTCTGTACCACAAGTCAATATAGTCTACCAGTCTGTACCACAAGTCAATATCTATCCTACCAGTCTGTACCATAGTGACAATATAGTCTACCAGTCTGTACCACAAGTCAATATAGTCTACCAGTCTGTACCACATAGTCAATATAGTCTACCAGTCTGTCTATCCACCATTCATAGTGACAATATAGTCTACCAGTCTGTCTATCCACCATTCATAGTGACAATATAGTCTACCAGTCTGTCTATCCACCATTCATAGTGACAATATAGTCTACCAGTCTGTCTACCACATAGTGACAATATAGTCTACCAGTCTGTCTATCCTCACCATTCATAGTGACAATATAGTCTACCAGTCTGTACCATTCATAGTGACAATATAGTCTACCAGTCTGTCTATCCACCATTCATAGTGACAATATAGTCTACCAGTCTGTCTGTCCACCATTCATAGTGACAATATAGTCTACCAGTCTGTCTATCCACCATTCATAGTGACAATATAGTCTACCAGTCTGTACCACAAGTCAATATAGTCTACCAGTCTGTCTATCCACCATTCATAGTGACAATATAGTCTACCAGTCTGTACCACAAGTCAATATAGTCTACCAGTCTGTCTATCCACCATTCATAGTGACAATATAGTCTACCAGTCTGTCTATCCACCATTCATAGTGACAATATAGTCTACCAGTCTGTACCACAAGTCAATATAGTCTACCAGTCTGTCTATCCACCATTCATAGTGACAATATAGTCTACCAGTCTGTACCACAAGTCAATATAGTCTACCAGTCTGTCTATCCACCATTCATAGTGACAATATAGTCTACCAGTCTGTCTTGTCCACCATTCATAGTGACAATATAGTCTACCAGTCTGTCTATCCCACAAGTGACAATATAGTCTACCAGTCTGTCTTAGTCTACCAGTCTGTCTATCCACCATTCATAGTGACAATATAGTCTACCAGTCTGTCTATCCACCACATAGTCAAATATAGTCTACCAGTCTGTCTATCCACCATTCATAGTGACAATATAGTCTACCAGTCTGTACCACAAGTCAATATAGTCTACCAGTCTGTCTATCCACCATTCATAGTGACAATATAGTCTACCAGTCTGTACCACAAGTCAATATAGTCTACCAGTCTGTCTATCCACCATTCATAGTGACAATATAGTCTACCAGTCTGTCTATCCACCATTCATAGTGACAATATAGTCTACCAGTCTGTACCACAAGTCAATATAGTCTACCAGTCTGTCTATCCACCATTCATAGTGACAATATAGTCTACCAGTCTGTACCACAAGTCAATATAGTCTACCAGTCTGTCTATCCATCATTCATAGTGAAAATATAGTCTACCAGTCTGTACCACAAGTCAATATAGTCTACCAGTCTGTCTATCCACCATTCATAGTGACAATATAGCCCATAGTCTGTCTGTCCACCATTCATAGTGACAATAGTCTACCAGTCTGTACCACAAGTCAATATAGTCTACCAGTCTGTCTATCCACCATTCATAGTGACAATATAGTCTACCAGTCTGTCTATCCACCATTCATAGTGACAATATAGTCTACCAGTCTGTCTATCCACCATTCAAGTGACAATATAGTCTACCAGTCTGTCTATCCACCATTCCATAGTGACAATATAGTCTACCAGTCTGTACCACATTCAGTCAGTCAATATAGTCTACCAGTCTGTCTATCCATCATTCATAGTGAAAATATAGTCTACCAGTCTGTACCATCTCAAGTCAATATAGTCTACCAGTCTGTCTATCCACCATTCTGAATCAGACAATATAGTCTACCAGTCTGTCTGTCCACCATTCATAGTGACAATATAGTCTACCAGTCTGTACCACAGAGTCAATATAGTCTACCTTGTCTATCCTCCATTCATAGTGAACTATGTAGCCCTCTACAAGTCTGTCTATCCACAAGTCAATATAGTCTACCAGTCTGTCTATCCACCATTCATAGTGACAATATAGTCTACCAGTCTGTCTATCCACCATTCATAGTGACAATATAGTCTACCAGTCTGTACCACAAGTCAAATATAGTCTACCAGTCTGTCTATCCACCATTCATAGTGACAATATAGTCTACCAGTCTGTACCACAAGTCAATATAGTCTACCAGTCTGTCTATCCACCATTCTAGTGACAATATAGTCTACCAGTCTGTACCACTAGTCAATATAGTCTACCAGTCTGTACCTATCAATAGCATAGTAAATATAGTCTACCAGTCTGTACCACAAGTCAATATAGTCTACCAGTCTGTCTATCCACCATTCATAGTGACAATATAGTCTACCAGTCTGTCTATCCATCATTCATAGTGACAATATAGTCTACCAGTCTGTCTATACCATTCATAGTGACAATATAGTCTACCAGTCTGTCTATCCACCATTCATGGCTGACAATATAGTCTACCAGTCTGTACCACAAGTCAATATAGTCTACCAGTCTGTACCACAAGTCAAAACAGTCTACCAGTCTGTACCACAAGTCAATATAGTCTACCAGTCTGTACCACAAGTCAATATAGTCTACCAGTCTGTACCACAAGTCATATAGTCTACCAGTCTGTACCACAAGTCAATATAGTCTACCAGTCTGTACCACAAGTAAATATAGTCTACCAGTCTGTACCACAAGTCAATATAGTCTACCAGTCTGTACCACAAGTCAATATAGTCTACCAGTCTGTCTATCCACCATTCTAGTGACAATATAGTCTACCAGTCTGTCTATCCACCATTCATAGTGACAATATAGTCTACCAGTCTGTACCACAAGTCAATATAGTCTACCAGTCAGTCTGTCACTCATTCATAGTATATCATTACATTGTCTATCACCATTCATAGTGACAATATAGTCTACCAGTCTGTCTATCCACCATTCATAGTGACAATATAGTCTACCAGTCTGTACCACAAGTCAATATAGTCTACCAGTCTGTCTATCCACCATTCATAGTGACAATATAGTCTACCAGTCTGTACCACAAGTCAATATAGTCTACCAGTCTGTCTATCCACCATTCATAGTGACAATATAGTCTACCAGTCTGTCTATCCACCATTCATAGTGACAATATAGTCTACCAGTCTGTACCACAAGTCAATATAGTCTACCAGTCTGTCTATCCACCATTCATAGTGACAATATAGTCTACCAGTCTGTACCACAAGTCAATATAGTCTACCAGTCTGTCTATCCATCATTCATAGTGACAATATAGTCTACCAGTCTGTACCACAAGTCAATATAGTCTACCAGTCTGTCTATCCACCATTCATAGTGACAATATAGTCTACCAGTCTGTACCACAAGTCAATATAGTCTACCAGTCTGTCTATCCACCATTCATAGTGACAATATAGTCTACCAGTCTGTCTATCCACCATTCATAGTGACAATATAGTCTACCAGTCTGTACCACAAGTCAATATAGTCTACCAGTCTGTCTATCCTCCATTCATAGTGACAATATAGTCTACCAGTCTGTCTATCCACCATTCATAGTGACAATATAGTCTACCAGTCTGTCTATCCACAAGTCAATATATAGTCTACCAGTCTGTACCACAAGTCAATATAGTCTACCAGTCTGTCTATCCACCATTCATAGTGACAATATAGTCTACCAGTCTGTCTGTCCACCATTCATAGTGACAATATAGTCTACCAGTCTGTACCACAAGTCAATATAGTCTACCAGTCTGTCTATCCACCATTCATAGTGACAATATAGTCTACCAGTCTGTCTATCCACCATTCATAGTGACAATATAGTCTACCAGTCTGTACCACAAGTCAATATAGTCTACCAGTCTGTCTATCCACCATTCATAGTGACAATATAGTCTACCAGTCTGTCTATCCACCATTCATAGTGACAATATAGTCTACCAGTCTGTACCACAAGTCAATATAGTCTACCAGTCTGTCTATCCACCATTCATAGTGAC